>OZ024732.1:28266043-28629290 GCA_964016875.1 Fallopia convolvulus
GGTGAGCGTAATCTTGTGGGTGTCCTTGATAAGGTTTGTAGGATCATGTAAATCCGATTTGAGTTATTTATCTTATGCCTCAACCCTTGCATTAGGGGTGATCAAGAATATCCGACCCCGTTATTCTGAATCCATCTATTCGACGATCCGATCCGTAAAAATCCGAATCCAACAAAATATTGTCCGAATCCGATCCGATCTGAGAATTTAGCCGATTTACCGGATCGGATACAGACCGGGTCGTCGACCCCTCCGGATATCTGAGGGTATGATACTATACATTGTAATGACCCTTAATTTTCAATTTACTTAATTATTTATTTAATTATTTGTGTGACTTATAACAAAATATTTGTTTTGGTGATTTTATTTCCATTGTCATACATATTTTTTATAAAGTATTATTTTATAAAATTTAATTGTGTAAAATATATGTGTATTATTTGGGCCAATTTTATAATTTAGTAGAATACAAAAGAGAGAAAATATCAATTTATAGAAATTAATGGTTGATTTTTTTTATATTTGAAAATAAAATCTAAAACAAACACAATAGTTTGTTGTTTGTTTGGATTTGGGTCGAAATCTTCGATTGAGGATTTGGATTCGTTTCACAACGAAATTCAATTCCGTAAAAAGGATAAGATTGATAATTTCGATCTCTATCTAAATCCCCACTCAATTGATTAAATTAGTCCCTAAATACGTCCATATTAATCAAAGAAGTCAATTAACCTAATTTTCATTCGGTTTGTTCAAATCAAAGATTTGATTCGAAGTTTGATATGATTTGAACTAATCTTTTATCTTAACCAAGTGGTTACACTTTTGACTCTATAAATAGGGTCGATTGACACCCCAATTGCACACAATTCAATCGTTTGCCATTGAAACTTCACCTCTGTTTTTCTCTTTTCAGTTCACTTTTTTCATAGCCTCGTGTTCCTATTTTCATTTTGATTTTGCCAAAATCAAGCCCATATTCAGATTCCTTATCTTCAAAATAATAGAATTCGATTCTTGAATCGTCGAAATCCGCCCAAAATTCATCCCGAAATCACCCTCGAAAGTGAGCTGTCATTTGTACTCTGAGTTACAAACTGCTTCTGTAATTCGAACTTTTCTCTTCCTACACTCAACCACAATTTTCCCATTTTATATCATTAGAAAGATATCGATCTTACGAATCCAATGCCACTGGTCTTGCATCAAACGGATCCCTATCGAGTCCGAAACGAGCACACAAAGTCATATGCGCGCGTGCTCTATTTTCTGCCGAGATGTTGTCCGGTGTTTATAACCTCCGACTCCAACTTTGCTCCACCCTTTGCGCCACCATATAACCATCAACGTCGCCACCGGATAGTGTACTTGCAGGACCTTAATTCCAAGAGTCCATTGACACCAACCTCAAGTCATTCGGTTCTCAAACGAGCCCACACCAGTCCGTCAAAGTTGATTGTGTAGATGGTTCAAACCGATTTCCGACCCTAATTCTGAAGCCCGCTCGGTAAACTTCTGTCCCGTGTAATTTCAAAAATTGTTTATTAAAATTATTCAATAAATATAAATGTTATATTCATTAACATTTATAATTTTTTTATATTTCAATTTAACTACTTTGTGAAAATTAATTAATCTCTTTCCTAATATCGAGTTACCCAAAATGCATCGTCCTTCGACATTGAAGTTGATACTCAATCCTCGGCGCATTGAAGATTAACTCTCGAACATCTCAAATCGCATTTTCGTCTTCAAATCAAGGCAATTAGTGGTTCGCTCTTGCTCATCTATTTGTTGATAATTAATATTTAAATTGATTATCATTCATGTTTGGAAGCTTGTGTGTTTACTATAAAATTTATGTTCATATATATAGATATATTATGTTATTGCTTTGAAATGATTTTGGTTGTGACCTTGATGTGGTAGTTAGGTTAGATCAGTATGCAAGTAGTAGTATTGTAGGAGTATTTAAGGGCACGTCATCTTAAATACTTCTTTATAACCACATTAATGGTTACTACACCATTAATGATATGATTAGATCATGATCCATGGCTCATCTCCCACCGTCCGGAATGTGTCGTTCAACACCTAGCTAGTGCCATGGGGTACGAGCTGAGTGGCACGTCATCGTTAAAGTTAATTAACTTGGAAGTCCGAGATCAATTAAAAGTTACCAAAATGTTAATCACATAAGATAAGTGAGCATTGCACACCTAATTGAATCTCGCGAATGAAGCACCAATATTGGGAAATCGTTCGGACTTCCAATTTATGAAGGTTGTCCTTCCAATCTGAATTCGCACAACACCTATGCGGTGAGGTTGGTTGAGGCCTGATTATTCCAAGGAAGCTTAGTTATAGATTGTTAATAATTTTGAAAGTGTTTAAATTTATAAGTTCTTCAAACATGAAATTCATATTCTCCCTTAGGATTTGTTTGTCCTTTGGGCTCTCGCTTACATTGCTGTTTTGTCCACCTGCATTATTTCGTGGAAGTAGTCTAGTTGTTTATCATTGACCAACTTTCATTCGGACTACTATGTAACAATTAGTTATGACCACTAGAACCTCTCACAAAATTCCACTTGCTTAGTCTGTCACAAGATTAACCCGACCAATTTATTCTCTTGCATGGTCGGCCGGTGTCAACCGTCCTTATACGGCACATCAGACAATCGTTTCTCAGGTTATAAGAAGTAAGATGGTAAAGAGATAGCTGGAGTTGAAGCTTTGAATCAAACTATTTCATAAAGTTAGGGTAATTCATAATTAAGTAAATTTGAGTTAGGACTTTAATTTTTCCTAGTTGATAAATAGGCGCAAGTGATAACACATTTATGTAATTTATGAATTTTAATCAAGTCTTTCGATACCGCTATGAGTTGTAACAATTTTGTCCTCCACTTATAAGGAGAATCTTTAATAAAAAAAATTTGTTCTCAATGAAAGTCTTCCGCTATTTTTATGATTTCAATACCTATATTGTTCGGATCAAGCCTTGGGTGGCTTTGGACGGTAAGTCTGAGGTCACTGGCGTGTACCATCTCCGAGGAAAATCGGGGGTGTTACACACGCACACACACACACACACACACACACATATATATATATATATATATATATATATATATATATATATATATATATATATGTCGCGTAATAACAAAAGATTTAATAGTTCAAATGGTTTTATATGCTTCGACCCCCTCTACTATTACCCTTTTTTATTTGTTTTTTAATTAATTTTCAATCTATAATCTATAACTATATATTAAAGTTGTTACTTTTCTAACTACCACATTAATTCTCGCCCACCTTATATTTTTTAAAATATTTATATTATTTTTTCAACTAAATTCATTTCTATTTATTTATTTAGAAAAAAATTAATTTGAATTTTAATTAAAAATAAAGAAAATTATTTTTTTCTTTATCTTTTTATCTATTTATAGAAAAATATTTATCTTAAATCAAATTTTAATAAAAAACTAAAATTTTTAAATATCCATATAATTACTCGTCTAAATTAATTTTTTATAAAAAAATTATATTATCTTTTCCATAATTTTCTTTTTGGATTGTTTATGTAAATATAGAATATTTTTATCTTTAAAAAATTCTATTTTTTTATCTTTTCTTATCAATTAACTTTTTAATTTTTTATTAAAATATTTTTAAAGAGTTGAATTTGATTAATTTTTTTAACAATTTACATTATTTTTGGCGTTTTATTTATTTTTGTATATTTACTTTATTAATAGTATATTTATTATATATATAAAAATTCTGAGTCGTAGACTCGTAGTCGTGTTTGGCACGATGGGTACAACTAATATATTTAACGTACTCCACAAATAAAATTAAAGGTAAATAAATCCTAGATATATATTTAACACATTGTTTGTTTTTATTTTTAATTATTATTTTTCTTTCTTTTATGTGGATGGTTATTCAGATCATTTTTAGGTTAAATTTACCGATTGAATGATTTATTTGTAACTCAAATACAAAAAATAAAAAATTTCTTTAAAAAATATATAAAAAATTCAATATAAGTTATTCGAATATCCGATCCGAGATATATGGATTAGATACGAATATGGGTTTGGCAAAAAATACAAATATAAGCTATATGGGTTTGGCAATTTTTTTTCCGGATATCCAATCCGATTAGACTAATGAGATCAGATATCCGATTACGAACCCCTACCGTTTTGAACACTTTTTTGCATAGTGTTCCACTATTCCCTTGTATTTAGACATGTCAATGGGTCGGGTCATGGATGGATGAACCATTTCCAAACCCAATCCGCCCCATAATTAACCCCATCCAAACCCAATTCTATCCGGTTGGATGGGTCACCCTAATCTAATCTACCCTATACTTTCAGGTGGATAGGGTGGGTCGGGTTAAATTTCGGGTTTAGTAAATAAAGCAATAACACATTATTGAAAGGACTTAGCAAAACAACCAATAGCATCAACAAGAACAATATCAAGGATATTGTCCTTTTATGATTTTAATCTCACCCTCAAACTAAACTACAACCATTCATTTTGTAACTATGTCAACAATTTCATAACGCAAATTTAAAGCCTTGCTTACTAATACCCAGCTATACCAAATTCCACACATAAATTCAAACCATAAAATATACATATCATTCGTCAACCTACTAATTCTAAGTCCTATATATTATGATTGTAATAAACTATGCTATGTACACTCTATTACTTAATAATAGTTAAATCCCCTAAATTAATCTAATTAGCACGTGAGATACACTTGTTAGCAGATGTTCATAGTGGGATTAGCGGGGTCGGATCCGGAATAGACAACACTACTGTGGTTCAGAGAAGCAGCAAAAGGAATTTTTAATTTTCACTAATATTGTACATATAAACATATGCTTAAAAATATATTTCAGTATTAATAAATTTCGGGTCGGGTGATGGATCGGATGATGGGGGGATGAACCTTGCACTCGAATCCAATCCGACTCATCACCCGTTACACCCGAATTCATTTTTCACCCTTTTTTCATCGAATTTTCACCCGTTTTTCAGGATCGGGTACATCGGATATTCGTCGGTTCTAGGTGAAATTACCCTGCCTACTCGTATTAGTCGTATACTTGCCAGTTTTCAAGACAAAAAAAAACGCAGAAAGGCCGATCGATCAGCTTCGCGCCTAGAAATCGCTCTCTCTTGAAATGGAAAGGAAATTGAAATAGATATAACAAGAGATTCTCATTTTCTCTTGGCTTTCAGGATTTTTCCCGTTTCCCCAAATCCAAACACGTTCGATATTAGCTTTGGCAAGATGAGTTTGAATTCTTCTCGTTCGGCCAATTCCAATTCCGATTCCAAGCGTAGTCGCAACTCCGATTCATCGATTGTCAACTGCGACAAAAAGAGGAGAAAGAGCAACCAAAAAGCCCTAGGGACCGCTTGGGGCGCCCAGTCTCACTCCTCATCACGGTCTTCTTTCCGCCAAGCCCCATTCTCCGATTTCGGGAGGTGAGTTCTGTTTTTTTTTTATTTTATTCTCTCTGTTCAAGCGTTATTGATCGGTGAGTGTTATTTGTCTGAATGTGGAACGGAATTGTGCTCTAGTCCAATTTGGTAGCTTGTTTTCGACACTGTAATGTTTTTATTTTCTAAGATTTTTGTCCGTGATTATAGTGTATCGAGAAGAAAATGTCGACTTTCATCGTTTATTTTTACTTGTGAAGAATCTAGGAGCTCTGTTTTATGCGGACAAGCTTGGAATTTGATTTGCTGGAAAGAAAGAAATGGTTGTAAACTTGTAATTGGCGAAGAGCAAGCCTATAAATAGGTTATTTCCTGGCTCCAATTTGCATCTGGAGCTCATTTATATTTGTGTCTTTCTTGTATCTCTTCACCATGCAAACAAGTACAGACATGCCGCTGAAAGTTTTGGTGTCACAAAAGAAAAATTTTGTTGCTTTTTTTTTTCAGTTGCTTGTGTACATGTGCCATGTAAGGAGATCGATCTTACTCTCTCTATTGATATTTTTTTTGCATGGTCTTGTAGTTACATGGCAGTGAAGAACCAGAAGCTTCATGAACAATTTGATGTAGAGGCTTCGACTTCTAATCAGAGTGGGACCAGTGGGTCTGATGCGGCAAGGCCTATTTTTCAAGGGGTATCAATTTTTGTTGATGGATTTACGATTCCTTCTAGCCAGGTGAATACTTTTTGCCTTCCTTGTTTATGACTTCTGTAACATTTTATGCTTGAAAGATGGAACTTCTTCGGATGAGTATATATTTACTGAGATTGTGCTTTGGTTTGAAAATCTTGAGCATTGTGGTTGCGGCTTATGTTGAATGAAATTCATTTCAGGAATTGAGAGCCTGCATGTTAAAGCACGGTGGCCGCTTTCAAAACTATTTCTCTAGGCAGCGGGTGACTCACATTATCTGCAGTAATCTTCCGAAAACTAAAATCAAGAATATAAGGTTGTATTCTTTCCCTCGGTTTTTTAACCCTGTAACTTGTAACCTATAATCGATGAACTTGTCTTGCTGATTTTTTTTTCATGGGTAGATCTTTTAGTGGTGGACTTCCTGTTGTAAAGCCTGCATGGGTGATGGATTCTGTTACAGCTAACAAATTGCTAAATTGTGAGCTCTCTACTTATTTCTTAAGCTACATTCTACTAGTTTGCTGCTTATTCCTTACAATAATTAGCTACCTAGAGTAAAATGAGTGCAGTGCTCAACAGCTGATAACTGTTCTGCAAACATTACTGGTAATTATATTGTTTGTTTAGGGATTCCGTACCAACTTGACCAGCTTGTTGAAATGTCTGACCAACCAAAGCTATCGGCTTTCTTCATGCTAAAGAGCAGTGGAGAAATCAAAGATTCTGGTGATTCTTCAACGTATAGATCAAAAAGTGAAGCTGAGCATTCCGGGTCAACAGGTGGTAAAATAAATGAAGAAAATTTACAGCAAATGGATGGATCTTCTGAAAAGGTTAATGGCTCCTGCAATGTCAGCATGGATGCAACCAGTGCTGATCGATCAATTAGTTGCAAAAGAGATATTTCGCAACTACAAATTGGAAAATCATGTCCCAAGGATGCAGGATACAGCACTGTGAGGGCTGAACATCTGCTTGCTACTCCCCAACCTTCAACTTCAGCTAACAGTCACTACCTCAGCAAAGATTCTGTTAATAGTTCTTCTAGTATGTTAGTTGGTGGTCCTTATCATGGGCATTCCACTAGTGGCGACCCTTGTTTTGTTGAGAATTATTTTAAGGTGTGTTTCTTCTTGTCTTTCTTTTGGATGTTTGAGATTTAAGAGTTCGTTGAGGTGAAATGGAAATGATTAATATCTGGTTCTGTATTTTCTTATTGCTACTGTTGTTGGTGTTATCATTTGTTGGTATTTTTATTAATTAACCACAGCATAGGCGCATAACATGTTATGAACTGGAGGTTGTAGCTGTAGAATTCTAGTTTTTTTTTACTCTGTTAGTTACTTTCTTGACCCTTCTATCTTTTCAAACATTTTGACATTGAATTTTTGGGAATATAGTCCATGTTATGAACTGGAGGTTGTAGCTGTAAAACTCTTGTTTTTTTTACTCTGTTAGTTACTTTCGTGATCCTTCTATCTTTTCAAACATTTTGACATTGAATTTTTGGCAATATAGTCATAAGTAAGAAACTTGTTTGAACGAAGCATCTTAAAATGCTATCAAATTATATCCTTGAATTTTGGCAGCCTTCAAAAGAACTCAAAATTTGGTGTTTTTAGTACTAAGCATATGGCACTAACATGTCTTCTAATGTGTCTGTTTTCCTTTTCATCAAGTAATGAGTATACAATACTGACATGTTTCATTCAGAGCTCGAGGTTGCATTTCATAGGAACCTGGAGGAACCGGTACCGAAAGCGATTTTTCAGTCTCTCAGGGGGATCTAAAGACACGAGTGCTAATGCTTCTACTACTACTAGTGGGAGAACAATTATTCATGTAGACATGGTAATTCTGTGCTTTGCACTTCTGCACTCTTCACTTCTTACACATACATGTTAATAGGCAAAATAGCATTTCCTTAATCTGCATGCTTTTGTTATGTAGTCTATGTTTTGTCCTTTTCACTTTTTCAAAATTTATTTGGTTTCAAGTTTCTTTCATTTAATATTCATCTTCTACATATGCTATTTCAGGACTGCTTTTTTGTAGCAGTTGTTATCAGGAATCGTGCTGATTTACAGGATAAGCCTGTTGCTGTATGCCACTCTGACAGTCCTAAAGGGACTGCTGAAATTTCTTCTGCAAACTACCCAGCACGTGATTATGGTTAGTGTAGCGCTTCATCCTTGTGCTAGTTAGTACTACTTTCTCTTAGTCAATAGGCTGACCTAAACCTATTTTTAAAATGCTAGACTGGTTCTTAACCTTTTTTGTTCAGTTCAGTTCTAATCCTTAACGTTTGTTCCGATCTAGTCCTCTAGTGAACATGGTTCATATAGGAATTTGCTCATTTGGAGTGGACATTATAAGTTTCAAGTTCAAAGAAAAAAGCAAAAGGCAGAGGACCAGTCCAAGACTTTTGGAAAAGGTTGTGGAACCAAATATGCTATTTACTCTATTTTCTCTTTTTGTAATAGGTATTAAAGCTGGAATGTTTGTTAGAGATGCCAAGGCTCTTTGCCCTCACCTTGCCATTGTTCCTTACGATTTTAAGGCCTATGAAGAGGTAAATTCCTCAAAACCTGCTGTATATACTTTAATATCATGTACACCATTCTAGAGCCAATATATATATATTTTCTCTTCTAATAACGAATTTGAACAGGTAGCTGACAGGGTGTATGACATCTTGCACAAACACTGCACAAAAGTGCAGGTACGTGTCCATTCCAAGCATTGTTAGATTATAAGTTTATTGCTGATTAAGCCTTATAATTGACAATTGACATGTTTGCAAATAGGCGGTGAGTTGTGATGAAGCTTTTCTAGAAGTCACTAACTCCGAAGAGAATGATCCAGAACATTTAGCTTCAATTATAAGAAAGGAGATTTTTGAGGTTACAGGATGCACTGCTAGTGCAGGTATATCCCAAAATGTATTAATGGCCCGCCTAGCCACAAGATCTGCTAAACCAGATGGCCAGTGCTATATTCCTCATGAGAAGGTATGCCCAAGAATTGCATAAGTATTAGAGCAACATTGATCATGTAAATCTGGTATTTGCTGCTTGAGATTCTCAATCAAGCTGTATCCCAATATATTCCTTTTTGTCATTAGTGATTGATTTAACCGCTGAAGTGAATATTTTGGAACTTAAGTGGTTGTTTTAGCATCCCTTTGTCTTGTAAGAAATTTGATCTTTCTGTTGCTAAATCCTATAGTTTGTGGGAACCTTTTTTCCCCTTCTTCTTCTGGGCTCCCTTTCCCCCCTTATTAGTGATAATTATATACCTATCTAATATATGTTGTAATAAATATAAAATATATATTCCTAAAGCATAATACACTTTTACCTTGTGTCATCTCCTTTAAAGCACAGATTCTAAAGCATAATGCACTTCTACCTTGTGTCATCTCCTTTATATTTACAAAATATGAAGTAATTTTTTACATATAGGAAAGATTGGATTGAAACGCTTCAACTTGATATATGGATATTTTTACAGTTTACGTCATATTTAGATATGCTTTTTTTTAATGAGTTTTTGCTTTAATGTGATGAATACCTCACTTATTTGTAAATCTTATTGTTACATTGTTCACAGAGCTTTGTGTTCAAAGGACCATAACTTAACATAATGAAACATTATGATACTGATTCAGTAAGCTAATATGTCAGGTAGATGAGCATTTACTACAGCTCCCAATTAAAGCACTTCCGGGTATTGGGCGTGTTTTGGAGGAGAAGCTGAAGAAGAGACAAGTTCAAACCTGCGGCCAGCTGCGCATGATTTCGAAGGTCCTTGTTTTTCCATTATGTGTGTGTGTGTGTGTGTGTGTGTGTGTGTGTGTGTGTGTGTGTGTGTGTGTGACTGTGTGGTCTTCAGTATGCTAGTATACAGGATATTTTGGATTATGAAGAGATATATTTGTCGAGAATAAAATGTAGTGCCCATTTGACTTACAATACTTGCTTCACTTTTGCCAAAAAATACTTTTAGGCAGAAAGTATTTTGTCTTGAAATGTGGTTAAAAAAAACTTTTTGCCAAAAGGTACTTTTTTGGCTAAAGTGAAGCAAGTTAGCTGGATAGGCAACTATTATATTGTAGCTTTTCTTATGGACCTATATAACTTAATTATGTAATTGATATTTTTTCATACTAATTCTGGCAACTGTCCAGATTGGTAGTGAAAACTAGTTATAGCTTTCTTGCCTTTTATGAAGTAAGATAGATTTGGTTGTCTCATATATTGATGAAGATACTAATTTTCTTAGACTTGTTAGGAAACCTTGCAAAAGGATCTTGGACTAAAAACTGGTGAGATGCTGTGGAACTACTGTAGAGGCATTGACAATCAGTTGGTTGGAGTCATACAGGTTTGGGACAATTTTTTGGTCATTTTGACTTTAGTATTCTTTTTAGTATCTTTATGCGTCGTTGTTGGCAGTCATTTTATGAATGTGCCCTGAGAGAAACAAAAACCTGGAGGAAGTTGGGGACTCTTAGTCCGTTAGTGATGTTCATATGATGCAAATATAGTGAAACTGCTGATGCTTATTTTGGCTGATTGGGATACCTTTGTTTAATACTGAAATTGCACTGTTGACCTTTGGTTAATACTGAAATTGCACTGTTGATACACGCTTCTTAATTGCTCTATGCAAATCTTGGCATATATGTTTGTCTTACATTTCAGCACATAATAGCTAAATTGAAATCTTATTTGAATTAGTTAGGTGGTTTGATTTAGGAATGGTATGGTTATAGTTTCTTCTTGATTGCCGAATGCTAAACTGTGGCATACATCCTACTTTTATGTTTCACCTTTTTGTGTACTTTTAACTAATCTTTCTATATTTTATTTATTTATAGGAAAACAAGTCTGTTGGTGCTGAAGTAAATTGGGGTGTGCGCTTCAAGGATGCTAAAGATGTTGGCATCTTATCTTCATAGAATATCATTTTTTCTCTCCCTTTTGTTGCTTTTTTTTATGAAAATTATTCCAGCTATAATGAGCCTTAATGTCGGATGTCTTTTTTAGTTTCATCACTTCATCTCAAGCCTTTGCAAGGAGGTATCCTTACGCTTGCGGGGATGCGGAGTACAAGGGCGCACTTTTACACTGAAAGTAATCCTTCTTTTTTGTTTATCCTGCTTTGAATGAATGTTTGTTGCGAAATTGATTTTTTAAGGATCTCTAATCTTTATATATTGGAGTTTGGTTCAAATGAAACAAACTCTTATCCTAAAACGAACTCTTATCCTAAAACGAATGCACTTTTCATAGTTAGTAATGCACTTTTCATATAAAAGTACATTGAAAAATACAAAAAGTGCATTACGAAAAAGTGCACTAAAAGAATTTGAAAAGTGCACTAAAAAGTACGAAAAGTACAAATGCGAAAAAGTGCACTCTGAAGTATGAAAAGTGCACTACTAACTACAAAAAGTGCATTCGTTTTAGGATAAGAGTTTGTTTCATTTGAACCAAACTCATTATAAGTATTGCATGATTTTAAAATCCTTTTTGTCCGCGAGATTATTTCCTCTGAGAAACAAATTGGAACTGCCCATGTGTTCAGATAAGGAAGAGAAGGAAAGATGCTGGGGAGCCAACAAAGTATATGGGTTGCGGGGACTGTGAGAACCTGAGCCACTCCACAACGGTTTGTAGGAATTGAGTATGCTATTAACTGACTTCCTCCTTGTCTTTTGTGTCCAGCTAAGTCTTTTAATTTGATTACAGGTGCCTGTTGCTATTGATGATGTGACGGTGCTGGAAAGGATAGCCTTGCAACTATTTGGACATTTCCATATAGGTTTGTTCTTGTGTTATTTTACTATTAAATCTGTTGACAGTGGTGTAAGTTCATCTTATCAGTTTTTGGTTCAGTCATACAAATGTTGCAGCTAAACCCGGGCAAAACCAGGTTCAGGCTAGTATCAGGCTGAACTTAAACATTTAATATTTCCATTGTGTCATTGTCCATACTTGCCTATGTTTGTGGGTGGACGGGATGGGCGGGATGAACTTGGATAACCTCGTGTTTAGAATATTTGAGTTCTGTTGTTCTAGAAAAATACTTGGGCCCCATTCGTCCATAATTTTTCTTTAGGAAGATTGCAGATTATATCCTGAATTTTGGGTTGGTTCTCCTTGGTAGCCTGAACTTTAGAAATTGCACCAGAGATCACCAACTCCTAGGATGGTTGCTCTTGTTGATGTGGTGTTTGTCAAGTGGTCTGATGTGGCTCATTGGTATCTGATGGAGGAGACTAAACGTGACTAACTTGTCAATAAGCCATGTGAATTCACTTGACTATAGAATAGAAGCAAGCGCTGTGCCACTGAGATTCGCCACCCTAAAAGTTGGTTACTTTTTGTGTACTTTCTAATTTTTACGTTGCAGATATAGTATTTCCCCATTTTTCTTTTACAGCACAGTGTCTTCCATCTCTGAAATCTCGCAAGTTTCCTTGCCAGATACCAATCGCATATCATACCTGATCATATCCAGTCTTTTCTAGTAAGAGTGAACCATTTTATTTTTTCTGCTTCAGATTTTAAAGACATTAGAGGGGTTGGATTGCAGGCGGGCAGGCTGGAAAGTGCTGATTACTCTGAGAAAGGTTTGTTCTTATAAC
Source organism: Fallopia convolvulus (assembly GCA_964016875.1). Lineage (NCBI taxonomy): Eukaryota > Viridiplantae > Streptophyta > Magnoliopsida > Caryophyllales > Polygonaceae > Fallopia > Fallopia convolvulus. Next base: position 28,278,881 of record OZ024732.1, read on the forward strand.
ATACATGAGTATTTTGAATGTTTAAATGTCCAAATTGTTGCTACCCAAACAAGGGAAAGATTTGATGTTGTCCAATCGTCCTTTTCAAATCTTTCCATTTCAATTATCCTAAGAAACATGATGACATTTGCTACGAGCTATTAATTCCCCATATTGCTGTTCTGCTTTGAAGGGCATGATAAAAGGTCTATCAGTTCATGGCTTGCATCTGCTGCAAAACATACAAAATGTCAAAATGAAATTCAGAGTCCAGCAGAAGGAAGAGATTTGGAGGGAAAAGGTGATTTTGCACTTTAGTGTCTACATTTTGAAACTCTTTGTTCTGCAAATGAAAAAGATTTTTATCACTTACAAGTGGCTTCAATATGAATAGGAAAGTGGATTTATGACAAAGGTTTATGAACTTTCAGCTTCTCTCAATTGTAGGTCTTGTAGTCGGTGAACTTCTGCAACAAACAACATCAGATTCATTCTATCATCAAGCTAGCAACCAGGTTTCAGCATTACCATCAATGCATGATTTGGATCTCAGTGTTATACAGAGCCTACCTCCAGACTTGATTTCTGAGATCAATGATATGTATGGAGGGAAATTGATCAATTTGATTAACAAAAAGAAGGCAAAAATTTTAGATTGCAGCAGTTCTATACATTCCAATACAGTAAAGGAAGCAGCTAAAGGTAATGTTTTGTTTGTGGCAGAAAAATCAAACTATCACTAGTTTCTTCATTATCTTAATGAAGCATTCCTTTAGATGTAATATTGAAGAAATACAAAGCTAGTATATCTTGTGGGGATCAGATCAACATTCTGCAAGAAAAAGATCAGGTAATCTTCTCTTTTCTTTCCATGCTCACTTTTACTTGGATATTAAAACCCCTAAGAATATTTAGAGAACATATTGTATGGTTGTTATGTCGTGTAATTTGAAGAAAAACTGATGCCCTTGTATAAAACGGTAGGTTAATGTGAGATCTGATGTGAAATTGTGAATGTGCAATATTTTTTTTAGCCTGTGATCTTACATTTTATCCACTTATTGTTGTACTCATGACCTGTTTTAGTTGGAACACCCCAAGGACAAGGATATACAAACTGCATCTGATTCTCTGGTCAGACCTGCAGCTGCGATGACCTCTCTTCAAGGATTAGAAAAGTTTGATTTGATGCCTTCATCTCTTAGCCAAGTAGATGTCTCAGTGTTAGAACAATTACCGGAGGAATTGAGAGTGGACATAGTTACGGAACTTTTTGCACATAGGAAGGAGGATGATAAAACAACAGAGTCTGCTGAGACTTGTAAGAAAGTCTCTGAGGACCAAAGGGAACTAAAGGAACCAGACTCACATGAAAACATGTTGCATGGAAGTCCTCCCAGTTGGGTGCTGAGGTTCAAGTCCAGCAACTGCCTAATATTGGATGCTATGGCTGAGATGTACTACATATGTGGATGTTCTGGGCAGTTATCTTATATATTGCGTTCCTGTATGTCCCAGCCACGAGCTATTCTAGATGTGAGTGATGATGAGATGGAGGAAGCAACAAATAACTTACGCGAGCTTATAAAGCAGTATATCAAGCTAAAGTTAGAAACAGATATGGAAGAAATATATGTTTGCTTCCGTCTTTTGAAAAGGTAAGCACTACTCAATCTTAAAGAAATCTATGATGTCATGGTACAGGTTGACTGAGAATAACTTATTTGAGTAATTATCTATATGATCTACCAAGATTAACTATCTTGAAGAATTAAATGTTCTCATAAGGATGTATTTGCAAACTTAATCCCCAATAAAATATTGAAGGTGCCACACCGTCATCGAATAAATGGTTACATGTTACATGCCTGCTAGATGGGTAGGTCCACACTGGGTTGGTGTTGTTGTGTTGTGTTGTGTATAATTCAATGCTTTGAAACTGCAATTTTGTTGTTGAATTAGGTTTACTTCGAAATCAAAAGCTCTGCTGAACATATACAGTGAGGTTTTGTCTTATCTTCAGGTAAATTTGCCGTTCCTGCCATTTTCTTAGATAAGAGATTACTGCTGTCCTTTAGCGAGGGAAACCAAAGAAAATTGTACAATTACTGGTCTGATTGCTACATTTTTGTTTCAAATTTTTAGTACTACATCTTAACCTCTTACTCTTGTTAATTCAATACTTATACAGTACAGGGTGGATTCTTGCTGAACCAAATTTAGAATTTGGGAAATTGGGAAGAAAACGCCATTCACTGTAAATGAGGCCGACAAGCCGTGAATGTTTATTTCCTGGGCAATTGATGTTAATTGCTGATATAGCTATTGTGCAGGGTTTTTTGGTCTAAAGTATATATAGAGGATGTGGTTCTTAAAAGTGGTCTATTGATCTAGTAAGGTTTCCTTAAAAATTTTCTATGTAGCCTTGTTAGTTAGTAGCAACACTAGTGCAAGGTTGAGTAAAATCTTCTACTTGTTACTTCAAGAAATACATCCTCTTCTTTTTGAATAGTAGATCTCTTTTAATTTGGTTGAATGATAATATGATACAGGGAAGTAACCTAGTGTAAAACATGTCTACCATGCAACATTTTAAAATATGGTGAATATTAATATATCATGGTCGTACTATACGCCTATGCGCTATGTTATTTACTTATTTTAATCTAATTGAATGGTTTAAGATTTCAGCATTGATATTCTCTCTGCTTTCTATCTTTCAGGCAGCTGCAGCTGAAGTTTATGGAGGGACCTTGCATCTTTCTTCATGAAATACTTTTTGTTTATGGAGGAACCTTGACCTACTGTACAGTTGTTGGGCAGGAATCGTCAGCAATCAATGTAGGTGAAAGCATGCTTAGATGAAGTAAAAACCAGATCCCACAAAAGTCAGGGCACTTGCTTGTATTGTTTGTACCTATAGTCTTTCCTGTATGATCCTATAATAGACAAGAATGAAATACTTGTACTTCATAGAACTGTGTATGATTTTGATGCCCTTGTATGCCGTAAAAATTGGGCGATTTTGGTAAATAGCCTATAACAGAGGGCAATATAACACATAAATTAGACTAAACGTTTTTATTGTGCGCTATAACCCTCATCCTCCAATACCAACTTTTACGAGGTTAAAGCTACACATCCCTGTCTGCCTGCAAAAGTTACGCACACTGAGATCACAAAGAAATCCTTCAACACGAGCGTCTACTCTCGTCAACACCTATAATAGAAAAGAATAAAATACTTGTACTTCATAGATCTTTGTATGATTTTGATGCCCTTGTATTTGTATGTCGTAAAAATTTGGTGATTTTGGTAAATAGCCCATAATAGGGCAATGTAGCACATAAGTTGACAAAAACGTTTTTATTGCGTGCTATAACCCTCATCCTCCTATACCGACTTTTACGAGGTTAAAGCTACACATTCGTGGTTGCCTGTAAAATTTACACACATTAAGATCACAAAGAAATCCATCAACATGAGTGTCTACTGTCATCAGCACCAGTATTCAATCTTTTTCAGTCATAAAAAATTGAAAACAAGTAAGCATCTATCAACAATGACATATACTGTCAATTTTTTTCATGACATTTTATTAAAAGTTGATGTAAAGCCACCTACTTTTTACTTGATTCTGTCATTAGCATCTTCTTTTAAACACGAAGACACTATCAAATGTATTTTCTTACATTAGTTATGGATTTAATGAAAGTTGCTGACAAAAAAACAAGTTGTTGATGTATTTTCTTACATTAGTTATGGATTTAATGCAAGTTGCTTACAAAAAAAACAAGTTGTTGACAACTTTTGACGAATGACGATGTATAAAAATTTGCTTGCAAGAAACCACTTGTTGACAGTTGTTGAAGTATGATTTAAGTGAAAAAACGAGTTGCTGACATTTAATTAAAGTTGGTGACATGTTTAAAACCAAGTTGATGACAATTGTTGAAGCTATTTGTTTTATTGTCATCAACCACTATCATTAGTTAAAGCAAATTGAACATAGTTGTTGATGACTGATAAAATTTTAAAAAAGGATTTGATGACATTTAGTGATAGTTGTTGACCGTGACAGTTAACTAAAACCAAGTTCATGACAATTGTTAAAAGATGTTGAAGCTATTTGTTTCATTGTCGACAAGGTTGTCCTCTCTTGTATTATTGTCATCAATCACTGTCAACAATTAATGCAAGTTGAACACAATTGTTGATAATTGATAAATTTTGAAAAATCGATTTGATGACATTTAGTGATAGTTGTTGATAGTGATCAAAATAGTTGACAATCAATTAAAATCAAGTTGATGACAATTGTTGAAAGTTACTAGAGGATTGATCCCGTCCGTTGGACGGGTTCGGTATACTATTAATTTGAAAATAGTAATGAAATAAAATCTCAATTCTAATATAATTTACATAATCAAGATCTTTTCAGCTACTCAACATTAATCTCATAGGTTATAAATTAAAATTATTATTTTAATAGACATTAACTACTAAAAATATCTAGCACATTTCACTTAATAAATGTCTATTATATGAATAAATAAATTGAACATATTTTAAAGTCGTTCTATATCAATGTTTCCACCCATTACAATATTTGAATAGTCTAATATTTTGTGCCACTAATTATTAGAATGAAAACTATAAACTCCTAATATATTAATATTAAATAAAATTGTAAATGAAGTTTAATAAGGTATGACTTAATATATCAAATTTTGTATATATATTTGAAGCATTTCTTTTAGGGTTTTATTGTACATATATGTACTTAAAATAAAGGAAAATTTCTTTTGGTGCCCCTAAGTTTTTGCCTTTTCCTTTTGGTGCCCAAGAAAAAAACTTATTCCTCTTGGTACCCTTGAGGTTTTAGCTTTTCCCGTTGGTGCCCCTCTCCGATTCAAATTAGCTAATTTTAAGCTTACCATTATGTTAATCACCCTTAAATTAGTAGGATTCAACTCTTAAAACACTTAAATTCATAACCAAACTACATCAATTTGAATTTTTAAACAATCCTCTATTTTAAGGGGTTGTTTACAAAATTGTTTAAAAATTCAAATATATTGATGTAGTTTGGTTATGAATTTTGATGTTTTAATAGTCAAATCCTAATAATTTAAGGGTGTGAAGATAATGGTAAGCTTGAAATTGGCTAATTTGAACCAGAGATGGGTGTCAACGGGAAAAGCCAAAACCTCAGGGGTACCAAGAGGAATAAGTATTTTTTCTTGGGCACCGAAAGGAAAAGGCAAAAATTTAGGGGCACCAAAAGGAATTTTCCTAAAATAAAACATGTTTTTTTGTATGACTTAATAGATCAAAATGTTATTTGTATTTTGTAATTTTAGATGTAAGCATATAAGGTAGAAAAGATCATATAAAAATTTTAATTGTGCAACTCATAAGATTGAAATCCCTTTGATGTTAAAAATACGAAGTTTATAAACTTTATAGGAAAAACCATAAATTAATGTTGCTTCAATATTATTAATTTGGTGAAATAATAATACATAGGTTGGTTGTGAACATATGATTGTAAAACTTGTATATTTCATTTGAATACCATTTAAAATTAGTTAAATAATATTAAAATGAGAAATATGTATTTCTTTCTATATTTTTAGAATTGGTTAAACATTATTTTTACTAAACCGAAATGTATAAATATATAGTTAAAATAGGTATGCTAAACATTTATTGACATGAGAGGGACAACTTTATAGGTTGTAAAGATTGAAGCTCTTTGTTTTATTGTCAACAAGGTTGTCCTCTCTTGCATTATTGTTATCAATCACTGTCAACAATCAAAGCAAGTTGAATGCAATTTTTGATGATTGATATAATTTGAAAAACGATTTGATGACAAATAGTGATACTTGTTGACAATTAACAAAACTGTTGACACTCAACTAAAGCAAGTTGGTAAAAGTGGTTTGACAATAGTTGTTGAAAAAAAGATTCAAGACAATTAATGACATGTTCAATAAACTGTATTATTGTAATTGAGGTTTGTCCTCCTTTGCTTTATTGTAATCAACCACTGTCAACAAAACTCTTTGTCATTAATTTCTAGTGTTTTGTCATCAAAGTATATTGTCATCAACTAATTATGAAAATTAATTTAGAATCAATTTGACATTAAAATTTTGTTAATGTTGAACAGATGGAATTTAAGATATTAATGGTGTGCTTTGGAAGAGACTAGAAGATTGGAAGTGGAGATTGTACATATGTTGGTGATGTGAAACCAAAGGCATTTGTTTTAGAAGACAACGTCAACCTAGAGTGTATAAGGAAATGATTATAGAAAGGCTCAATATCAGCGCATCACTAACCGATCGATGTCTTCCTGTCTCCCTTATATAATTGAAACTGATGACGATCTCAAATCCTTCTACCAAATTAACAACACACCTCAAATCTCTAGGGAGATTCCTATATATGTCACAACATATAAGAGGAGAAGTGGTAAAGAATTTGTCGTTCAAAGCTTGGATTTATCATCAAATGTCAACAATAGCAGTTCATTGTCAATGAGCTGTCAACAACAAATTCCAAAAAAAAAATCGTCAACAAATATCTTCAACAATCATCAACCATTAAGAATTGATAAAGGGTATGAAACAGATAAAGAGGATGAACTGAGTACTCCAATGTATTGTGAATTTGTACAAGTAGGTCAACTTTAAACATCAAAGGAAGAGTTAATAAAAGCAATGTGTAATGTTGCGATGCGTGAGAGCTACAGTTTTAGAGTTGACAGATCCACAAATGACCTTTATAGATTGAAATGTGTTCATAAACGTTGTGAATGGAATATGAGGGTTGTGAAGATTAAGGGTCTAAATTATTTTGAGTAAAGGATATTCAACAACAAGCATACATGCCCCTTTGAAGTGACATATACAAGAAATATCTAACCATCATATCAAGTCATTGGAGAACAAATTAAATTAAGGTAATTTTCACACAAATTTCATCAAGCATCAACTCTGTTTCAATAAATGTCAACATTTATTCATTTTTTTCCCCAAAATGTAGATTTGAAGGTGTTAGCTAGGGGACAAATCCAAATATGACTCGTAATGATATGAGGAGTGAGTACTTGTAAAATATTAGCTACTAGAAAGCTTGGAGAGTACAAGAATGGGCACAACAATTAATAAGAGGTTTGCTCGAAAAAAACTTTGCAATTCTACCTGCATATTGTCACATGATTCTTGTCCCCGGTCAGGGTTGGGGCAGGGCCGGGGATAGTATTCTCCGACCCGAAATATCCCCGTTTCATATACTCCTTTTTAATTTATAAAAAATGTATAGTACATTATAAGGAATCAAACTAAGGCAAATATCCATGCCTGACTTATCGTCTTATGGATATGTATTATTATTACCTTAATTACTTAAAATCGTTTGGAATTTTAATAGTCATACAGACTTAAAGGGTTATAGTAAACTACTATTTAGAAATTAAAATCCCATTATATTTCCTATTCTATGTGCCTTCTTCTTTTTTTTTTACATAGTCAGAGACTTACAACAATCAGCTTGATTTTTTAAACACTACAAGTAGGTACGTATTGATTGCTTCGTAAAACTTCTATGCTTATATATGTATTTCAATTCGTTTTCTATTGGTGTACGTAATAGGGCATATTAGGGTGTCATTGTGCTTATATAGTTTTCTCTTTGTATAGTTTTGTGTGATTGAGAAGATTTATATATATATACTGTGTTTGATATGGACTATTTTTTTCTTAGTAAAAGTCTTGTAATTAGGTAAACCGAATTTGGTAATCAGTTAATCGGGGCCCCGTTAATAAATTTATCACCGACGGGTTTTTCCCACCCCGATCCCCGACGGGGATTAAGGGGGACGGGGCGGAGACAGTGGTGAAAATAGGGAGCGGGGACAAGGACGGGTAGTACATTCCCCGCACCGCCCCGTCCCCATGTGCATCCTTACTAAGAGCTATACTGCAACGAAATTCAACAAATATTTCCAAAATATTTGTAATTCAAATGTTGAGATGGGAAAATACTTGCAAGATGCAAACATTGAGAAGTGGTCTAGAGCTTACTTTCCTAATGATAGACACAACATTATGACTACAAATAATTCTGAAAGCATCAACTCAGTTTTGAAGGAAGCAAGGACATTCTCAATTGTTGTCTTATTTGAGTTTATCAGAGAGTTGATATCACAGTGGTTTAATGAGCGCATGACAAATGTAGAAAGCAACCATAACAATTTGCCAGCAAAGATCAACAAACTTCTATTGAAAATATGCATAAAATCAAAGAAGTATGGCGTAAAAATCTTGAACAATATTCAATTTGAAGTGTTCTATGGTGTTTACACATGGATTGTTGATCTGGCACAAAAAGCATGCAATTGTAGAAAATTTGACTTGGAAAAATTGGCATGTGCACATGCCATTGCTTCTTTTCAGCATATGAAGTGTGACTTGAGTAATTTTGTTAGTGAATACTATAAATCTGAAAAATGGTTAATGGCATATCAAGAATCGATATGTCCATTCTGATGCAGTAAAACCAGTCATGTCTCCTACCGATGTTGAGGATTTGATTCAAGTGCCTTTTGATGGACCAATAACCAAGAGTAGAGCTAAGAAGATTGCCCAAGGGACGAGATCCATTCTAGTTCGTTTGGCAACCATGGTTGAAGAGTCTAACAAGAAGAGATGGGTCACTATGATCCAACATCAAAAAAGCCCATATTCCATCACTTAACAATTTGGACCGAGTTTCACATTTAGATGGGGTCATGGATTTAATTATTTGGGCTTTGTCTATCATATTTTCTTATCGTAGAAACATGAATTAATTTATCTTACTTTAGAGCTGAATTTAGTAAGTGATCGGGTAAGATAGAATATTTCATGTGGTCTTAGTCAACTCTTTGATTTGACCAATCTAAGAAAGAAAAACCTATCCTATAGTATTTATATATTTGCGAGCATCTAGAAACTTTAATAGATAGGATTTTCGGCCATAGACTTACGTTAGTGGCTGAAATATCTTGGTTATATTATTATTCTTTTGACTTAGACATTTTAGCTATTATAATATGTTATCTTGGAGAGCAAGCAAATGAACGATTTTAACCTCTCTAGGGCCGACCATACTTGTCTTGCTATCTAAGGAACACTAGTTTGTAATTTTTTTTAAATACCTTTGTTTGTCAATCAATAAAAATCAGCTTGAAGAGAGATTAAACCCAAGAATGGTTTTAGTCTTTCTCTTGCTTGGGCCACCAAACAACATTCTACTCATGTACATCCAATTGATCGATCATCATTATTGTTCAATTGACAATTCAGTTTGTGAAATCTTATCTTTTCGAATTCAGTTCGTTCTTCATTAAATTGAGTCAAAATCAGTTGCTTGCGCCACAAGTAATTGAGTTCTAGTGAGATTTGATTCAAAAATTCATATTTACTAGGTAAGAGGGGATCATTGGGAGGTACTAGAAATTGTTATCAACATAGCTTGTCGTCCAAATGTACGAAGAAAAAGTGGAAGGCTAAGGAAAAATATGATCTCATCCATTGGAGAGTTCAGAATAAATAGAAAAAAGAAAAACACCACCAAGAAAAAGTGCAACAAATGTGGATTGACTGGTCACAACAAAAAGACATGTGGACCCAACAATATCATGGTTATGCAAGTAGATTGAAAAAGGATGCACTCTTTTGTTGATTTTGTTTTATGTCACCACCAAGGATTGAAAACTCTAACCATTTTTGTGTTGCTTGCGTTGTTGTTTATTTTTTTTTCATTAGAGATTGTAATTAATGTCAACAAAACTCCAATTGTTGATGATGATTTTTTAATATCTGCAAGTTCGTCAACTACAGACAACTGTCATCACCAAATGTCAACAAATATTGCATTGAAATTGTTGTCTTCAAATGTATTTAATTGATTACACTTGGAAGACAATCAAAACTATAATAAAAAAATACATTCATCAACTACCATTGAGGACCTTTATAACTGTCAACAAATTTCATCAACAATGAAAAATTATACAGTTTAAAACAGTCAACAAAGAAATTGTCATAATGTGTTATCAAAAGTCATTAGTTGTCAACAGTTGTCGGTCACAATTAGATGTGATCAAAATTATCATCAAACTTGTTACCAAATAAAAAAATATCTCATAGAGGTAAGGGAACACAAACTTTCAACAATTGTCAACAAAATAAATCATACTTGTTTGCATCAACATGAACTAAATGAACACTAATGATTACATAAACTCTTCACCAAAAAAATGATTAAATAAACTATCAACAATTGTCATCAAAATACGTCAAACTTGTCAACATCAACAAAACAAAATCTAAAGCTAAAGAAAGACTTACGTTAACAAAAGCAGTCAACAATTGTCACCAGTATTCAAAAGCTATTGTCAACAACTATCATTAGATTCATTTCAGCAATGGCTTCCAAACCCATGTTTCTTTAAATAGATCTATTGTCATTTTCTCCCTATGTGCTCAGATGTATTCTTCACCCAAATCATCCAAGGAATCCAAATTTTCAAATCTGCCAGATCCGAACAGCCCGATAATTTTAGGGTCAAGACCTGAAAATTTGAACCCGAAACCTGAAATCAACCAAACCCGATAGAACCCGAAACTATCAACAATTGTCATCAAAATACGTCAAACTTGTCAACATCAACAAAACAAAATCTAAAGCTAAAGAAAGACTTACGTTAACAAAAGCAGTCAACAATTGTCACCAGTATTCAAAAGCTATTGTCAACAACTATCATTAGATTCATTTCAGCAATGGATTCCAAACCCATGTTTCTTTAAATAGATCTATTGTCATTTTCTCCCTATGTGCTCGGATGTATTCTTCACCCAAATCATCCAAGGAATCCAAATTTTCAAATCTGCCAGATCCGAACAGCCCGATAATTTTAGGGTCAAGACCTGAAAATTTGAACCCGAAACCTGAAATCAACCAAACCCGATAGAACCCGAAACCTGTTGGGTTGGAACCCAAAACCATTGGGTTGGAACCCTAAACCATTGGGTTGATTGATTTAGTATATTTATAGAATTTTAAAAATTATAATATATTTTATTATTAAAATAAATAAAAATAATATGTTATAATTAAAGATTATTATTTAATTAAAAATGATTTTAATAATCATAAAAAAGGATATTTTTGACCCACTGGTCAACCTGACCCGACCGAAAACCCGCTACAACCCGACCCAATTGACCCGTGACCCATAACGAAACCGACCCGACCCCGCCCGACCCGACCCGATTGACTGGTCTAGAAGGCCTCAATAAACTTTATGGTAAAGAGTCCACAATTTCCACTGTGACAAAAATACCAAATATTAAAATCAAAATTTTGCAAGAGCTCGCTGTAAATAAGAGACAAATGGGAAAAGTAATGTATACCCAACAATATCTTGTATTATCTTGTCATCTCTAGAGAAGGCAAATTCCTTATCCAAGTCACCAAGATTATTGAATTTACCACTTTTCTTCAACAAAACGGGTAGCATTTTGCAAAAAGGTTTCAAATGTGGGGTGAGATCTGCCATAATATAGAGGTTCCTTATGGAATCAAGAATATTAATGTGATGTCTAGGAAAATCAATTTCTAAGGCAATCCAATGTATTTTCAAAATATTAAGAGGTGAGTATATCCTTTTGACATTAGGATTATGCCATGCTTTCCCCAATAAAAGTGGTTTCTAACCATTAAGATAATAAAAAAAAAAACTGTCTAGGATGTCCAACTCTCCAAAAATATAAATGGGTACTTGAGTGGGATCAAACATCATAGTCCAGATCCAATCAACAACTACAACACTCTTGTAGACGTTTGGGAAATCGTGAATAAGCTTCCTCATGTAAAACAAAGCCTCGCACTTATGCTAAAAAGATTAAAAAAATGTGTCAACATAGAGTTAATAAACACAACAAATCAATTGAATCAACACTTTGAATAAAAAGCAAAACTTACCTCACTACATAACCAAACATTGTTGCCCTTAAGAATTGTGAAGAACTCTTTTGTAAGCATTTGATCAGAACCAGGGTTGGAAGGATCGATATGACTAACGAATAAATACAAAACATAGTGTCAACAATATGTCAACAAGGGTAATCGGTTGACATCAAGTGTTATCAACTTCTTCTTGATGGCAACAATAGTTTAAAATGTCTTGATCAATTTTTTTCCCACTTATTGCCTTTTCAGTTTGTCCTTCTTCATCACTTTCACTTTCTTCTATCTCTAAAGTATCGATAAGAGCAGTTGAAATGTTCTCATTCTCTTCGCAGGCTGTTTGAGGCGTGGGCTTTGACGTATTGGTACAACTTCTTTCCTTTTTTTGAAGCTTTTGGAGTCACCACTGACACATTCATAAAACACAATGATTAAATTGCATGGAAGTTTATATGCAAATTCTAGGAACATAACATCATAAGACTATGAACTTTATGTTGTAGGTATTTTTATATGAACATATAATAAGTTAGTTATGAACCTAACAACAAAGAACCATGAACTATAATATATAGAAATGTGATATTACTTACAATGTACTGTATCATTTCCAATCATGAACCACTACACGACCAATTATTAATCATAGTAAGAAATGAAACTTTAAATGACATTTGAACTTAGAAATTGAACTTTATGAACCTTTTTTTGAGGGAGTTTGATTTTGTTTTTGGATAATGTCTTGAGTTTGTTTGCTCCTCCTTTCTTTATCCTGCTTAACTCTTCCAATAAAAGTCTCTTGTATTTCACCTAAATAAAAAAAAATATTGTTTTAGTTTAGAACCAATATGATAACATTATTGAACAAATTAGTTATAACAAAACCTAGAAAAAAATTCAAAGCCATAGTTTTTTATCACCTTCAACTGTCATTGTTCCATATGGAAGTTGTATTTGCTTTGAAATATTTCCTTTCTTCTTAACTGGTTTCCCAATCTCCTTCCTTTTCTTTGTTTTCTCTATCTTGTATCATTGAAGAAAAAATTATAAAGCATACCCTAAAACAATTTTATGTTGTTCAATGTATGCGAACCCTAATCATAGCTAATGTGAAATTAAAAGTAATATCATTATGAACCTTGTTCTGTGGGAGATTGCTCTCTATCTTGCTCTAGAGCAATTTGTTCTTGTGTGTCATCTTCTTCAACTGGATCTATAAAATGGTATTCCTTAGAATAAGAAACCTATTATATGAAATTTGACACTAGTTTAAATGAACTCGAAATTAAAACTTAAAGAACCTTTTTGGGTAGGAGATTGATTTTGCTCTTGTCCATCAATGCTCTTTGAAGTGTCATTGTCTTCTCTTTGTTATCTTTGTTCCTCATCTACTCCAACTTGCATACCTTCAACTTGCAAATCTGAGACTTAAAAACAGTTAATCCTAGAGAAATTGAAAACTTAACACTCACAGCTTTGAGCAAAATCCAAGAACCGTAAGGACTCTTATGATGAACCTTTAAGCTATAAAATACGAATTTTTTGAACTTGAAATTACAACTTCACAACTGAAAATAAGAAACCAGTTTTGTGAAGTTTGACACTAGTTCATATGAACTCAAAATAACAACTTGGCGAACTTTTTTGGGGAGGATTGATTTTGCTCCTCGTCCTCCACGCTTTTTGTTGGAGCGTCGTGTTCTTTATTTGTTTTTTGCTCGCATTTTCATCTATTTGTTCCTCATCTTCTTCAATTTTCATATCTTTTTGTTTTGTGTGCATTATGCAATAAGAATTTTAGAACCCTAGAATTTAGAATTTAGAACTCGAAATAACACTTAACACTATAGAACTGGGAGGAATTCTTACCTTCTTCTCTTTCTTTCTTCATTGTTTTGATTGTGAACTTCTTTAATGGCGAATTCGGGGGATATTTGGGCGAAACCTCTTTGCGTTTGAGTGTTCGTGAGAGTTTTCGAGTGAATCTTCTGAGAAATGGGTTTAGCGAGAGTCGTGTTTTGGAGAAAACTGTTCTTTTGTTTGTGCAAAGGTAGTATCGTCAATAGAGAGAAAATCAATAAATATGCCGCGTATGCCACTCTAAATGAACCGGGCGCCTTTCTTTCTTTTTTTCTTCCAAACCCGTTTTGATTAATCTCCACCGTTAATTTTTTGGATCTGACGGCCCATAATTACTCGTAGCTCTCATCCTATCACATTAGGCCAACTGAGCGCAACACTATAATGATGATTAGGGTAAAGACATAACGAAGTATAGAATCACTTAAGTGGTGCACTATTACCACAAATCACAATTCAACCGTATGATTCACAAATCGGTCATATCATCTTATACGTTTTTTTCCCTAGAATGTTTTGCCAAAATCTCTTGCCACGCTTCTTTACTCTTGGTGCGCGATCTTGTATCGACTGCCCTCAGTGGCGGATCCAGAGTCGATTTGATGGGGGGGGGGGGACTTTCACGTTGGTAGGGCTCGGCCTCGGACTTAAATTGTGACCTTCAATTCTTTGTTTCGACACTCAAGGCCCGTTTAATATCGATACCTAGAAGAATGGGCAAATCGCCGCCCGTGGAATTCGAAACGATGACATTAGGGTACTACCTCAAATTTTTAACCGCTGAATTAAATGCCCAAAGGCAATTAACAAACATCATGCATTAACTTATTTGATATTTTTTTAGCATTTATTTAGTTACGGTAGTATGTTTTCAAATTGGATCCATAAGTTTCCAAATTGGATCCACCGAACGTTGGGTAAAATTGGAACACACATATAAATTATGTTTAATGACATGTTATTTTGAACAAAAATATAAGCTTAAAATGTCAACTTTTCACGAAGAAAAGGAGTATAAATTATATTAATATGAGATATCAAATTGAGATTTTGATAGATAATAAAGATGTTTTTTAAAATTCAATCATTACACCCTAAATTCAGTTTTTATTCATTTATTCCTTGCTAAAATACTAATTCATATATGATAAGAATAAGGACGAATTAATTATATAGTAAAAATTAGGAGGCTAATTAGGTTGATATTAGGAGAATTGGGAAAATTAGGTAAATAGCAAAACGGCTCGTGCGTACCCATATTCCGCGAAACTCGATCTCTTCCTTCCTCACGCTAGCTTCTCATCTCTTTCTCGATCCTATTGTCATCATTTTCGCGATTAAAATCAGTCGATTTCATTCCAATTGTCATCACGAACGCATTGGTATTCATTTTTGCGGTCGATTCCTGTCATCAAAAGTTTCGCGCAAATTTCGCCATTGAAACCTCTTCGAATTCATTCAAGGTGTCATCAAAACGACCGATTACTAGTCGTTTTTTGAGATCGAATCCTGTATCCTGTCATCTACAACAATCGTTTTATCTACAAGGCAATCAAAATCCTTTGTCCTGTCATCTACAACGAGGCAAGTTTCCCACACACTGTCATCATATTTCACGAGATTTAATCTACATACGTAACAAAGTTTCAATTTTGATGTTAGATCTGCCATTGAAAAACTGTCATCATCAGGTTTATGGGATGACAATTCAAAATAAAACGATTGTTTTTTGAAAAATCTCCAATTTGATGACACTGTTCATAATTACATTCAATTTGATGACAGTGTTTGTGATAACAGTGGTGAAGTTTAGTTAATAACAGTCTTTGTGATGATAGTGTTCATGTTAGTTCATGCCACTGTCGATGTTAGATGATGACAGTGTTTGATGATAGATGTTAGTGATGACAGTGGTTCATCATGACAGTGTTTGATGATAGATGTTAGTAATGACAATGGTTCATTATGACAGTGTTTTGATGATAGATGTTAGTGATGACAATGTTCATGTTATTTGATGACAGTGGTTCATCATGACAGTGTTTTGATGATAGATGTTAGTGATGACAGTCGTTCATGATGACAGTGTTCATGTTATTTGATGACATATTTCATGTTTAGATGATGATATATTTTTTGATGATACATGTTAGTTGATGACAATGTTTGTGATGTCTCTAATTGGTGTTTGTTGATTACAAATGATGACAACAAATGAATATCAAGGTTCTAACTGTCTGTGTTGGTGGAGGATGGAAGACAAACAATGGTGAATGTCTTTATATTGGTGATGATGTAAATTCGAAAGCATTTCTGTTGGAGGAGGATGTAACACTAGACGGTCTAAAGAAGAAGATTGTGGCAAGGTTTGCAATGAACTCACAACCAACAGAAATCAATCTATCACACCTACATCCAACAAAAAAGGTGACAAGTCCTTTAACAATTGAGACAGATGAAGATCTCAAATCATTCTACCAGATTAGCAACACACCTCAAACTGCTTGGGGTTTGCCTATCTATGTTACAATAAATGGAAGAAGGAAAAGAAAAGAGCTTGCAACTGAGAATATGCAACTGTCATCAAGTGTAAACAACAGCTACCAACCACTAGAAATGTATGATGCACATGAAAATGCAATGATATCTGATGATGATGATGAAGAAGTTGATCATCCACCAGATAGTCAGTTTGTTCAAGTAGGGCAACTGTTTGGAACAAAAGAAGATCTAAAGACTGCAATATATAACCAAGCAATAAAGGAGAGCTATGGTTTCAAAGTGCACAGATCAAGGAAAGATTACTACTCGCTGATATGTGTACATAAAGAATGTGAATGGCAATTGGTGGCATCAAAACTGAAAGGCTTGAGTTATTTTGAGGTGAAGAAATTCAATGAAAACCATACATGCCCATTCGAGGTGAGATGTTCAAGGCATGTGCAACCACCATATCAAATTATTGCACAGAAAATAAAAATAAGGTATGTTTCTATTTTGTAATCACTATCATCGTTGTCATCTCTGTCACCTCCTGAAAATACATCGTTGTCATCACAGTTTTGATGGTGTTAACAAGGGACCAGACCCAAGTATGATCATGAATGACATGAGAAATGATTACTTGCAAAATATTAGCTACTGGAAAGCTTGGAAGGCACAACAATGGGCACAAGTGCTGATAAGAGGATCACCGGAAGAAAACTATGAGATGCTCCCATCATATTGTCACATGATCAAAAGAACAAACCAAGGCACGTACACATGCCTCGAAGTTGAAAGCCAAGGGAGATTCAAGTATATCTTCGTATCAATCGGAGCATCAATTAGAGGTTTTAATCAATTGAGAAAGGTATTGTCATCACTTATATTCATGACCAACGGTCATCAATTTTGATTTCCCATCTATCTTTATAATCAAATGCAGGTCATTCAAGTAGATGGAACGCATCTCCACAACAAATATTTGGGAGTTTTAATTACTGCTTCAGCACAAGATGCAATCCAGCATATATATCCTCTCGCTTATGCCATAGTGGATTCTGAAAATGATAAAGCTTGGAAATGGTTTTTTGATCAGTTGCTAACTGTAATTCCATGCTCTAGTGTGTTAGTGTTCGTGTCAGATCGGCATTTAAGCATTGAAAAATCTGTTGAATCAGTCTACAGATGTGCAAAACACGTGATATGTATTCGACATTTGAAGCAAAATCTCATTACAAGATTCAAGGAAAAAGGGATTGCAAAGTTGTTCAAGCAAGCAACTGAATCTTACACAATGCCAGACTTCAACAAATACTTCCAAGACATTTGTTCAAAGAATCCAGATATGGGACAATATTTAAGGGATGCAGGACTAGAAAAGTGGTCAAGAGTACACTTTAATGGAGATAGGTACAACATAATGACCACCAACAACTCAAAAAGTCTCAACAACGTTTTGAAACAAGCAAGATCTTTCCCTATTGTTGCTCTTTTGGAATTAATCAGAGAATTGTTGTCAAGATGGTTTGCAGAGCGTAAGCAAACAATCCAAGAGAACACCAACCAGCTGCCACCAACAATACATAAGATTCTTGAGCTAAGATGCAAGAAATCAAAGAGATATGGCGTTAAAGTCCTAAATAATTCTCAGTTCGAAGTCTTCAGTGGAGACTTCTCCGGTGTGGTCAATCTAGCTAAAAAAACATGCAGTTGTCGGATGTTTGACTTAGAAAAAATCCCTTGTGGTCATGCCCTTGCTGCAATTCAACAAATGCAATACCCATTGAGAAGCTTTATCAATGGGTACTACCAATTTGAAGCTTGGTCCTCAACATACGAAGATTCAATCTACTCACTTCCTCCAAAAATAGATTGGGATGTGCCTGTAGAAGTTAAAAGCACAATATGTCATCCACCAAATGTGAGAAGGATGACTGGGAGACCTAAAAGAAAAAGAATCCCTTCCAAAGGCGAGTTCAATACAAAGAGAAGCAAGAATGCTAAGAAGGATAAGGTTTCAGCTGAATCAAGCAACACCACAAATATTATAGAATAGAATTTCCTTCATTTCCTTCTGTTGTCATCAGTACAATCGGATTGTTGTCATCGATATACAATATTTCTGTTACTGTCATCATAAAAATATTGTCATCAATATCCAGTACTATTCAACTGTTTTTATTACTGTCATCACTATTGTCTTTACAATTGTCATTTAAAACAAAATCAAATAAGCAAATGCATATATTGAATTGAATATGTTTGAATTCTCTCATATTCTCTCAGATAACATTCATTTATTACACATCCATGCATGCATTGGTGCACATGAACCTTTACCCCCTATTCTGATGACAGTATCAAACAACCTATCAAAAAAAAACAATTTTCTATTTTTGAAGCATATCATCAAAAATAGCTTTAAATAAGACCAATGAATAGATAAAATCCATAAATACATTGTAAAAAAGGTCATGCATTCAAAAAGATTTGCTTTTAATTTGCTATTTTAAAATTCTCATATAAAAAGTATACTTCTATCATCACAAAACACTCTCATTCCAGAAAATGAAAAAAAAAAGTTCTCAACAACAACAGAAAACACATTTCAATTCAACCATGTCAAGAAGGAATGCCATAACCAGAAGAACCTACGCCAATCCATTCGTCGCCTTTATAATGGTGAACGTTGAGGTAGCAATCAGTCCATATAATTCTTTTTGTACACCGTATATTTCATGAAAACTAACAAATTTTCTATTCCATGCATAAACTAATGAGAGAACACCAATAAGAATAAGAGCACACACACCATTGTCGATATTGGTGAACCGTTATAGCATTATGAATGGGGTACCACCAGGATATATGAAATTCTTCTTAAGCGAAACCGATATCACATCACGGATTGAAGGAGACACCTATATTTCTGTAAATGTTCATGATAATCCAATTTCTTGTCATCAGAACATATACATGACATCATGATAATGCTTTCTTTGTAGTTTGGCCTTAATGAAGATTCAGAGATCAAAGCAATCAAACCAACAATACAGCAATGAAGGGTTTCTTATTCAATATTTTTCTCTTTTAATATGATTATACCATGAATCTTCTAGTTGACATTTTGACTGTTGTATGTTGCATTTCATGGGATTTTCTTTCTTTATCTGTCATCAAATTGTTTCCCATTTTAATATTAGTATGTAGCATCTCGTAAGATCTACTATCATCACAATTACTATCATCACAGTTGAATATCAAAAAAGACATAAATTTTACAAGAACAATTACTGTTATCACAATAAAAGGTTCTACAATTATTTATATCCATCTCCTACATTGTCAACAAACACCTAAACAAAAGTTAAAACATTGTCATCAACCACTAGACCTAACACTGTCATCACCTATCATCACTGATTACATTTCACTAACAATACATCTATATCCATCTCCAACAGCCAAATCCAATTTTTGATCAACCACCCAATGGAAGTTAAAAAAATCTATGACCATCTTCTCTCTAATCGCCATCATGTGCGCATCATCAAGACCATCCAAGCTAAGTCCCAATGCAAGAGCTTCAATATACTTGATGCAATAGACACCACAATTACCACTGAAAATTAAAACAAAATGACTGAATTAATCAAAAAAATATATACAATTACACAGGATAACTGAATTAAAATAACACAAGGTAACCTACCCAGAATAATCTTGACAAACCAAAGCGTCTCTAGACCAAGTGAAATCAGCATCCAAGCCCTCAAGATGATCAAACCTCCCACTTTTCTTCATTAGAAATGGAAGCAGCTTGGTAAAAGGCTGTATATAACTGGAAAGCTCCTCCATCGTATACAATCCCGAAAACAGTCAAATACAGTCATGTGGCGACGATGCAAGTTAATCTCCAATACAACCCAATGTTCACACCTCTCTTTTGAAAGGTGAACTGGTGTATAAACCTTTGTCAACTCACCACGAACCCCTGATTTCCCAAATAGACGAGGCTCCAACCAGTAAAATAATCGAACACATCGCTTGGCACTTTATCATTTCGAAAGATATAACGCTCCACTTCAGAAGGCGTGAATATCTTGTACCAAATCCAATCCATAATAACCACATTCTTGAAGTCATCACCATGATCATGTATAATTTTCCTCAAATAATACAAAGCCTCGCAGAAATGCTACAAAAAGACATGAAATGTCACATAATTAATTTGACAACAAACAAAATATCATTTGATCATATACTTACCTCATCTCCTAACCAAAGACCTCTAGTCTTGAGCAGTCTAAAAAATTTCTTGTTCAGCATTTGATCAGATCCAGCCACAATAGCATTTTTATCACTAACACAAAAAAAAACAGACTGTCATCAGAGCATTATAAACATGCAATCAACATCATCATCATCATCATCACATAACTGTCATCACAATGCAATCAACACAAAAAAACCCTTTCATCATAACATTACTGTCATAATAACATTATAAACACACTATCATTGCAATACTATCATCACAAAACTGTCAGAACATTACTATCATCACAAACTATCATCACAAAAAAAACAGATAACATAAATAATAAATAACATACCCATTATTATACCAATCGTAAAATGGTTTACGAACATCATCTTCATAAAAAGAATGCTTTGGAGCCTTAGGCAATGCAGCTACCCTCTTTTTCTTTAACTTCTTATCCTTCTCAACAATATATGGAGTTGTGGTTGAAGCACCTGGCTTCAAAACTCTGGTAGACCTCCTAAGTTCAACTGTTTCCTTTGCATCATCATCAGATTGAACCGTTGGATTATGAAAAATTTCATCAATCTCAAAGGTTGCACCTTCTTTTGAAGCTTGAAACAAAGAACCAAACAAATGACCATGCTTAGTAAGTTGAGAACAATTATCCATTACATCTTATAAAAGTCCACGCATGTCAAAACCTAACTCATATGAGGAGACAGAAAAAAAGCTTGAACCTAACTCACCTGGGTCATCAATTCTATCATCAACCTCTGCTTGATCTTTGACAGGTTCATCAACATCTTCTCTGTCATCAACCCTTGCTTTATCCACAACTGGTTCTTCATGATTAACTTCCCTGTCATCACCACCAACTTGATCCTTCACTGGTTCATCCTCATTAACTTCTTTGTCATCACCACCATGCTCTTTACCATCTTTCACTGGCTCAACCAACTCAGTTGCCTTGCTCTTGCCTTGATATTCCTTCATCCACAACTGGTTCTTCATGATTAACTTCCCTGTCATCACCACCAACTTCATCCTTCACTGGTTCATCATCATTAACATCTTTGTCATGAACCAACTCAGTTGTCATCTTTGTCATCACAAGCTCAACCAACTCAGTGGCCTTGCTCTTGCCTTGGAATTATATCTAGTGGAACATACTTCACCAACTGCAAATTCATACCTTCACCTCCATCTTTAACAGAAATGTCATCATCAGGGGACAACCTCAAAGACTCAATGCCTTTGCAATCACTTTCTCTCATTGGTTCCACACTTACAATGCGAATCTCATCACTGTTATCATCAGAAACAGAATCTTGGTCTTTAGATTTCAGTTTCTTTTCAATTCTATCAACCCTGCTGTTAACTTTCACAACTTGCATCTCAACACGCTGCACTTGACTCTGAAGAGTTTTCATCATTCTAATCATATCATCTTGCAGGGAACACATACTTTCCCTCAAAGACTTAACCCAAGATGGCTCTTCCATTTTATTATACTCTTCTGCCTTCCCCTTTCCCTTGGAAGAAACTGGATCCTCATCAACTTCATCAAATTTCGCCTTCTCCTTGGCCATTGACAAAATCCTAGCAACTTCAAAATCAGTTTCATTGTCAACCACATCCTTTTTCTCTAGAAAGTCCTTCTCTACAGCTTCATTAGAATCTTTCTTCAACTTTGGCCTCTTGCATTTTTCAATAATCTCAGGCACATTGTTGACACGACTCTTCCGACCACTTACACCTAAATCCTTTGAACCCTTTGAATCCTTCGGGCTCTTGTGATCCTTTCCAATCCTTGGAATCTTATGCATGCTGTCATCAACCTTAGTTTTAGCCACTCTAGGAAGTTGTAATCTCCTACCTTCCCTCTTTACAATTTCAGAGGGCTCTTTCGGTTTCTCTTCAGATTCCTTTTTCCATACCCCTTTAGCCTTTACACCTTTAGCCTTTGCGTTTGTAAATCCAATCTTCCTCTTACCACCAACACTGGCTTTTTCAATAACTGCATCTCGTGGAGCAATAACAAAATCAGCAAGTTCATCCTTCGTATCAAACTCAGATCATTCACCTTCAATCGCTTTTTTGCTTCAGTATAATTCGTTTCACAAGATCATTGTACACAGGGTCAACAACCTCATCGGGATAGTCACATGTGATGAATGCAGCATATTCTGAGTACGAAGGATACAAACATTTCTGTCATCAAAATAAAACAAATTAAACTGTCATCAAATAAACTCTACAAGTTACAACTGTCATCAAATTCAACTGTCATCAAAATAAATAAAAAATTAAACATACCAGTTTCTTGTCCCCAACATCACAAATTGCTTTCCAACCAACAAGTTGCGATGAAGTGCTACACCAACGCAGCATATAAGGAACTTCTTTTTTACCTCCTCTCTCAACAAGATGACAAATGGATCGAAAAGCTGGAAAAGTCTCCACAATCCAAAACTATAATAACAACACACAAAAAAGAAACAATAAAAAACCATTGCAGATGCAATTAACATCAAAAAAAATCAAAAAATATATCAACACATTACCATGAATCCAAAAGGATATCCAAACACATTGAAGCCAGGTATATAGTTTGGCTTTTTCATCATCTCCGGGTCAGGTGGGGTACGATTCACATGCAACAAGCTATCGAGCAAAGCATTATAGGACAATCTACCCCAAGGATAAGCATAAAATTTCTCCAAATCACTTGAAAGAGCAATTTGAATTGGATCTATAGGAACCTTATCCCGTTTAGGAAGCAAAACAACCTCAAGGATCAACAGGTGTACAAGTTTAAACTTCCTAGACCGATCTTTTTCTTTTATAAAAACAGACCGTAAATGATCCAAATCACACTTATCCACACCTACAACATCTACGGGGTCAACTTTCGGGATATTAACATCAACTAAATTCTCACAATTCAAGCCAGTGACAGCAACGAAGTCCATCAAAGAATAACGACACACATTACCCCTATTCTAAACCACATCTCATGCTTATATGAAGTTTTTAACTCACACATGATGGCATAATGCATAACTTTGTAACGAAGTGGTATAATATCACCTAACTTTAACACTACACCAAAGCACCCCTGACCTAACCTACTAAACTCATTAGATGTAAAATGACACTTGATGAGGTGGAAAACATCTGGAGTGTGATACTGGTTTGCTCTTCCATTATACCGTTTTGATACAATTACCATATATTGCAATTGCTTAGGCTCCATTCTTTATCCTGGAAATCAAAAGAAAGAGACAATGTCATCACAAACAACTATCATCATAAAGCAAAAAATACCACATGTTTCAACTCTCAAGTAAACACTTTGTCATCACTAATATGTCACTGTAACACAATTAGAAACAATATATTATTATCATTAGCAACACTGTCATCACAACATATAAAACATAAGAAAAGGCAACTGTCATCATAACCCCTAACATAAAAAAAGTAAAAAATGTCTTTGTCATCACTAATGTCAATTAAACACACTTATAATCAATATACTATCATCAATATAAAACAAGTGTCATCACAACTTAGAAACATAAGAAAGAGACATTGTCATCACAAACAACTATCATCACAATAAAAAACAACTATCATCACTAATGTCAATAAAACATTAGAAAGGCAACTGTCATCACTAAAACAAGTGTCATCACTAATGTCAATAAAACACACTTATAATCAGTATATTATCATCAATATAAAATAAGTGTCATCACAACTTAGAAACATAAGAAAGAGATATTGTCATCACAAACAACTATCATCACAAGAAAAAGCAACTGTCATCACTAATTTAAATAAAACACAATTATAAATCAATATACTATCATCAATAGCACACAACTGTCATCACAAACCCTACACAGTGTCATCACAACTTAGAAACATAAGAAAGATCATCACAAGAAAAAGCAACTGTCATCACTAATGTCAATAAAACATAAGAAAGGCAATTGTCATCACTAATGTCAATTAAACACACTTATAATCAATATACTATCATCAATATAAAACAAGTGTCATCACAACTTAGAAACATAAGAAAGAGACATTGTCATCACACACAACTATCATCACAAGAAAAAGCAATTTTCATCACTAATGTCAATAAAACATAAGAAAGACAACTGTCATCACTAATGTAAATAAAACACAATTATAAATCAATATACTATCATCAATAACAACAACTGTCATCACAAACCCTATACATTTTAAAAAGCCAATGTAATCACAAGCAAATACAAAATGATTCAACTGTCATCACAAACAACTATAATCACAACATATTGCATGAATATGTTACTATCATCACAAATAATCGGGGAAGGTGATGCTCTAATCATAGTTATAATCTGTCATCATAAAAACGTAATGCCATAAGCATAGTTACAATCTGTCATCACTATTCAAACATAATCTCGAAATCGAGAATTTGACTTCAAAACATCCAAACAGATGAACAATGGAAAACAAAAAACAAGGATTCAAACACAGAAAATAAACAAACACGAAAACAAAAAGTCATCAAACGAACCAAAACATGTCATTACTATCATCACATGCAACTCATATTCGAATCAACAAACAAACCGAAAAAGCAAAAGCATACAACAAAATCCAAACACAAAAACGAAGAAAAATCGAACAAAAATCAATGATAACACAAACAAAAAACCCTAACCTGAAGCAGAGGCTTATGGACGATCAGTGGACAAAATCCAGTTGCGCAAAAACACCAGAATCTCGAGAACGAACTTCAAATACACATTGCACTACGAATTCCGACTTAAAATCAACGAACTCAAACCATTTTTTGCAGTTGAGAATCGGTTTTTACAAGTGATGGGAGAGACCGAGAGAATTTACCGGTCGCACGAGACGAGAGGAGAAAGTAAAAAAAAAAAATTTAAGCCTTATATACTTAACAAATAGCTAATTTAATAGGAGAGCTTAACAAGGGCCTAATTAGGGTGACCCAAAATGCTTTTAGGCTAAATTTATTCAAAATCTAATTCATATTATAAGAAAAAAAAATGAAAAAAAAATCTGTTTCACAAAAAACAAAACAAATGCAAATTACTTAACGAAAAGAGTGCATTGGGAATTTGGGGCTAAAAAAACAAATGAAAATTTATTCAAACGCCGACCCTTGTTTTGTTTTTGGGCTTTTGCATCTGTTATTGTTTTTTTTTAACCTCGCCAGCCCTTTTACGTAAAACAGCGCCGTTTCACTTGTCTTCTTCTTTCTTCCATTTTAGATCTGCCGCCTGGTGCCTGCCCTCACATGGAGATCAACTGGCCCTCATAGATTCACTCATCTTCTACCTCCTTCGGCACATCTGATTTTCGCCGCCCGCCCAGCCCTTCGGCACAATGACGGAAAGTAATGGCTTCGATGCACTTCCTGCTTTTGAGCTCTTGCTCTCTTGTCCGACTGGTTTGTCTCCTTCTCAGGTTCTCTCTCAACGGCGCTCCAAATTTTGCATTGATTTTCTAATTTTTTATTCATTTTTTCTTTCGTCACATGTAACTTTACGTGTGTATCTCACCCGGAATTTCGAAATTTGGATTTAGACTATGAACTTAGATTATGATTAGCAATTTGTTCTTGTTCACTTAATGTGTCTACAAATGGTTTCTTTGGGTGGCAATGAATGCAGGTGAATGTGGATTTCGCGGAGGCTTATGATAGAATTCCGCACCCTGATGTCAATCTTGAGAATTCCATCGCTGAGGTGAAGAATCATCTGCTTTCTTCTTTGATTGATCCAAATTTTCAGCGTATTCTTTTTGTTCATTGTGATACCAGAACTAGCAGCGTTTGAGATTTCTGTGATGTGTGCTGCTCTTTCGTTTCTTCAATTCTTGGCGGTATCATTATAATGGTTGAATGCTTGAGCTTCTACTTTGCTGTTTAATTATTCTTTGCCACATAATTGTTTTTTCGCAATGCTTAGATATGGAATCAGAAGCTTCAAAGCAATTCATCCCTGTATAATGGGCAGAAATTCAGAGTAGGTATTTCTTTCTTCAACTTGAGACTTATAGTGACTATGGTCTTGCTATACTTATACCTAAAAAGTGCCTTTTACAATGAAGCAATGCTTATTTATCTTGAAATTTGTAAAAAATAATTACTCTCTACTTATTTCAAGATGAATAAGCATTGCTTTTTAGCAAACATTACTTATTAGGGGCAAGTGTTGCAAGCCCTATGACGAGTATGATGCAATCTTATCAGAACCAGGAATCATGCATTACAATAATGTATTACACTGAAAAGTTATCATATGCCAAAAATACGTGTGTTTAATTTTTGACAAAGTTACAGACTTTTAACAAACTATCTCTTACCTTTTTATATTGTGGTTCGGCCTTGTTTCACTAGTTGATGCAAAGTTGTTTTTGGATGAAAGTTATTTTTTGCGTCTCGAAAAACATAAAAAGTTAGGAGGGGTGCACGGATTTTAAGACTATTAAAAGTAGTTTTTGGAGAGAAAGTAGTTTTTTGGGGAAAATAGAACAATGCCGAAATCCATGCCACTAAAAAAACTTCGCAAAAAGTCAGGTTGAACATAGATATTGATTATTATAACAAACATCAACATCAACATCATCTCCCAGTATAGTCCCACTCAAGCAGGATTTGGGGGTCAAGATGGGGGAACCCATAACCTGAACTTGTCAGCGGATGTGCCCAATAGACCGAGATTATTATAACAAACAGAATAGTTTAATTGAGTTCTTACTTAACAGTACTCTTTAGCCTGTTATTACTCATCTGGATCTTTAAGTAACACCGAACTGACAAGGCTACACAGGGTGGCATAGTTTCAATATTCAAACACCAGTCTTGTACAAGCTAACAATAGAAAATAGCTAGATGGGGTTGTAAAAACGATAAACTGGAGGATATGTCATGTATTTTAAGGTTGACAATGCCCATAATATGTTTCCTCTTTCTTTGAACAAAGCTAAAGAACCGAAAAACAAATCACACCATATATGTTTGGACTAGCATAATATATTTCTACCTACTTTATAGCAAAAAACAAGTAATCCTTGGTGCATAGAATAAATATTATGCGAGGGCAGCTATATCTTGCACTCTTGCAAAAGAAACAAAAGCATCAGAAAATTGTACCATAGGATATTCAAATGTGGTGGTAAAACTAGACAAAGGAAACAACTTTGCTGCACTGCTGAATCAAAATTCTGGCCTTTTATACTGAGTTCATCAGACGTTCTTGTCAAAATGCATGTAATTTCAACAGGTCTGAACAAGCATACATATAAATTGAGTATCACGTGGGATCACAAGATCCTAACTATTGTGACTGCATTTATATGGTTCTGAACTGATTTTAAACGATTATTTCAGTTAATGTGGATACATACCCTCATTCCAGATTGGGGGATGTACAGTTCTAAGATAGAGATCACAATTTTCAGTTTAGAGCTACGATGCTTCATGTATTATTATAACACATTAAAGTGCTTTTAGCTGTCATTCTGCTGTTGATAACATTTTCCCCTTCTCTGGCAATTGCTTTGTTTCTTTTGTCATGTTGTACTTTCAAAATTTCCTGATATACCTTGATGCTTTGCGTCTGCTTTAAATTGTTGCAGTTTGGAGGATTCTCTGTGCGCAATACTAGTAGAGGGAGTGATGAAGTTTCGAATGTTTTCCTGAAACTTGGTTTGACAGATTATAGGTTTCTCTCTCCTCTTCCATGGCTGTGTGTGCACATATCTTGCACATGTGAACTTATTGCCACACGAAGAGTCATTAAGTTGTTCACCTAAAGAGTCATTAAGTTGTTCGAAAGAATATGTGTTTTCTCATATTACATAAAATTTTGCTCAGAATTTCTTGTATGTGTAGGACTAATTAGCTTTTATCTTTTTTTTTTTCTTGCTTAGGACATTCATAGGTACAAACTTAAGTCCAATGTGGGAGAAGTTTTTAGTTCCCTCGGAAGGTAATCTCTTATTCATTCCTCCTTAAGTTGATCTCCACAAAAAATGGTGATCTGCTAGATTGCTATGATCTCAAAGCTGAAGTGGGAAGCGCCTGCAATTAATTAGTTTTATTGCCGGATATAGAATTTTTGTAATGTGCTTGGTAAAGTTAACTCCAACTAAGGAGTGGATACATGTGAAGTGAAAATCATGTTAATTTGTGAATCATGAATATTATGGTTCAATATCCAAATTTAGTGTAATCATTCCCGCTCGGTAGCTATAGCCTGCAAGCAACACCAAAAGAAATTCATGACAAACATAGCGAAAGAAATCCTCATACCACCATGTACAGAACCAATGATAATTATTACAACCAGGAACCCACATTAGTGACATTAAGCTTAGATAATTCTTTGCTGTAAAATTGTAGGGTTTGCTAATGAAGTATCATTTCATTGACAGTACCAGTGCAGAATCTGAAACTAACTACCAGAAATTATTTCAGATATATTTGGCTTCTTTACTCACCCTATTAGTACTCTGAATTAGCCACCCAACTTAATACTTTTTGATTTCAACTTCTTCATAAGACTCCTGGGAACTAGGAAGTGCTTTTGATATTTGTTAATAGATGACACAGTGTGCTGTCAACACTTTGAAAGCCCATTGGGTAATGGTTCAATTGTAATGACGTCTGATCAGAAGATTCTTATATTAAGAAGAAGTAACAAAGTGGGAAATTTCCGGGACACTTCGTTTTCCCAGGAGGTCATCCAGAGGTAAGAAGAAGTGTAATTTTTTTTTATTAATGTAAATTTATGTTTGTGTTTCTTTCCTCCATTTTGTTGGATTATCATGTGCTTTAACAATTTCTCCTTTAGTCATTTTGGTTAATTTTGAGATTCTGTATGTAAAGCTGATTGGAGACCACTTTTATTGCATGGTTTTTATTTTGTAATTTGTTTGATGATATAGCTACAAAATTGTCGCCTGATTTAAATGTTCTAATAATATATCATCTACTTGAAACAAAAATCTTTGACATCTAACTGTAATCCTAAACCACTGGCATATGTACTGCAGTTATTATGTGCTTAAGTTTTCACAGTCCTATACTCATAGTGGGATGTATTGTGACTTTGTAACGTCTCCATGCCCATATCTTCTCTTATGTGGTAAATATTTTGCAGCCCCAAGATGCTGGCATTTATTCTCATGATAAGAATTCTAAGGACTCTGATATCTTAAATAAGAAGGTTGCTCAAGAGATGTTTGATAGCATTATCCGTGAAGTAGTTGAAGAAATTGGTGTTCCAGCAAGCAGTCTCGTAAGTTCCAATCGTAATTGTAAATGCAATTGGATTACTTTACCTAAGGCATTAGTTATTTAGCTATCCCCTTCCCTTTACTCTGTAAAATTTCTAGGAAGCAATGCATTACTATACAAAACTTTTTGGTACATGAGTCAGCTTTATAAGTAAAAAGTAAAGCAAAGCAAAGCGTTTATAAGTCAAAAGTAAAGCAAAGCAAAGCGCATGGACACCAGGAAAAATTGAAGGTTGTCAGTTTGTTAAAATTAACCCTGAAGTATGACTGGATGTAAACTAGGGAGAGACCTCAACTAAGATTAGAAAAATAAAACAACATAGCTCTGCAGGTAGTAAGCACTATGACAGTAAGAACCCCCTAGAGAGATCTATATCAGATCAAGGCAGTGTGAGAAATTGACCTCTAAAGCCTCCAAAAATCCAAAAATCTTTTGCTTACGTTTTTTTACGTCGAGTATTATAATTTTGCCTATAAGTTTACCATATATGTGTTAGACGAAACATCTTCGTAAATCCTATAGTCTTAGCCTCGCAAGTTGTTGTAACTTCAGCACGTAAATGTTTGTATCGGATTCTTTCGCTCTATCATTATTATGAATACTAGTTTTATGCTGTTGCTGATACAAGCAAAAAGTGAAGCAAATTTTGTCCTTTCATTGTTTTGACGAATATCTGCTACAAACTTATAGTTTTTATGCTGTTGCTAATAACCATTTTGTACCAATCGTTGAGGATTGTGACTATGTTTTTATCTGTTGTATCATAATTACGCAATGTTATGCTGAATTATTATTGATTTTTTGTGCGAAATTTTGGGTGTGAGGGTAGCCTATTAAAAGATGTTGTGTATCTTCATATGTACAATAGCACATGACACATCCTTGGGGGGTGGCAATTTGTTTTTGTAGAAGTCTAGTTTTAGTAGGTAGACCATTCTGTGAAATTTTCCAAAGAAAGTTTTGACTTTTGGGTAAGTATCCAATTTCCATATCCACTCATTAGGATACATGTTTAGTTGTTGAACTCCAGAGATCAATTCCATCGCTGATGCTGTCGAGAACCATCCATTTTTACTCGGTGCCCAATAAAGGCGGCCTCTAAGAGCAACTCCAAGAGATTCCCCATATATATTGATATTTGTGTTTTTGGAGAATGCTAAACTTTTTTGGCCCAACTGATTCTCTAACACATTCTTCAAAATGGGGATACAGGGAGAAAAGTGATGTGTTTTCCCTAAATTTAGGGAATTCTCCAAATACATTTGGAGAATGAATTAAATGTAAATGTACACATGTTAACATGTAATTGGTTACATTAAATTTTATTGTATTTGTAAATATATAATAAAAATAATAAATGATTGGTTCTTCAAAATGAACAAACTGTTGGAGTTGAAGCATATATTTTTTAGAGAATTTGATTTTAAGTTCTCCATTTTAGAAAAAATTATAGGGAAGCTGTTGGGCTTGCCCTAATGTGATTCTTAGTTTTAAAAAGTGCGCCTCGGGCGCTGGGCGTAGGGTCCGGCGCCTTCAAGGTGCCGGACGAGGCGATTTACCAAAGGCGCGCGCTTGTAGCGCCTTTTGATAGGGCGCCGAAGGCGCGTCTGGGCGCGACTTTTTGTTCCGTGCCTGTTTTACTTGAAAAAACTGGAACTAAATTGATATTATCAATTTTTTTTATCAATCTGGGCTGCAGGCCCAACATATTAGAGCCCAATTGAATTAAAAAAACAAATTAAAACAAAAAAAAAAGTTCACGATAGAAAGGAGGAGGGAGGAGTAGAAAACCCTAGCTCCACATCCACCCAACTTGCGCCCACTGCCCGACCGCCGGTCCGACGCCGCCCCTGGTGGCCCGGTCCGACGCCGCCACTTGTCCGCCGCTGCCTCTTTGCTTTCCCTTTTGAGTGTTGAACCCAATTAAAACCCTAACCCCTCTTTGCTTTGCCTAATTGTTTGTTATGGATTTATTGTGTTTGTGACTTTGTGTTTAAGTATTTGTGTGTTTTAGTGTTATTTAGAACTAAGTTGGCTTTCTTTTATCAATTTATGGACTAGTATTGTGTTGTTGAGTATAAAATATGTTCTAGAAATGGTTTTAAAGGTTTTTGACACTTGAATGCGCCTTGCCTACGAAAGGCGCGCGCCTGCGCCTTGCACCTGGGCTCCAGAGCCATTTGCGCCTTTGTGCGCCTTGCGCTTTTTAAAACTAAGATGTGATTATCAGGGATTGTTGTTGTGATGATTCAATTAACTATGTCAGGTGGTAATATGTTTTCCAATTTATCATAGCAACATTCTCTATTGGTATTAATAAAATCATCCACCACCATGGAGTCGTTAATATCTTCGTGATTTAGTGCGAATTGATCAAGTGTCTCCTGAGCTAGCCATCTGTCAGTCCAGAATTTAATGGTTTTACCATCACCTACTTGCCAAATTAGTCCTTTTTGAAATTCCTTTCTTAGGTTCATTAATCTTGTCCATTGCCATGAGGTATTTGCCTGTTTTTTGTATGTTAGGATGGCCATATTTCAAGTATTTTTCATTCATATATTTTACCCAAATGTTATTTGGTTCTGTTATTAATTTCCACAATAGTTTCATCTGCATAGCCTTGTTCATGTGTTCGGTTTTCCTTATTCCTAGTCCTCCATAGTTCTTTGGTTTACATATCTTATCCCAACCAATGAGTGGTTTATGGTGGATGTCCTTGTTCCATAGGAAGGTTCGATTGATTTGATCTAATTCCGTGTGTATGTGACTTGGAAGCATTAAACTCTACATAAGGTAGTTTGGTTTAGTGGCAAGGTTAGATCGAATAAGAACTGCACGACCCTCAAGGGTGAGGGCATTAGCCTTCCATTTTGTCAATTGTTCTTTCGTTCTTCCCATTGTTTCCTTAAAGGTGTCCCGGTTAACCCTCCCATTAATGATCGGGCAACCAAGGTATTTTTCAAGATTAGTCATTGTCATTATTCCTAAAATTCGTTGAGCTCTATTCTTTTCTTGGTTGTTAACATTCCTTGACGTTTGAAAAGCTGACTTATGAAAGTTCACACGTTGGCCAGAAATGGCGCAATATTCTTCAATGATTTTCTTTGTCACATGCTTTTTGGTTTGCTTTAGAGAAAATAGTGACATCGTCTGCAAAAGCAAGGAAAGGAAATGTAGTCCTTAATCGAGCTAATTGGAATCCTATAGAATTCTTTATGGAATTGCTCGTTTCTTGAAGTTTCCTAGCCAAGAGTTCTGCTCCTTGAATAAAAAGGAATAGTGATAATGGATCACCTTGGTGAAGGCCACTTTCTGGTGGGAATATGTCAGTGGGGCTATTGTTGACCAGAATAGAGAAAGATATGGTTTGCACGTACTCTTTAATCCAGCCAATAAACTTCATGTCAAATCCAAATCTTTCCGAAATTGCGAATAAAAAATCCCAATCTATTCTATCGTACGCTTTCTCCATGTCTAATTTGACGGCAAGCCACCCCTCTTTACCTTTCTTCCCTTTGAATGAATGGAAGATCTCATGAGCTACTAATACATTATCCTGAATGGAGCGTCTAGCAACGAAGGCTCCTTGTAGTGGATGGATCAATTTTTCCATAACATGTTTGAGTCGCTTTGTGATGATTTTCGTTATTATTTTATAGATTGTAGAGCACAGACTGATAGGGTGGTAATGGTTGTTAGTACTAGGGTTCTCTTTTTTTTGGAATCAAAGTAATAAAAGTGTGGTTAATTTGTTTCAGAATTTTACCTGAATGGAAGAAACTTTTAACTGCTTTCGTCACTGTTGGACCGACTATATCCCAGTATATTTCATAGAACCCTGCAGACATACCGTCAGGACCTGGAGATTTGTCTGAATTGATTTGGAACAAAGCATTTTTGATTTCTTCGTTAGCGACTTGTTTAATCAAATCTCTATTATCATCTTCTGTTATTTCTTTGTTGATTAGCCTAAGATATTCTTGGAGCATTGTATTGTTAACTTGTTCCTTTTTATATCTATCTTTAAACTCTTTTCTTATTTCATCTCTAATATTTTCTTCTCCTACAATTTGTGTTCCTTCTGATGAGGTTATTTCCTTAATTATTTTCCGGTTTTTTCTGCCACTAGCAACTTTATGAAAGTATCATGCAATTTGTGTCTGTGAATTTTATATGTTTAGTTTTGGCTCGTTGCTTCCAATAATGTTTTATAGAAGTTTAGAATACTTTCCTTTTTATTCAGGATTCTCATTTGTTTCTTTATGATTGTTTCTTCTGGGGCTCATAAGATTTTTTTCTTGGATTTCCGCTAGCTCATTCTCAATTTTTTGTAATTGTTCGAATGTATTTCTAAATGTACTTTTGTTCCATCTTTTTGCATGGGCCTTAAATAATTATGTTTTTTTGACCAATTGGAACATATTTGATCCTTCGAAGGAAACCCGTGAGGCTTGTTTAACTACATTTCGAACTTCTTTTCTATGCATCCACATTTTTTCAAACTTAAATGGTTGTGCCTTTGAAATGCTACCATTATTCAGTGTGATAGGTCCACAAGTGCACGGTACTATCGAAGTAATATAAAAGATATCGAATCCAAGGGAGCACTCGTTGATCACAAATCTCACACAAACTAATAATCTAGACCACAAACAATTGATTGAGATTTAGAATCTTTTATAATTAAAACAAACACAAAAACAAGATATAAAACTAGGAAAGCTAGAAAAGGGTTTTGGTTGTTTGAATGATGGGAGGCTAGGATTGGGTTCACCACAATGGAACTATACAATGTCAAGCAAAAATATCTCTAAGGTTTGCAAGCAATGGTTTACCATGGTCAATTGTCCTAAAATATCTCCAATCCTCTTTCAAGGCAAAGGAAAACTACTTAAATCTAGCTTAATCCCTACTTTCGTGGTGGTTAATCCTAGATTAAGTGCATTAAACACATAGACAATTATAAATAACCATTAGCAAATTAGGCCTTCTTTCGTGGTCCTAAAGTTCCTAGCTCAATTCTTGAAGGTCCAATGTCAAATATCATCTTTCAATGCATACTCAACATCCAAAATATGTGAAAATACTAGCTAGGCATTTTCACAAACACTTGGTGTGCAAGAATTGAGTAGTAAACCAAAACTCATTCAACCAAAGAGAAATCCTCACCAATACATCACATAATCACAATTGGGCTACCCCCAATCCTAACACAAGCAAGTACTCACTCATAATTTGGCAAAAACATGGCATAAGAAATCAAACCAACCATCACACACCTAGAAATAATGAAAGACAAGGCAAGAAATAAAATAAATGGATAAGAGACACTTATCATTTAAATCAAATCTTGATTCTTCATTCATCCATGGGAAATAAGTTGGGGTTGAGTTTCTCTTCCAATTCTTCCAAATACAAGAGAGCTCAAGCAACCAAAAGTGGGAATTTGAATCTAGATCTAAGTTCTAAGCTAACTAAAAACCTAATTAGAAATGTGAATCTAGAGAAATTAAAAGGTGAAATTAGAGAGAGCTAAAACCCTAGGAAGAGAGTCTAAAATGAGGCATGAGTCTTGCAAAAGTCTCTACAAAAGCTATTTATATGAGCCACCAAAAGGGAGTAGGGTTTTAGCTTCTTTCTAGAAAATGGGTTGTTTCACCGCGACCACATTGGTCACCACGACCCGCCCGTGGTGAAATCAGAATATTAAAAGTGTAGCACCACGACCATGTTGGTCACCACGGTTTAACCACGTTGAAGACAATGAAGTGTAGATGGGTTGTTGGACGCCAATGACTTGTAAAGCTTTTTAAAGTTGATTTTTCTTCACCAAAACATTAACAACATGTCCTTCAAATCTTGTCCAAGCTTGAGCTAAATCCAAATCGCTTCCGTTATGCTCCCAAAAGCACTCCTACAAGACAAAAGACGACAAGAGGGCAAAGTTCTGCACAAACAACAAAACTCATACAAAATAGCTAATGACTATGTCATATATGCACAAAAGTGGGGGAAATATGAGTTAAGATATGATGAAAAATCATGTTATCAAACTCCCCCAAGCTTGAATTTTGCTTGTCCTCAAGCAAGAATGTTCTTTCAAAGATTGATATTCCAAAGGAAATATAAAGGTTGTCTCCATGCAACGGAAATACAAACATGATTTTGTAATCTCAAATATGTGATCAATGAAATCATAGGAGATAGCAAGTGGTCATTCAAGAGATTAGGCTAGCATAAAAAATTCATAGACCTCACAGAAGGAAAAATGTGATCCACTCACTCTCATGTGTTTGAAGGACGTGTTTCGCTCATTCTCAATCCAAAGAAAGTCATCTACCATAAGCTTGCATCAGTGTCTTAATTCTCCACCACTAAAATCCATGCACATTACACAAATCAAGAGGTATTTTATTCGGTTGTAATGGGGCCAAGGTAATGAAAAAGGGTAGGGAATATATTTGGCATTGTGGTGCTAGTCCGAGGAATATTGGAAGAATTCTATCTTGACTAAACCAATCCTTGAAATTTTCATATCTTTAACAACACACCAAATATATTACAACCTCTCTTCATTTTTTGCTTCCCTTTTTCTTTTTCTTTTTTTTTTTCACACTTCACACCATTGTCTTATTAAGGTACAAACATTTTGATGCATGTCCTCAATTGCAAAGTAATGTGAGAAGTGCTATTTTTTTTGAACCAAACACTTTAAACTTTCATCATTTACATTGAATTCCCCCAAGCTTAGCTTCTAACCACATAAGCAAGTCAATATAGAATTTTCCTAATTCCTCGGAAGGACAAAGGGATAATAATTGAAGGCTCGGATTGCATTTGTGGTGCTTAAAAAGAATAGGCTAATATAGGCTCAAAAGGGGGCTAAACAAAAGGGATTAAATGTAAGAGGTCGATATGGGTAAAGTGGGTTATCAAGAAAGTTGCCTCAATCATTTTTGTGCATGCACAATAGTATAAATGTAGTCTCGAAAAATAGCTCTAAATGCAAGTTCTAGAGATGAACATTCAATGGAGAAATCACACATGAAAAGAGAGAGGACTCATGAAGTGCAAGTCCTAAGGCCCAAAGAGAATCTCACGGCTTTTGTCATGAATTTAAATTTTCGCCAAATCAAAGAGATAACCACAAGCATCCCTACTTTATTTTGTCACACATATTCAAGATTTTAAATTTTGCTTCATGATCTTTTGCAATTTTTACAACCAAAATATTTCAAATGAAATAGCGCAAGTGATCCATCAAAAGGCTTAAACTATATGCAATGAAATGTAATGAACCTAAGCTAATGCAAAACTAAATAAATGCAAATGCAATGTCATGAGTTTATGCACCTAACACTAGATAGATAGAAAATATGCAATTCAAGGTAATTTTCACCCCTCCCCCAAGCTTAAAAAAATGCATTGTCCTCAATGAAAAAAAACAAAATTGAAGGGGTGTGAAATTACCGAATCATTGTGGTGGTGGGTAGCCATACTTGAGATGCATGTTGTAGAGGGCTTAATGTGTGGTATACATTTGCTCCAAAAGAGCGCGTTGGGCACGTTGCTCTTCCTCAAGTCTAAGTATTGAAGCATGTATTGCATCTTGATTTTCTTGTGCCTTGGCGTGCTCTTCTTCCTCATGTACAAGCACTTGGGGTGGTGGTGGCTCGGAGGCACCACCTTGCTCAACATTGCCACACGTTTCATCATCCCACACCATTCTCCAATTGCGTTTGCATATCTTATTTTGATCATTGAGGATGGTGGTTCGGGCTCGGTTGGGGAGCTTAAGGAGAGGTTCATCCTTGTTGAGTCACCAATAGTAATGGACACTCTTCACCATGAGAAAGCCCGCCTTGGTGCATTTGGATATGTCAAGTAGCATCGGCTCAAGTTTGGGCTCTAGAGTGCTAGTGTCATGTTTTAGATGATGGGCGATTTGAGTAATGAGACCACCCAATACTATAGGTGATGGGGCTTTGGCAACACTCATGAATTGGAGACCAAGATACCACGCCGCCTTGAATGGTTTTCCCTCAACCATGGTCCAAAAAGCGTAGAGATCAACTTCTATAACTGTCCCCGCATCATGTTGTCCAAAGATTGTGAGACACATTAAGCGATGAACGTACTTGAATACCGGATTCCGGATGAGGCTTGCCTTAGATGAGCTTGTATTGTATGGTTCATTTCCAAGAGTGATTTCCTTCCAAAATTGATCTTGGTTGAATTCACGTGGAACAAATTTGTATCCATCGTTGGGAAGGTGAAAGACGGGAGCAAATGAGGAAAGTGTATGTTGCTCATTAAAGAGGCGAAAAGAGTCTTGGTACAAGTTGTAGGAGCTAAGGAATTCAAAGACAAGGCTCGGGTAGGTGGGATTTTGGATTTTAATGAAGTCTTGCCAACCGTCCCGAGTATGTAACCACATAACGTCCTCATAATTGCCAAGGGTCTGGAGGGTATGCTCATCGAAATATGATGTGCTCTCAATTTTTCGATCCTTGATGGCTAGATAGCGCTCCTTTTGCTCGGGAGAGCCAAAATGGAATCCATGTTCACTTGATTCGGGCTCCGCCGATGAGGGGGCACGAGGGCGACGTGCCTTGGGACCATGATGACTTGTGGAGGTGTTGGCACTCTTTCTTTTCTTTTGAGTCATGAGTATTGTATCACCTATGAAAAGAAAAGAAAGAGTATAGTAAGGCCATAATTTAAAAGAGGTATGTGCAAAAAGCCAAACAAAACCAACACAAGTCCAAAGAATGTGTCTTCACAAAATAACAAGGCAAAGACTCAACTTAAAATCATGCAATTTGTGTCATCAAAAGTGTTTCCATGAAGTACCATAATTGCAATTTTTAAGCAAGTAAAGATTACTAGCAACTTAAAGCACAAGAGTTGGAGCTGAACCTCACCCATTCAAAAATAAGACTCATACTTAAATCAAGTTCTTTAATGGAATTTTCAACAACTTGCTATTCCAATCTCAAGAATTTACATTATAAACAAGCAAGTGAATATTTAGAACAAAAACTAATCCTCTCAAAATGATTGTCAACAAAATTTTCAAAGGAAGACAATTTCACAAACACCTAGCACACATGCATGGACAACAACCCAATTTGAAGCCAAAATTCAAAACCAAGGCCACCAACCATCAAAATTCAGCATTGTAGTCCTTAATCAAACACATTATTCACCTAAATGCAACTTTTATTAATAAATTGAACCATTTACCCATAAAATTGCATCTAGAAAAATTAGGGTTTGAATTTGGGGATCTATGATTTTTTATTAGGGGAGTAGAGAACGTAGGAGGTGGTGCGCAAGTGGCGAGCAGGTGGCTCGAAATGGGCGGCGGAGCTGGTGGTTCAGGCGGGTCGAAGGTAGGTGGGCGAGGCTGGGGTGGTTCACGAGCAGGTGGGCGGCTTTGCGCTGGCTGCTGCTGGTGTTTGGCGAGACAGAAGAGAGGAGAACCAGAAAGAGAAACGAGAAGGGGAAGAAGAGAGAGAGTGGGTGGCGCTTACCGGAAAGGGTGACGACAGTCAACGGCGAACAGGTTGCCGGAGTTGGTGGGGTCGGTGAGCGGTAGGACTCCACTGTACAGGAGGTTTTGGTGGGGACGATGAGCGGTGGGACTCCACTGTCGTGTTAATTTCTTCATCCACTGTCGTGTTAATTTCTTCCACCGACCGTGGCAAAAACAGAAAGTTTATTTCTTCAGCGACGGTCGTGGTAATTACCACGGTCCGACCGTGGCCAATCAGCAAGTCCGAATTCCCAATTTTTTTGTTTCCCTTTTTTTCGGTATTTTACTTCTATTTTCTAGTGATTCCTAGTCCCTTATTAAAGGACCTACTTATGGAACCCTAAACAAATTCAACAAGCAAAACACACCAACAACGGAATTGCACTATCTATCTCTCGACTCGACTCAACTAAAACTAAGAAAACAAACATGCAATAAAAAAGGAATAAAAGAGAGAAAAGGATATGGATGCTTGGGTTGCCTCCCAAGAAGCGCTAGTTAGGGTCTAGCTAGACCGTCCTTCTTCATTTATGGCCTCAGATCAGAAACAGGGAAGGTGACTCCCTTGTCGATCGGATCTCCAACCACATAGTGCTTTAGCCTTTGACCGTTGACTTTAAATTCCTCGGTTGCTTCACTCCATATCTCAATAGCACCATGCGGATATACTTTCTTCACTTGGAACGGTCCACTCCACCTTGATTTAAGCTTGCCCGGAAATAGCTTTAAGCGGGAGTTGAAGAGAAGGACCATTTCTCCCTCTCGAAACTCTCTTCGAACAATGTGCTTGCCATGCCAACGTTTGACCCGCTCCTTATAGATTCTTGCATTCTCATAAGCACTCAAGCGCAACTCCTCTAGCTCATTGAGTTGAAGCATCCTCTTTTCACCGGCTAACTTCATGTCAAAGTTCATAGTCTTGATAGCCCAATATGCTTTGTGCTCAAGTTCAACCGGTAGGTGACATGATTTATCATCGATCAACCGAAATGGAGTGGTACCAATTGATGTGATGGTTTCCCACACACTCGCAAGAATACGAGATCTGTTATAGTAGTAGTTCAGGATCGAATCACGGGGATTATTTCTGTTTTAGCTAATTCTAGAAACAAGTTCCTAAGCCAAATATAATGATTTTTGGTATAATTCTAACTATGAAAAACAAATAAAACAAGTAAATAATAAGAATGAAAAGTATATGAGAAAAGCAAAGTTCTAAGGCAAGCAATCACCACAACTTTGATCCACGGAGTTCGAATCTCACTTCTACCTAAACTGAGTTGGATATTTTGTTATGAAGGTTATTGTCTAATGTCATAAATTAACTTTTCACAAAGTTTAACTTAATGTACTTCTATCAAATTAAGAACCCACTCTCGTGACGAAACAAAACCGATAGAAATCCTTTAAGCACATAGAAATCTAGATGGTAAACCAAACTTGCCCCACTCTCGTGATGCATCAAACTTGACTCAAACACCTAGAAGTTCTATGACAATTAACCACATGAGAAACTAATCTCAAGTTCAATTCTAGTTTTTCCAAATAGATAGAACCACCTCTCGATGTGCTCTCTCTATTTTGTTTACTTAATTAGACCACCACCTCTCAATGCGCAACCTAAACAAGACTCTAACAAGTTTAAACCTATTAGATTAAGCCCCTAGAATCAAATCATATTAGTTTCCAACTCAATTCAAGCAAAAGATATTGAATCTAATCCGCTTCACACCGTTGGGATCAACCAAACCCTAGAACTAAATAGTTTAGCCTAGCATAATTAAATTCATGATCAAAGCAATAAAATCAAACATGGAATAGAAATAAGAACAATAATTGAAAGAGAAACTTACTTGAAATTCAATTGAAAGAACAATTAGATCCAAAGTGCAAAAGCAATCTCCAAAACGAAAGATCGTAAACTAAAAAACCCAGAAAATCTCTCCTCTCTCTACTTGAAATTAGAAATAATAATAATGCATAAAAGTCCCCCTAAAAGTGTTTTCTAAAGAGTATTCATATTAAAGCTTAAATATATCCAAAAATATAACATAAAAGATGGCCCCTCGCGCAAGAAAAGAGCTTCTCGCGGCTGCCTGTCCGCCGTCTCGACCGAGACTATAACTTAGTCAATTTTCTCCTCTTTTTCTCGTCTCTGCCTTCATCTCTGGCTTGTTGGCTCGTCTCTGGCACCTCTTTAACCTCATATTCTTGCCCCTTATGCATCCTTGAAGGCTTGTTTCACCTCTCTTTGACTCTTCTAATATCATTAAGCTCCTTAACTATCTTTAAGACTCGAAAACACCTCCAAAAACCTGAAAATGCAAGCAAAGCTTGTGTAGACATCCATACTATGAATAATACTAGAAATCAATACAAAATGCAAAACCTAAGCTAGAAAAGAATGAAATCTAATCCTAAATGCTTATGAAAAACCATGCAAAACTAGATGACATCAAAATACCCCATACTTAGACTTTGCTTGTGCCCAAGCAAAACTTAAAATTAAACCACAAGTGCAAGAAAAGATATTTTGCCTCAACTTGTTCAAATTCTCATAATCATGCTAATTAAAAGATCAAAGACAAGTGCCATCATAGCATATTCATTATTATCAATAAGACATGCCCTTCTTAGTTCCTAGACCTCACAAGGATAATTGTGTTTCACTCACTCTCAATGTGTTTAGGGTAATCAATATCGCTCAAATCTTAACTTTGAAAACCATCTACCATATGCTTGCATCAAAGTCCTAAATCTCCACCACTTGGGACAATGCACATGAGATAAATCAAGAGGTCTTTTATTAGGTTGTAATGGGGCCAAGGTAAGAGAAAAGGGTAGGGAATAATTTGGTCTTGTGGTGCTAAATCCGGGAAAGAGGAATCTAACCAAATTAAACAACACACTACGCTTAAGATTTTTTTCACTTTCTTCTTTTTCACTACCTTCTCATTAGAAAACTTCAACTCCATCAACAACTTTATTTATTCAAACTCTTTCTTCTTTTTTTCTTTTTCATTGCTTTTCTTTTTTTTCTTTCTTTTTTTTTCTTACTTACAACTTGCTTTATTTCAAACAATCACCTCCAAAACCAAAAACATATAACTTCTTCAAGCTTGGCTCTCACTTAGCAAATTTAATCAAATATCCTAATTCCCGGATGGGTAGAAGGCTAAAAATAGGCTCGGGATGCTTTTGTGGAGCTTCAAAAATAAGGCTATAAAAGGCTAAAACATGGCTTGAAACATAGGAAATTATATGTAAAGGTAATCAAGGGATTATGGCTAACAAAACAAATGCCTCTATCATTTCTATGTCATGCACAAAAGTTATATATGTGGCCTTGAAAAAGGTTGTAACGCAAGTTCTAGAGATTAAGTAATCAAAGTAAGAATCACACACGAAGAAAATAAATGGACACATAATGAAGTCCAATAGGCCAAAAAATTCTCACAAGTTTTTTTTTGTCTAGGGACCTATTCAAGCTATAATCTCATCAATAACTCCATGCTAGGCAATTAATCAAAGAACAATCAATGCATTTTAGAGAAATTCGAAAACTTAGCATCATAGACAAATATCCAATCATTGTGGCCAATTTTTTCAAGCAAGGATACTCATCACCTCATCATAAAACTCTTTTTTTTTCTTTTTTTTAATCAAACAAAATAAAACATGCAAGGAAAAATAAACATGCAATGCATAACAAGCTAAAGTGACTACGCCCTACCCCATACTTAAACCCTATATTGTCCCCAATATATAAAATAAACAAGAGGGAGAACGAAACTCACAAGATCCTACTGAGGTGTGTAGTCAGGTGGTCGCGGGTAGGGAGCCACTGGATCATATAGTAACTTCTCTTTCGGGAACCACTATCCATTGTTAGAGACAAAAAACCTACACACCAAAGATCAAGCAACAACACAAGCTACCCACAACATAGGAATAAAATCACTCAATCAAACAAACGGGTAGCAATTAGTGCATACAAGTGAGTAGTCCTCAAATCAAGTCAAAGAACCAAAAACTCAAGCTCCAAAGCATACAAAGAACCACAACTTACAAGCAAACCACAACCCCATACTTGAATCTTATGCTAAAAGAATATCAAACAGGTTCTAATAGAAAAAACTTAGTGCATGCTCAAGCCAAAAACCAACATTCCAACAACTTTAATTTTCAAGGCAACTCAAACAACAATTAGCAAGATTGAACACAAGTTACCCAAATCAAGCATGAACATAAAATTTGGAGCATACAATTTAAGCAATAAATCAACATGAATTTC
This sequence comes from Fallopia convolvulus, assembly GCA_964016875.1. Lineage (NCBI taxonomy): Eukaryota > Viridiplantae > Streptophyta > Magnoliopsida > Caryophyllales > Polygonaceae > Fallopia > Fallopia convolvulus. Next base: position 28,322,670 of record OZ024732.1, read on the forward strand.
GAAATTAAAGGCTAAACACCAAAAATCCCCAAATTAATTTCGGATCTAAAAACCCTAAAATTGTAAATCTCTCAAATCAAGAGCAAACATGCAAATTCTAGAGATATAATGCACAAATTCAATAGCAAAGCAAGATTAGGGTCGAAATATGTACCAAACTAAGCAAAAGGGGTGGAAAACGCCGGAATTTCGATCCAACACAAGAGCTGCTCGCGTTGGGTGCTGGTCTGCTGGTGCTGCGCAATTGGAGGAGTCGCCCGCGCTGGTGGCTGCGCGACTGGGCAGTTGTGGCCGGCGCAGCAGGCTCGCCGGTGGTGTGGTCGGAATGCTCGCCTGCTGATGCCTCGCTGGTGTCCGTGTGACTGGAGGAGGAGCCGGCGAGCAGGCTCACCGGTGGTGTGGTTGGTGGCGCTTGGACGAGCGCAGTGGAGATGGGCTACTGCTGTTCACCGTCCGCTGGTTCAGAGAAGTATCGAAAGAGAGAGTGACAGGAGGGAGGCGAGAGAGTGCTGCTTTTTTTAGGGTTTTACTTAATTTTTTTTATATTAAATTTCGGAAAATTCCGCCATCTCGACCAAGACGACATCCGTCTCGATCGAGATGGCTTGCCGAGAGCAAAGGCCTGCGAATCTTGGTCGAGATGCCAGGTATCTCGACAGAGACGACTCCCGTCTCTAAGACATTATGGCTAAATTCCAGAATTTTATTTTTTTTTATTTTTGTTTTCTTTTTGATCTTTTTTTCTTAACAAGAAAAACTAAAGAAAAATAAAAAGGTGCTCGGGTTGCCTCCCGAGAAGCGCTTCTTTAAGGTCATTAGCTTGACCGTGTTCCACCCATATCAAATCTTCGGATTGGGAGGGTCGGCGGTACCCATCTCAATCGAATCTGGCTTTTTGTAAGGCTTGAGTCGGACTTTCCGAGCCTTGAAATGCCCTGAGTTCTTGTGCCAAAGTTCAACAGAATCATCTCTAAAAACTCGGTATAGGAATTATGGTCCGGATTGTCTTGTATTCTTGCTTCCGGGGAACATATTTGACTTATGATGAGTAAGAAGTACTTGATCCCCGGGCTTTAATTCAACTTGTGCCCGTTCATTAGAAAATACAGCCTTCATATTTCTCGAAGTAGAGGGCAATTGCTTCGACTCTAGCCTTGTGACTTCCAGCTTGTCCAATGGATCCTTAGGTGCAACTTTTTCTGGTCTAGGATCTTCATGTGAAACCTTTAAATCTGCTAAGACACTAGATAAACTTCTACCTTGGGAGATAGTGGTGAAACAAGAGTCCATAGGATCAACATAATTGAATGACAATAAAGGGTCTAGAGCTTTCTTATCAACAAGATCAACTCTATCACAACATTCTTCAAAAGAAGGAGATTTTAAAGAATTAGCAAGATTAAATTCAATCTTCTCATCACCAATGGTGAAAGAGAGGATCCCTTCTTTTACATTAATTATTTTACCTGCTGTGGCCAAGAAAGGTCTACCAAGAATAATAGGGATTGGAGAATCACCCTTAATATCAAGCACAACAAAATCAACAGGCACATAAAATTTTCCAATGCGAATTGGAATATCCTCAAGGATACCTGCAGGGTGAACAATAGACCTATCCGCCATATAAAGTTGCATTTTTTCCAGTTTAAGCTCTTTCGTGCCAATTTTCTCACATATAGACAATGGAATCAAACTGACACTAGCTCCTAGATCACATAAAGCATTGTAGTTATGAGCACCCACATTAATAGGGATAGAAAAATTACCTGGATCTTGAAGCTTTGGTGGGAGATTATTTTGGATCAAGGCACTACACTCCCGATTCATGGAAACCATGTGGCATTCATCAAGCTTCCTTTTGTTGGAGAGGATGTCCTTCAAGAATTTTGCATATGAGGGCATCTCCTTCAAGGCATCAATAAATGGAATGTTGATGTGTAATTTCTTCAACGCTTCAAGGAAATTCCCATACTTCTTCTCTTGCAAAGCTTGATTCTTTCTTTGTGGGAATGGGAGAGGAGGAACATAAGGTGGTGGTGGCACATATGGAACCACCTTCTCCTTGACGGAGTTTAAATGTGTTCCATCTTCTTCAACCGGGCTATCCGGTTTGGTTGTCTCCTTGGCTTTCATTGGTTCTACCTCTTCAGCTTGAAGTTCCTTGCCACTTCTCAAAGTCACCGCTAGAAGTTGGCCTTTTGGATTCTCTTCGGGGTGGCCCGGTAGAGTACCCAAAGGCCTAGGAACATTGGCGGCGTTTTGAGCCACTTGAGTTTCCGTCATCTTTTGTGCTTGTTCAAGATCTTGCACTTTATTAGAAAGTTCCTTCATTTCAGCCATCATATTCTCCATAGCAATCAACTTAGGAGATTTCTTAGGAGCCACAGGTGGAGCAGGAGGGGGCCTAGCTTGATAGCCCGAAAAATTGCCTTGATAGCCAAGAGGAGGGCCATCTCTAGCCCCATAAGGAGCTTGATATGCAGCTGGATTTTGAAATTGAGGTTGAGATGTTGAAGAAGCATTATTTCCATACCTCAGATTTGGATGATTCCTCCACCCCGGATTATAGGTGGGTGAATAAGGATCGTTCTTCGGGTTTGGATATGGAGCCCGATAGCCATCTTTAACATAACTAGCTTCTTCAGTAGGAACCTCCACGGGTTGAGCCATATAAAGTTGACAAGTAAGAGCGGTATGGTTGGGAACACCACATATTTGACAAACAACCTTTGGAGTTGACGGTTCAACTGGGCTTGCTTTTGACATGTTCATCTCACCAACTTGCTTCCTCAGTTGTGCAATCTCATGAATAAGAGCACTATTTTGAGCCTCCTTGTGAATACTAGAATCAACCTCATATAATCCCATACTCTTCTTAGCAATAGAGGAAGAAGAAGAGCGAGCATTGGAAAACCGTTGAGCATGGAGGGCGGTCTTCTCAATTAGAGCCCAAGCGTCATCAATTGGCATCTCCATAAAATTTCCCGATGAAGATGTATCAATATGCAATCTTGTAGCATCATCAATGGCACTATAGAAGATTTGGAGAAGCACATACTTAGTGAACCCATGATGAGGACATTGAATAAGAAGGTCCTTGAACCACCATGCTTCAAAATAAGTTTCACCGGGAGCCATGGAATATGAGCTTATTTGAGCTCTCATCTCAGCAGTCTTTTTGGGAGGAAAGAATTTGGCCATAAAAGCCTCATATAGCTCATCCCAAGTAGTGATAGAGTTCGCCGGAAGAGACCGGTACCACGTCTTCGCCTTGCCTGTAAGAGAAAAGTGAAAAGCAAGTAGGCGCATAGCTTCCTTAGGCACATTCTGAATATGCACTGTATTCATCAGCTCCAAGAAGGTTTCAATGTGCTGGTTGGGATTTTCAGAAGGCAGACCCCCAAACTGATTTGCCTGAATCATGTTGATCAAGCCAGACTTCAACTCAAAGTATTGAGTTGTAACCTGTGGAAACACGACCCCAGAGATTGGGCCGCGATTGACGGGCATCATGTACTCGCCAAGAGTGGCGGGTTGTGGCAGAAGTCGAGCCCTCTCAGCTTTAGCTTGCTGATCGGCTTCCAATCGCTCAGCCTCACGTTGAGTGAAGCCTTCCAAACGGGTAGTCATATCAGCAATCGTCTTCTGTAGAGCTTCCATAGCTTCGTCATGATCACACATGTTATGTCTTTGAGCTTCTCGAGTTTCCCTTAATCTATCGTGAAGAGATCGTTCAGGCTCGGGATCAGGATCGTGTAGTGGGGTGCTAGAACTTCTCCCTCTGCGCATACACTAAAGGAATCACCTAAAACCAAAGACAAAAAAGAAACAAATCAAAAAACAAAAGGGGACTTAGATGAACTAGTCCGTTAGAACCAACTAAAACTATCAATAATCCCCGGCAACGGCGCCAAAACTTGATGTGACGGTTTCCCACACACTCGCAAGAATACAAGATCTGTTATAGTAGTAGATCAGGATCAAATCACGGGGATTATTTTTGTTTTAGCTAATTCTAGAAACAAGTTCCTAAGCCAAATATAATGATTTTTGGTATAATTCTAACTACGAAAAACAAAAAAAACAAGTAAATAATAAGAATGAAAAGTATATGAGAAAAGCAAAGTTCTAAGGCAAGGAATCACCACAACTTTGATCCACAGAGTTCGAATCTCACTTCTACCTAAACTGAGTTGGATATTTTGTTATGAAGGTTATTGTCTAATGTCATAAATTAACTTTTCACAAAGTTTAACTTAATGTACTTCTATCAAATTAAGAACCCACTCTCGTGACGAAACAAAACCGATAGAAATCCTTTAAGCACATAGAAATCTAGATGGTAAACCAAACTTGCCCCACTCTCGTGATGCATCAAACTTGACTCAAACACCTAGAAGTTCTATGACAATTAACCACATGAGAAACTAATCTCAAGTTCAATTCTAGTTTTTCCAAATAGATAGAACCACCTCTCGATGTGCTCTCTCTATTTTGTTTACTTAATTAGACCACCACCTCTCGATGCGCAACCTAAACAAGACTCTAACAAGTTTAAACCTATTAGATTAAGCCTCTAGAATCAAATCATATTAGTTTCCAACTCAATTCAAGCAAAAGATATTGAATCTAATCCGCTTCACATCGTTGGGATCAACCAAACCCTAGTACTAAATAGTTTAGCCTAGCATAATTAAATTCATGATCAAAGCAATAAAATCAAACATGGAATAGAAATAAGAACAATAATTGAATGAGAAACTTACTTGAAATTCAATTGAAAGAACAATTAGATCCAAAGTGCAAAAGCAATCTCCAAAACGAAAGAGCGTAAACTAAAAAACCTAGAAATTCTCTCCTCTCTCTACTTGAAATTAGAAATAATAATAATGCATAAAAGTCCCCCTCAAATTGTTTTCTAAAGAGTATTTATATTAAATCTTAAAAATATCCAAAAAAAATATAACATAAAATATGGCCCCTCGCGTAAGAAAAGAGCTTCTCGCGGTTGCCTGTCCGCCGTCTCGACCGAGACGAGCACCGTCTCGACCGAGACCATAACTTAGTCAATTTTCTCCTCTTTTTCTCGTCTATGCCTTCATCTCTGGCTTGTTGGCTCATCTCTGGCACCTCTTTAACCTCATATTCTTGTCCCTTAAGCATCCTTGAAGGCTTGTTTCACCTCTCTTTGACTCTTCTAATATCATTAAGGTCCTTAACTATCTTTAAGACCCAAAAACACCTCCAACAACCTGAAAATGCAAACAAAGCTTCTGTAGACATCCATACTATGAATAATACTAGAAATCAATACAAAATGCAAAACCTAAGCTAGGAAAGAATGAAATCTAATCCTAAATGCTTATGAAAAACCATGCAAAACTAGATGACATCACCAATCGATGTCTTGAATGCGGTTCAGTATGCCCATAGTGCTTCATCCAACTTTGATGCCCAATCCTTCCTAGACCGAGAAACCGTCTTCTCAAGTATGTTCTTGATTTCCCGGTTTGAGATCTCCACTTGGCCACTTGTTTGAGGATGGTAAGGAGTTGTAACTTTCTGAGTCACCCCATACTTCCTCAAAAGAGCTTCAAATTGGCGCTCAATAAAGTGCGAGCCACCATCACTAATCATGGCTCTCGGAGTGCTGAATCTCGGGAAGATGGTCTTTGTGAAGAGCTTTATCACTTGCTTGGAGTCACATGTGGAGGTTGGTATGGATTCAACCCATTTTGAAACATAGTCTACCGCCACCAAAATATACTTGTAGTTGCCGGATGGTTGGAATGGCCCCATGTAGTCAACACCCCATACATCAAAGATTTCAACCTCCAAGATATTGTTCAAAGGCATCTCATGTCTCTTGGAGATATTCCCGGTTCTTTGGCATTGGTCACTGATATACACAATTATATTGTGTATTTAGGAGGAGTTTTAGCATGAGTTTATGGTGTTTTAAGGTATTTTATATGCTATCTACAACTAGGAAGAAGAAGACCCGAAGATGCATATTATTGGAGTTTTAGAGCTGGATTGAAGAGAAGACGGAGATCAGCGTTTTGTTGCTGGCGGCATCCGCCGCCAGATCGGTGGCACCCGCCGCCCCTGCCAACGTGGAGATCCTTTGGTCGACACGTGTTTTATTTCTATTGGCTCTTCCTATGTCATCTTTAATCCGAGATATATGTATTTTTGGATAGACTTTTTAGACCTAGTTTGATATATTAGGCTTTAGAGAGTTGCATCTCTCATTCATACACTATTATCATATTTTCTTTTCAGAGTTTTTAGCCTTTCATGGAGAACTAAGCCCTTTTGCTTAGTCAGACAGTTTGAAGCTTTGTTTTGACTTTCAGTTGTGAGATTTCTACTCTTTATCTATTGCATGGAATTATTTTACTCTCTTGTTTGAATTGTTTATGTGATTGATTTCAATAATTTCTAGGGTTGTTGTTATTGAATCTCAATTGCTAGATCTAGAGAAATTACTGGTTGAGTTTCTCTATTTCATAGTAGCAAACTACATTGTACTAGTAACTGGTTGTGCTAGTCTATTGTAGAAGAGAGTTAAATTGCATTCTAGTATAAAAGCTGGTTGTTTTATGCTAAAATTGTATCCTAATTATATTCCTATTCTTCATGCTGCTTTTGAATTGAATCTTGATAGTTTCAGGGTTATTCAATTAGTTAGGATTGATAGTATCTGGTTGTGCTATTAATTATCTTTGAAAAGGAATTGGAATTCCATATGCATGCGATATTGAGTGAATCTATGATCAACTTGTCATGCGAATGTGGATCTCTGATTGACTAAGTGTTTTTCCTAAATTGATAAAAACCCAAACTTTAATTGTTTTATTTATTTTTGCATGCTAGTTACTAGTTTATTTCATAAACCCCCTTTTATTCTAATTGTCACAAAATCCATATAGAAAGATAAACAAGCCTCCATGTGGATACAACCCTTACTTCCCTAAGACTACAGTTTTTAGGTTTGTTAGGACTCTTTTGCATAGCCGTGATTTGCACGACCATTTCACGCCTATCAAATTGGCGCCGTTGCCGAGGAGGCAATAATTGTCTTTTTCTGTAATTTTTGTGCCAATTTTGGTGTGAACCTATCTTATGGTTCACACCCGTGCTACTAATAATTCACCACTTGTTTTTGATCCAGAAATTGAACGGACTCTTTTTAGAACTCATCGAGCTGTGCGTGCACTACTGCAAGGAATCCGAACAATGGGTGATCGAGTTACTCTTGAGAGCTTGACAACTCCTAATCTGAATCAGCCTACACGTGTAGTGCAATTCCCAGCCCTTGGTGAAGGGGTGAAGTTTGAGCTCAAAACTGGAGTAGTTCATCTACTCCCAAAATTCAACGAAACTCCACTTGAGGATCCCATGCAACATCTTGATGAGTTCCTTGATGTTTGCACCAACATGTGTCCCTCTGATATTACTGAAGAACAGATGAGGCTGAGAGCGTTTTCTTTTTCTCTGAAGGAATCCGCTAAAGACTGGTATCATGCTCTACCTCCTGGAAGCGTTACTACTTGGGTAAACTTGAAGAAGTTGTTTCTGGACAAATACTTCCCACAATCAAGTCTAGTCAACTCAAGAAGTAGATCTGTAACATAGAGCAATTCCCCAACGAGTCACTTTATGAATATTATGAGCGCTTCAAGAAGCTGGTAAAGAGCTGTCCCTACCATGGTTATGCTAATCATGATCTTATTCTCTATCTCCGTGGAGGACTCCGTGAGGATGATAAGCGATTGGTCAATTCCTCTTGTGATGGAAACATCATGAAAAGAACCTATGAAGAGGCTCTAGACATTTTTTCTACGCTGGCTGATGAGTCTAGGCAATATACTGGAAGAGGTTCTAAAAACTTATCAGCTGCCAACTCTCACTCTAAAATTGATCAAGCTGATTTTGATGTGCTGAAAGAAGAAGTGAGGCGGTTGAAGCTGAAGGGTACTGCTCAATAGGCTAAGGCTTGTGGAATCTGTAATGACGCCTTTCATCCGACTGATTCATGTCCTACGCTACAAGAGGAATTGAATGCAGTTGGAGGGTACCAAATGAAGCCAAGACATGATCCCTATTCAAACACCTACAACCCTGGCTGGAAAGATCATCGGAACTTCAGGTGGAAAGAGCCTGAGTCAAAGTAGCAACAGGATCAGTTTCAACAAGTTAAGCCATATGTGCCAAGGCCTCAAGGACAGAATCACAATGTCGCTCCTTCTATGGACGACATGATGAAGATGTTGATGCAAAGTAACCTCACTCTTCAAAATAGTATGACTCAACATCAAAATAGTATGACTCAAATGACTCAAAGTCAAGTGAAATTCCAGGAAATTACATAAGCAAGCATTCACAACTTGGAACAACAGATGAGTCAAATCTCTGAAGCTGTAAGCAAACTGGAAGCAAGAGATTCGGGTAAGCTTCCTTCTCAAACAAAAGTCAACCCGAATATTCTTAATGTCAGTGCTGTCACTTTGAGGAGTGGGAGACAACTTAAAGGCAGAATAGTGGAAGAATCTCACGAAGGCTAGGGCGGCGACCGCCGCCACGGTAGCGGCACCCGCCGCCAAAAGGAGCTTGGCTACGACAAATTGGAATTAATTGGTGACGACCAATAATTAAATGGCGGCACCCGCCGCCAAGACAGCGGCACCCGCCGCGACGGTGATGACCCACCACCCACTTTTTCCAAAACAAGCGGTGACCGCCACCCTTCTGATGGCAACCGCCGCCTAGCTGCTGAAGCCCCCGATGAAGAAAGATCTCCAGCTCTCCCTGAATGGAAGCTAGTTGCCCCGTTTCCATCTGCATTAAAGCGTATAAAGCCCCTGAAGCAGGACAAAGACATGTTCGAGATGTTCAGAGACGTTGAGGTCAACATTCCTCTCCTTAACTTGATCAAGTCAGTCCCACGCTATGCAAAGTTCTTGAAGCAGATGTGCACTACAAAGTGGATTCAGGACAAAAACAACAAAAAGAAGGTGAAGGTAAGCGAGCATGTTTCAGCTGTGTTTCAAAAACGCTTAACTAAGAAGTGCGGGGATCCAGGTATGTTTACTATCCCTATTACAATTGGAGGTACTAAAGTTGAAAAATCCATGCTAGATTATGGTGCTTCCATCAATGTAATGCCTTGTACTCTCTGTGAATCTCTAAAACTTGGACCTATGCATGCCACTAATATCTCTATTCAATTAGCTGATAGGTCTAATGTTCCTCCCATAGGTTTTGTAGAGGACGTTTTGGTTATGGTTGGTGATCTCACTTTTGCTGCTGATTTCTATGTGCTTAAAATGGAACATGGTGATCATGCAATTCCTATTCTATTAGGGAGACCTTTTTTTGAAAACAACCAATACCAAAATCAATGTGAGCACTGACTCTTTAACCATGGAATTTGATGGTCAAATCATTAATTATAATATTTATGAAGCCATGAAATATCCTTCTGATGATTACTCTGACTATGCTATTGATATGCTTGAGCCTGTGGTACAAGATGTTTTTGATGAAAATCAACTAGATGATGTGCAATCTATTATTATTGATTCTAGTTTGGATTTTACTTTATCAACTGATATACAAGAGATTGTAAACGAGATGGATGCTTATTACAAGCTTCCTCTTGAACCACTTGGCAAAACTCCTTTACCATTAACTCTTCCTAGGGAAAAGTTGTTACCCTCTGTTGTGCAGGCATCAGTGATTGTGTTGAAGCAACTCCTAGACCACCTCAAGTATGTATTTCTTGGAGACAAGGAAACATTACCAGTGATCATCTCCAACAAGATCACAAAAGATCAAGAAGACAGGCTAGTGGCAGTTCTAAAAGAGTACAAGACAACAATTGGTTGGACCATTGCTGACATCAAGGGAATTAGCCCCACCACTTGCATGCATCGTATACTGTTGGAAGGAGAAGAGAAGCCATCTAGACAACCACAGAGGCGTTTAAATCCACCTATGATGGAGGTGGTGAAGAAAGAAGTTTTGAAACTCTTGCAAGCAGATATGATTTTCCCTATCTCTGACAGCAAATGGGTTAGCCCCACACAGGTTGTACCAAAGAAAGGGGGAATTACAGTGGTGGAGAATCATCAAGGAGAATTGATCCCTACAAGACTGTAGACAGGTTACAGAGTTTGCATTGACTACCGCAAGCTGAATGCAGCCACTAGGAAGGATCAATTCCCCCTTCCTTTCATTGATCAGATGCTTGCGAGATTGGCTGGCAGAGCATTTTATTGCTTTTTAGATGGATACTCCGGCTACTTTCAGATAGCCATTGCCCCTGAAGATCAAGCAAAGACAACTTTCACTTGCCCGTTTGGCACTTTTGCCTACCGTCGGATGCCATTTGGGTTGTGCAATGCTCCTGGGACTTTCCAAAGGTGTATGGTAAGCATCTTTTCTGAGTACATTGAGAATATCATTGAGGTATTCATGGATGATTTTACTGTACATGGGGATAATTTTGATGCATGCCTAAATCACTTAACTTTGGTACTTGCTAGATGTGTTGACACTAATTTAGTGCTTAATTATGAAAAGTGTCACTTCTCGGTAGAACAGGGTATTGTACTTGGTCATATAGTTTCAGCTAGGGGTATTGAGGTCGATAAGGCAAAGGTTGAAGTAATTCAATCTTTGCCCTATCCTACTAATGTGCGCGAAGTTCGTTCTTTTTTAGGCCATGCAGGTTTTTACCGCAGGTTTATTAAAGACTTCTCCAAGATTTCAGCACCCCTGTGCGAATTGTTGAAGAAAGACATGCTGTTTGAGTTGACAACTGAGTGTCAGGCAGCCTTTGATAATCTTAAGGCTCGCTTGACAAGTGCCCCTATTATTCAGGCTCTTGATTGGTCTAAGCCCTTTGAAATAATGTGTGATGCTAGTGATTATGCAGTGGGGGCTATGCTAGGCCAAAAGGAAGCCAAAGCTTCTCATGTGATTCAATATGCATCAATGACCCTGAATGGTGCACAGAGGAACTACTCTACTACAGAAAGGAGATGCTTGCAGTGGTATTTGCACTTGAAAAGTTAAGACCTTACCTCCTTGGAACAAAGGTCATCATTTATACCGATCATGCTGCCCTGAGATACCTACTGACAAAGAAAGAAGCAAAGCCAAGATTGATTCGATGGGTCCTATTGCTCAATGAATTTGATATTGAGATCAAGGACAAGAAGGGTGCTGAAAACCTGGTGGTTGATCATCTCAGCAGAGTTGTTCAAGAAGAGAGCACCCCTCAAAAGAAGATTCAAGGAAGCTTTCCGGATGAGTCCTTATTCAAGATAAGCACCATAGAGCCATGGTATGCAGACTTGATGAACTTCCTCAGCACAGGTGAATTCCCTCAACCTTTCAACAAATCTCAGAGGGACAGACTTCGCAGTACAACTAGATTTTTTGTCTAGGATGACCCCTATCTTTGGAAGCACTGCTCTGACCAGGTAATTCGCCGTTGCATTCTAGAAAATGAGGTAAATTCTCTCCTTACACTTTGTCATTCTGGAGCATCCGGGGGACATTTTGGGGTTGAAAGAACTACTAGGAAGGTACTTGATGCAGGATTTTGGTGGCCTCCCATCTTTAAAGATGCACACAACTACTGTAAATCCTGTGACAGGTTAATTTTTTGTGAAATATTTGATGTTTAGGGTATTGATTTTATGGGACCTTTTCCATACTCTAGTGGTAATGTTTATATTTTGCTTGCGGTGGACTACGTTTCCAAATGGGTGGAAGCGAAGGCAACCAAGACTGATGATTCCAAAGTTGTTGCAGATTTCTTGAAGTCCCATATTTTCAACAAGTTTGGAATTCCCAAGGCCCTCATAAGTGATAGGGGAACTCACTTTTGTAATAGGACAATCACTGCCCTGTTAAAGAAGTATCATGTCAACCAAAGAGTTTCTACTGCCTATCATCCTCAAACAAATGGCCAAGATGAAGTATCAAACAGGGAGATTAAATCCATTTTGGAGAAGACGGTGTCTCCTAGTAGAAAAGATTGGAGTCAGAGGCTTGATGATGCATTATGGGCCTACAAGACAGCTTACAAAACACCTATTGGTATGTCACCTTTTAGATTGGTTTTTGGTAAGGCATGTCACCTCCCAGTTGAGTTGGAACACAAGGCCTATTGGGCTATCAAGAAGTGCAATTTACAACTTTTAGAAAGCTCCAATTACAGGAGTTGGAGGAGGCCATGATTAAAGCTTATGATAATGCTATTCACTACAAGGAGCGAATTAAGGCTTGGCATGACAAAAATATATTGAGAAAGCACTTCAAAGCTGGTGACAAAGTCCTTCTATTTCAGTCCCGCCTTAGACTCTTTCCAGGCAAGCTAAGATCCCGTTGGGCAAGGCCTTATGTGATTGCTCAAGTCTTTCCCCATGGTGCAATTGAGCTCTATGATTCCAAAACTCATGCTTTATTCAAAGTGAATGGTCAAAGAGTGAAAAAGTATCATGAGGGATTTACCAAGGACACAATTGAGGAGGCTATCCTAATAAAGCCCGACGCTGAAGACTAATGAATTGGCATTACGTCGAGCCACGACGTTAAATAAGGCGCTTGTCGAGAGGCAACCCGGCCTAGGTACTTTCTTTCATTTTTGTTTTCTAGCTTAGTTGTTTTTGTTTCGGTTTTTCCGTTATTTTGTGTGGACTAACCTGCAGGAAGGAGCAAAGGAGGGCAACGTAATTGGCGGCGACCGCCGTAAGCATGGAGGCACACGCCACCATTTATTTTTTCAAGAATTTAGCTACGAAGTGCCAGCTGCGACCGCCGCCAATACAGCGACGACCGTCGTAAGCTCGGCGGCACCCGCCGCCCTTTCCGTACAGGTATACCACACTCTCCCTTAAAAAAAAGAAAATAAAAAATAAAAAAAAGAATGTTGTGAGAGAGATAAAATAGAAAGAGGGTTGCAAATATCTGAAACAAAAAAAATAAAGAGTGGAAAAAGAGAGCTTTTTGAAAAAATAAGAGAGGAGAGGAAGAACAAAGCTACAAATCTAGATCTACATCAGTTCCAAGCTCAGATCCGACAAGATTCGAGTCACCTCCGTCGTTTTTGAGACTGCCGCTACCTCGCCGCCTTCCTCGTTGTACTCCACGCGGCGACCGCCGCAGATCTTCAATTTTCTCGAAGATATTCGAGGCGGCACCAACCGCCAAGAGCAGCGGCACCCGCCACCAAGAGCAGCGGCACCCGCCGCCAAGAACAGCGGCACCCGCCGCCACGAACAGCGACACCCGTCGCCAAGAGTTTCGAGCCCGCCGCCAATTCTGCCGCCCGCCGCTTCCTATTTCCAGGTATTTTCGGCAATTTGCTCCTCCTTTTTGTCCATTCAAACTTCATATTGGTAATTATGAGTTCTAGGAAGCGTGCTATGAGTTCTAGATCCGCCACCTCCGAGATCCATGCGGCTCGGAGGAAGATTATTGAGGGACGGGAGATTGTGTCTACTCTATTTTTTGATCCCATTGCTATGAGGCAGTTAGGTTTGGAGAGTTGTACTAGGTTGATGTTGGACCATGCTAGATTGGGTAATTTTTTCTTTAAGAGTGCTCCCACATTCCCTGCCTGGACTAGGGAATTTCTGATTACTTTGGAGGATGACCATGAGAATGGGAGGATCTCTTTTCAGTTAGCAGGTTCATCACATGTCTTAACCTATGCTGGCCTTGAAGAGGCATTTGGTATTACCCAGCAGCCTTCTCATTCTGATATTTGGGATGCTACAAGTGAGGAGTTGAATTTTTGGTATCACACTACTGGTTTTCATTCATTTGATCCCAAGGCAGGAGAAAAGAATTACAAATGGTCTCATCCTTGTTTACGGATTGCTCATAAGGTGATTAGGATGGCTTGGTATGGCCAAACTGAGGCATAAAAGGTCTCTTACACTGATTTAGAGACCATGTGGAGCTTGACACCACAGTGCACGCTTATTAGAGATTGGAGAGCTCAGTTTCTTACTTGCTGCAAGAAGTGTAGGGGCCAGAACAAGTGCAAGATTGCTATTGGTGGTATGATTTCTATCTTGGGGGATTTTCTAAACATTCCTTTTCCACCATCATCTCAGCGACTATCTCCTACTTTTACTTGTGACATTAAGCATTTGAGGTATGCTGGATATCTTACTGAGGCTAGGGGTCGATTTTCCTACTCATTTGGTCCTCCTACGAGTACTTTTAAGATCCCTCTCCCCATTGCTGACTTACCTTTTGGACCTGAGTATCATCGATTTGATCCACGACAGCTTACAATTCCTAGTAGAGCGCCCGACTCTACTTCTTCTGCTCCACAGGCTGTTCCACCATCTACTTCACAGCCTATTGATGTCCGCTTTTTAGGTAGGTTTTTAGTATCTAGATAGATTAGGTTTAATTAGTTTTTGTGCTAGAGTTTTATGTTTTTGAGTCTTTTTGCCTTAGTTTTCGTATTTCCTTGAGATTCGGAAACTGTGCATCTTTTGTGTCTTTTCGTAGGAGTTTTGGAGCATAACAAAGGATTTGGAGCATCACATGAGAGGGTGGATGAGCTATGGATAAGCTATGAGGAGAATCTAAGGAAGAGAGCCGAAGAAAGGAGTAGAATCGAGCTAAAGGAGCTCGTGCACGAGCTAAATCAAGACAAGAACGACCCTCATAGGGTCCTGCATGAGCCAGCACAAGCCAAGATCGACCCATCCAAGAATAAAGCATTCAGGACCGACCCTAGGGGGTCGTGCAATGGGTCGATCATGGCGCCGACTTCGCTAGATTCCGAGATCTTTATGGATATATTCTATCTTTTATTTTAGGAAGTTGTTTTATTATGTTTCCTAGTTTATTTAGGACTCCTTTTCCTCTATAAAAGGAGGCAAAACACTTTGTTTTAGGGTTCCGGTTTTTGCTCTATTTTTATTTACGTTCTTTGGGAGATTGGGAACAAGACTTGGACAACAAGTTGGACAAATTTGTAAGACTTCTTCTTAGGTTAATTTAATTTTCGGTTTTTATGATCATGATGTTTTCGTTTTGCTTAGCTATGTGTGAGTAGTTCTCTTAGATTCTAGGGTTGGGTGAAAACCCAACACGATCATGCATGTCTAAACTTGAATTCATGACTTGAATGTTTGAAGATCATATCTATCTATCTTGTGCTAAATTCCTTTGCGAAAGTTGAGGCAATATCTTGCAATTAACCTAAAAGCGAAAGTGTAAAGTTGATTGCTTGATTAGATCTAATAGGATTATTTGCGAAAGTTGATATTCCTAGGTTGAAGGATAGATAGAAAGTTGTTTAATTTGCGACAGTTGATTGAATAACTTGAATTGTTTGCGACAGTTGACTTTTCTATGATCATAATTGCATGATGGTTGTGAATTCTTGTTGAAAGCATGTATGGTTTTTGTTGTGGTAGCCCTAGCCCAAGGATTGCATTTTTATATTTGATTAAAACTTGTTAAATTGCATCGATCTCGACTCACCCTAGGTCGTACTCGAGCCCCATAGTCTGTTTGTGTTCGCGTGTGTTTTCGTGTGTCCAGGATCGACCCCCATAGGGTCGTGCACGACCCTAGTCAGCTCGGTCATGGCCTTGTTTTTTTTTCGTGTTTGCTTTGTTTTACGTAGTTTGTCAACTAATCTTTAGCCCTATTCTCATTTACGTGGACGAACCCGACTCCCTGTACCCAGCGGGGTCTTGATATAAATTTATTTGTTCAAAAAACCCTTCAACAAATTGGCGCTGTTGCCGGGGAGTGAGCAATAGTGCCTAGTTTAGTTGATATTTGGGTTTGGGACCAGCCCTTACGCTTTTGTTTTTTTAATTTAGTTTTCTTTGTCTTTGTTCGCAGTGTATGCCATCTAGTTATTCTCGGAGAACCTTTGGGATTAACTACGACAGCGAACCCGAGAGATCCTTCCATCGACGTTTGACAAAACGATGAGCAATGGCCGACGCTGAGACTCTTGCTCAACAAATGGAGGAACTCCGCGTTGAGATGCAACGCATACGAATGGACCGAGAGCTCAAGCTGTAGCTGCGCAGCGAGCTCAGGCGTAATTGAACGCTACCCCGACGAATACCAAGCAATACATGCACCCAGAACTGAGGGTGCCCGAATTGGCGATAGTGCTTCCGGAGATCGACCGAACTTTTGAGATTAAATCTCATTTCATAAACTTAATCAAGCGTTATCAATTTGAGGGGAAACCCACTGAATGCCCCATGGAGCATATAAAGAATTTTACTGATTTATGTGATACTATTGCTATTGACGGTGTCGCACTTGAATATGTTCTCTTGAAGGCTTTTAAGTGGTCTCTTGTAGGAAAAGCTTTGAGTTGGTTGGAGAGCTTGCCACCAAGATCTATTACAACGTGGAAGGCTTTGCATGATCTATTCATGACCAAGTTCTTTCCACCGGCAAAAACAACGGAGCTTAGGAAGCGCATCACCTCCTACCATCAACTTCCAAACGAGACGCTTGTAAGGACATGGGAAAGATTCCAAGAGCTTCTACGCCAATGCCCTACTCATGGGCAACCTCCCTATGTTCTCCAAGAGATGTTCTTTCTAGGCATTAATGCGGCTACCAAGGATCGCATTAACCTTCACACAGATTGTGGGTTCATTGAGATGACTCCAGATGAGGCTTGGGCGTTATTGAATAAGCTATCCAACTATGATACCATTTACGGAACCCAACAAGCTAAGCCGATGGAGAGGAAGCTGTATGAGCCACAATCTGATGTGGTGGATCGGGATGTGAAGTTCCAATTCATGTAAGATGAGATCAACCGTTTGAAAAAGCAAGTAAGTTACTTTAAATCTTCTCAATCTTGTCAAGAATGCGGGTCTTCTGCCCGTACTACTTCCAATTGCACTAACTTGCAGCAAGTACGAGCCGCCGAGGCTTATGAGGAGGCAAACTACATGAGAGGTTCCTATAGGAACCAAAACAATTATGTAGGGAGGAACAATGCTCAACCATCTTGGGGCAATTCCAATTATGACCAATACAAGCAACCCCCTCAACAAGAGCAACGTCCCCCTCCTACCATCCTCCGGGCTATCAAGAGCCACCATCATGGGTGCAAGGGCTGCAAGAAGGAATCAACGGATTCCGAACTGACATTAATGGAGTACGAGCCGAGCTAACCACGCAGATGAAAGGCGTTCATGCAAGGTTTGGAGAATTTGACTCATGGAGAAAAAATGTCGATTCCCAACTTGGCCAGCTAGCTACTCAAATCCTGAGACCTCACGGACAACTCCCGGGCCGCCCCGGGGAGAATCCTAGAAGCCGAGCAAGTGATGGTGAGATCCGAGCCATGCACCTAAGGAATGGAAGGGTCGATCACGACCCCAACAAAGGTTGGCCCTCTCAGGACCGACCCTGCCATGACTCCATTAGGGTCGATCACTACCCCAAAAGGGTCGAGCGCGACCCCTTTAAGGTCGAGCACGACCCCCTCAAGGGTCGATTTGGAGGGCGCTAATAACGAAGAAGAAGTGGCGATCGACCCTCCAAGGGTCGAGCTCGATCACCCTTCACCTGGTAAGTCTTCTAACCCTTCTCTTTCCATTCACTCTCCATCTAGTACTTCCTTTCCCTTCTAAGAAACCCAAAGACTCTACGGAAGGTAAGTTCAAGCGCTTTGTTAAGTTGCTTCAAGGCTTAAATCATTCCATTCCTTTCGCTGAGGCTTTGAATGAAATGCCTACTTATACTAAATTCTTGAAGGAGATCTTATCTAGGAAGCGATCCATGTCGGAATTGACAGATGAAGTGAGATTGTTGGAGCTTCCCGAGAAGCTAGGCGACCCAGGTAAGTTTGCTATTACAATTGGTATTGGAGCTTACCAACATGGGGCCATTAGTACCAGTAAACACGAGGCTATACATGGCGGATGGGTCGTGTGTCAAGCCAACGCGAGTGGTAGATGATTTCCCGGTTCAAGTTGGGAAGTTCTTTGTGCCCAACGATTTCATAGTGATGGAGATGCGTAAAGATCCCGTGGTGCCCATTATTCTCGAACGGCCATTCTTAGCCACAACGGGAGCCATCATAGATGTCAAGAACGGTCTTCTCACCTTCAACATTGGAGAAGAAGTGGTTGAGTTCCGATTCAACCTAACAATGAAGGAGTCAAATTAGGAGGAGGTCAAGATGCTATACACACGTTCTGATTACATTGAGTGCAACAACCCAACGGAGAAATTATTGGCTTGGGATCCTCTACCATAAGTTTTTGGGGTCTCAAGACCGACCCTCTAAGGGTCGTGCACGACCCTCCTGGACGAAAGTGAGGAGCAATGCCTTGTCTTGGATGTACTCAAAGCGGAGCTTGAGGAGGAAGTTAGCTTGCCCGAGCCTACTCTCGAGCTTAAGGAGCTCCCCGACTCCCTGAGGTACGCTTTTCTTGGTCCTAATTCTACTCTTCTCGTTATTATTAATGCTAACATGAGTATGGAAGAAGAGAATAAATTGCTTGATGTGCTTAGGACCCATAGGAAAGCCATAGGTTAT
The DNA here is from genome assembly GCA_964016875.1 of Fallopia convolvulus. Classification (NCBI taxonomy): domain Eukaryota; kingdom Viridiplantae; phylum Streptophyta; class Magnoliopsida; order Caryophyllales; family Polygonaceae; genus Fallopia; species Fallopia convolvulus. The sequence continues at coordinate 28,341,250 of OZ024732.1, forward strand.
TCATTGGAGGAACTTAGTGGTATTTCACCCTCATTGTGCATGCATAGAATTTATATGGAGGATGATCATAAACCCACTATTGAGCATCAACGTAGGCTAAACCCTAACATGAAAGAGGTAGTGAAAAAGGAAATTCTTAGGATGTTAGATGCAGGTATTATATTTCCTATCTCCGATAGTAAATGGGTTAGCCCCGTACATGTAGTTCCTAAAGGGGGAATGACGGTTGTTGAAAATGAAAAAGGGGAGTTGATTCCAACTAGGAGGTTTCGGTAAAACAAGGTTTTTGAAGAGGTGGAGGTTTTGTAGGAGGTTTTTGGGTAGGTAGAGGTTTTCTTATTTGAATCCTTCCAAAACCTAATTGAGTGTTTGGCATTATAAGGTTTTTGAGTAGGTTTTACCTTTAAATTACCAAAAAGGAATTAATTTTATTAATTAATAAAAAAATGGTTTGTTAAATTTTACAAACCTCTCCAAACCTATCTATCCAAAGGTTTCTTTTAGTGGTTTGAAACCTCCTCAAAAACCTCCTAAAACCTTAACCTTCTAGAAAACCTTGTCTTGCCGAACACCAATTTAGATAGGTTTTCAATAGTAAAAACCTTCAAAAACCTCCACAAACCTACGCCGAACAGAGCCTAAGTGGAGAATGTGCATAGACTATAGGAAACTTAATAGTGCCACTAGGAAGGATCACTTTCCACTCCCCTTCATTGACCAAGTCCTAGAACGCTTAGCCCAACATGATTACTTTTGCTATTTGGATGGCTATAGTGGTTTTTGGTAGATTCCCATTCACCCCGATGATCAGGAGAAGACGACATTTACTTGTCCATATGGGACGTTTGCCTATAGGAGGATGCCTTTTGGGTTGTGCAACGCCCCGACCACCTTTCAACGATGCATGATGGCCATCTCCTCCGACATGATTGAAGAAATAGTGGAGGTATTTATGGATGATTTCTCAGTTTATGGTTCCACTTTTGATTCATGTCTTGCTAATCTCTCTAGAGTCCTTAAGAGATGTGAGGAGACTAACCTTGTGCTTAATTGGGAAAAGTGTCATTTCATGGTTAGAGAGGGTATTGTCTTAGGACATCTAGTGTCTAAACGCGGGATTGAGGTGGACAAGGCAAAAATTGAGCTTATTGAGAAATTGCCCCCTCCATCCTCCGTTAAAGACGTTAGGAGCTTTTTGGGGCATGCGGGTTTTTATAGACGCTTTATTCAAGACTTTTCTAAAATTGCTAAGCCATTGACTAACCTACTAATGAAAGATGTAGTGTTTAGCATGTCTCCAGAATGTCTTGAAGCGTTTTACAGGTTGAGGAAAGCCCTCGTGACGACCCCTATTATGCAATCACCGGATTGGTCACTTCCCTTTGAAATCATGTGTGATGCTAGTGACTATTCCATAGGAGCGGTTCTTGGTCAAAGGAAGGACAAGAAGCTTCATGCCATCTACTGTGCAAGTAAGACGCTTGATGAAGCCCAGAGTAAGTACACCACAACCGAGAAAGAGTTTCTTGCTGTGGTGTTTGCTTTTGAGAAATTTTGCTCTTACTTAGTAGGTTCTAAGGTGATCGTTTATATTGACCATGCTATGGTTAGATTTCTAATGGCGAAAAAAAACGCCAAGCCTAGGTTGCTTCGTTGGATACTTTTATTGCAAGAATTCGATCACGAAATCTGAGACAAGAAAGGAGCGGAGAACTTAGTGTCAGATCACCTATCATGACTGCCCCTTGAGCATATCCAGGAGTCCAGTGGATCAAATTCCATCAATGATACACGCCCCGATGAGACTCTTTTGCAAGCCGATAAAGAGCCCCATGGAGACAAGAGTGGTGGAGAAATCAAGCTCTCAGGACCGACCCCTCCAGGTTCGTGCACGACCCCATTAGAGTTTGGCCCTCTCAGGACCGACCCTGCCAGGGTCGACATAAGGTCGATCACGACCCTAGAAGGGTCGAGCACGACCCCTGCCCTCGAGTCAGACTTCGAGCACGACCCAAATGGCTCGTGCACTACCCTAACCCTGGGTCGCGCAGGTAAGTCTTCTTCGCCCTTTTCGGTTCTTTCGAGTTCTAATGATCTCCCATATTTATCTTCTCCCTCTACTTCTATTCTTGCTTTCTGTGGGTCAAAGACCCCTTGGTTTGCGGATTTTGCTAACTATATTGTAGGAGGCGAGATTCCGGTTGGTTTAACCCCTCAAGCCAAAAAGAAATTTCTCCACGACGTCAAGCAATATTATTGGGATGATCCTTACTTGTTCAAGCAAGGAAGTGATCACATCTTTCGACGTTGTATTCCGAATGATGAGATTGAGAGCATCATTCGCCATTGCCACACTCTACCAACGGGAGGCCATGCTAAGGGATTCAAGACCACGACGAAGATTCTTCAAAGTGGCTTGTATTGGCCAACGCTTTTCAAGGATGTACATGAGTTTGTGACAAGGTGTGACGAGTGCCAGCGTTCCGGAAACACTACTTGGAGAAATGAGAATCCGCTCACCGGTATCTTGGAAGTCGAGCTTTTTGATGTGTGGGGGATAGACTTTATGGGGCCCTTCCCTTCATCGAGTCCTTATAAGTACATCCTTGTAGCGGTTGATTATGTTTCCAAATGGGTGGAGGCCATTGCCACAAAAACGAATGATGCTCGGGCGGTTGCTAAGTTCATGAAATCAAATATCTTCCCTCGTTTTGGAGTCCCCCGAGTTCTTATAAGTGGTGGCGGCTCACACTTCATTGAAAGGAGCTTTGAAGCTATTTTGGCCAAGTATGGGGTCTCTCACAGGGTGGCCACACCATATCATCCTCAAACAAGTGGTCAAGTGGAGGTATCCCGATCAAGGGCATCTTAGAGAAGACGGTATCCCGATCAAGGAAATATTGGTCTTCAAAGCTTGAGGATGCACTATGGGCATACCGCACCACTTACAAGATGCCACTCCGCACCACTCCTTAGAACTTGGTGTATGGCAAGTCATGTCACTTGCCCGTCGAGCTTGAACACAAAGCTGTATGGGCTCTCAAAGAGCTCAACATGGACCTCGATGCGGCCGGAGAAAAACGTTTCATGGACTTGCAAGAATTGGAAGAATTGAGGCTCAAGGTGTATGAGAATGCCAAGATCTACAAGGAGAGAACCAAAAAGTGGCATAACAAGAAGCTTGTTCCAAAACTCTTCAAAGCCGGTGACCAAGTACTCCTTTTCAACTCTAGGCTCCGACTTTTCCCCGGAAAGCTAAAGACAAGATGGAGTGGACCATTCACGGTTCATCACATTTATCCACATGGGGCGGTCGACCTTATAGATGAGAACAAAGTGATTTTCAAAGTCAATGGGCACCGCTTAATGAAGTACTATGCAAAGGTGGAACCCGATGAAGAAATCCGAGCCACATGGGCTCTCACCACCTCAGACTGAGCTAAGGTAAGTCTTCAAGCTAATGAGGTTAAACAAGCGCTTACGGGAGGCAACCCAGTTTTTAGGTAGTTATATTATTTTTATTTTTATTTTATTCTTAGATTAGGTTATTTTTTCTAACCTTCCTTAGTCTAGGATAGAATACTCTTGTTTGGAATGGAATTTTGTGGATTTTTGTAGGGTCTTACGATTAAAGTATGAGCTCAAAAAGACAGAAACAGATGACCTAACACACAGGGCCATTTAAATGTAATTTTCGACCCTAGGGGGGTCGAGCACGACCCTGGTTTCGAATTGCCGACTTTGCCCTTCTTCTATGAGGTAAGTTTTCTTTCCCTACATTCATTAAAACCCAAACACGACCCTTTGCCCTCCCTTTTCTGCTCCAAACACGACCCCCATTGTCCCCCAAATCCTTGAGCTTTCTCATCCCTTGCCTCAATCTCATCCTCTCCAAACCACACAACCACCTCACCTACACCACAGAAATCACCACCACGCCTCACCACCACCCCGCTGTTGTAAGAACCAGTTCGAACGAGCCCAAATCTGCTCGTGCTCGACCCGGCCTACCCTTCCAAAACCTAGATCTAGGTCGAGATCGACCCTTTTTCCACATTTCTTGTTTGAATCTCGGATTTTCGGTATGGATCTCTAACCCTTTACTCTTAATTGTGATTATTCATGGTTGAAATTGAATTTCTGGGTTAGATTTGCATTATTTGGGGATTTTTGATTTTGGGTAGAAATTTGGAAATTGCTTGCATAATGGGTGTTGTTCTTGATTCTTGCATGCTTGAGTGAGTTTAGACTCAAATTTTCTAGGTTATTATGGTTGAAATATGATATTTGGTGCCAATGGGGCTAGATCCAAATTTTGGGCGAAGGAACGATGAATAGTACTAGGTGGTCATGCACGACCCCCACGACCCACCCAAAAATCAAGCTCTCTGGACCGACCCCCTAAGGGGTCGTGCACGACCCCCTTAGGGTCGGGCCATAGCTCTTTTCATGTATATTTGGGTGGTTTTTGCTAAGTATTGCATGCTAGGTTGAAATTTGATCCATGCTTTCATGTCTATATAACTAATGTCTCGCCTTTGTTGCAAATTGCTTAATCGATAATGCTAGCAATACTTGCCTTTGAATAAGTATGGGGTGGATTATGTGGAGTTTGTGTTTGATTGATGTAGGTACTATGGCCTCAACTTCTAGACCCGTGAAGAAGTCAAAGAAAAGTGATAAGCTCGAGCTTAACCAATGCAACCTGGCCTCCGAATTCAAAAAGACGTTCAATGCTTGCCTTGAGCTCAAGCATAGAACAAGATGGTATTGCAAAGCGGATGGCCAACGCTTGCACATCCATGATGATTTGATGGAGGCATTCACTTACATAGGGGGCGAGAATTTGCTTCAGTGGAACAATCGCCAATATCCCATCCTCACTTGTGAGTTTTTGGCCACCTTCTCTACCAAGATCAAGAGCCCTCACACTGGTGGTAAGATCCAATTTCAGCTCGGGAACAAGTGGTTCAAGCTCACCTTGCAAGAGCTCAATGATGCGTTCGGGTTCCCTAACCAGATTTATGATGCCAAGCTTGAGCACGACCCCCTTGAGACATGGAGCTATCTATCCGGGAAAGAGGAGGGCGCCTTCCACAACCTGCCTAGCAAGGACATTGCCAACCCGCTCTTTTGGATCATCTTCGCATCCTAGGGAGCACGATCTTCCCGAGGACTGAGTTATCTAGGTCGAACAGGAGGGAGGTCAACATGTTGAGGACTATGTTATTCTCTTCCCCCGAGCCTATCAACATTGGCTTTGAGTGGATGAGGAGTGTGGATGATTTCAAGGCCAAGTCAGACTCGGTTTACTTTGGAGGGATGATCGCTCGGCTTGCCCACAACCTTAGAGTCAACATGAGAGCTTATTCAGGAGAGAAGCCGATATTTGTGGACATCCCGTTCCTCATTAATGCAAAGATGATAGCGAGGCACCCCGATGGCCCCAACACGTATTGCTCCACTTTTCATGGTAACCAAGTTGTCATCACTAAAGAGCGGGTTGATTTGCTTCATTTGCCAAATTGGTTTGAGGTGTGGTCCAGCGACCGATATCGTTTGAAGAAACGCCCTGAACATGATGAGTCTTTGAGAAGACGCCCCCGCCGTTATCCGAGACCCGAGCTTGGGTATGATATTCTAGCCTTGCCCGCCCCACCTCCCCTCAGGCACGACCCAACTGGGGTCGAGCACGACCCATTTGGGTCGTTCCAACCAGCACACCAGTCCGTGCACGACTCGCCAAGATCATTCCAGCCCGCGCGCCATTCCATGCACGACCCTTATGGGGTCGCGCACGACCCTACAGGACCATATTACGTCGCTATTCGGCCTTTACAACCTACTTTTGGAGCGGTTTATGAGTTCGGGACTTCCTCGGATGCTTACACCGGTCCTAGAAACGAAGATTTAATGCAGCAAGATGAGGCTCCGGTGTATGACATGGCTTATTTGGCTCGGGAGATGGCGGCCATGAGGGTTGAACATAGGCAACAACACGAGGCCATGATGCGGGGGCATTCGTCCATGATGGATAACCCAAGGCAAACCCGGGTTGAGGTGGATCAGCATTATCAGGAGTTCCAGCAGTTCCGGACATACTATGAGGCCCAACAAGAGATGGATGATTACCGTTGGGATCATATAGAGAGTTACATGCATTGGAACCAAGGACACTACCCGGATCAAGATGCATGGGTTCCTCCGGCACATCCTCAAGTCCACCTTCGTCGTCGACCCCCACCTTCTCAGTGATGAGCTCCACCACTACTTCAAGCTTCAAGAGTTCTTTGTGAGTTTCTTCTTCTTATCTCATTACTTTGTCATATCATTTTTTTTATGCATGAGGACATTGCATGATTTAAGTATGGGGTAGGAGAAGAAGAAATCTCACATGTTGTGTTTGATTGAGTCTAAAGGTTAGTTGTTTGCTTGTTTGTGTGTTGGTTTGTTTTGTTAGAAAAAAAATTCAAATAAATCAAAAAAAAATTATAAAATGTCGAAAAATTAAAAAAACAATTTTACTTTTGTTTGTTTTACGAATGCTCCATCTTAGATGTCCTATGATGAGAATTAATTTTCATGCTTATCATATAATTCCTTTGGCATATTTGGATAGTATAGCCTAAGTCTTGAGAAGTTGCTTTTGATTGTGAAAATTGACTTGTGATGAAATTGAGCATATGTGTGTTGAGTAGAAGTAGTTGCAATCCAACAAAAGTTTTCACCTAGTGAGGAATTTTGGCCTTAAAGGGAGAACATTAAAAAAATCCCTCTTCTTTTTTTTGTGTGATTTGCTCTCTTTATGCATATAAATCTCTTGTCATTGATATGGTTATCTATTTCTTGAAGCCGCTATGAGTTTGATCATGCATGTTAATTATGATTAAGAACTTATATTTCATAAGCCACTTTTTATCCTCTCTTTTACCTACCTTTACATTATCCTCTCTTTTGAAGCCAAGTTGAGCCTTAAGCCTTTTATTTTTAGCTCCACAAAATTATTCCCTAGCCAAGATAAGCTTGACCTTATCCGGGGATTAGGACTTAGTATTGGTTGTGATAATTTTGTTGAGAGAGATTGTTTGGTTCAAGTGTGGGGTAATTATGGGTTGGGAAAAGTTTAAAAAAAATCTTGCGGTTTGTTATGTAAAAGTGGTTTGGTTCCCTGAATGCACTTGCAAAGAAAGAAAGAAAAAAAATCAGCCGATCTCCCATGAAAAAAATGAAAAAAAAAGGGAGAAAAAGAAAGCAAAATGTTGAAAGTGAATAATGTGCATGAGCCAAATTTCCTTAATAAATAGAAGCAAGATTAAGTTGGGATATTAAAAGGGGTTGAAAGAAGTGAGTTTGAGCATAATGTTGAGAGAGTTTGGTATATGTTCTTTTATGAGAGTTTTGGCAATGTGTGAGTTTTTAGGAGTCTTTGATTCCCGGATATTATTAGCACCACATGGCCAAATATTTTCCACGCCTTAATGTCATTACCAAGCCCCATTACAACCCGGCCGAATGGAAGCATCTATGAAGTTTTTCATTGAGCCTGAGTTCTTATGATGATTGATGTGTTTTGACTTCTCTAGGTAGAGAGACTGGTGATATAAGTCTCAATGATAAAGTTGATGTTGCATAAATATTGAGTTGAGAGTTGATTTAATAGCCTAAACACATGAGAGATGAGTGAAACACATTAAAATCCCTTGTGAGGTTGGATTGTGATTGCCTATGCTTGAGACTCATACATATGTGATGATGTTAAAATTACTTGTCTACTTTTTCACCTGTGTTTAAAATGTTTTGACAAAGGCTATGCTTGGAGATTGTGTTATTGGTCTTGATTTTGCATGATTATTGCTTGAGGACAAGCAAGTCTAAGTATGGGTGATGTCCGCTTTTTAGGTAGGTTTTAGTGTCTAGATAGATTAGATTAAGTTGGTTTTCGTGCTAGAGTTTTATGTTTTTGAGTCTTTTTGCCTTGGTTTTCGTATTTCCTTGAGATTCGGAAACTACGCATCTTTTGTGTCTTTTTGTAGGAGTTTTGGAGCTTGAAAGAAGAGTTTGGAGCATTGCAAGAAAAGATGGAGATTAAGCGCTCAAGTAAAGTTATTGAAGATCAAGTTTGATCTTGGAAAGAGATAGACAAAATTCGTTACAAGAACATAGGAAAAAGAATCGAGTCAAACGGAGTTATAACGAATCTTCTACGCAAGTTTTACTCAAAGGTTGTTCGAACAAGCCATCAGGCACGACCCTAGGAGGGTCGTGCTAGACCCAAACAAAAAGTGAGCTCTCAGGACCAACCCCTTCGGGGTCGTGCACGACCCACTTTGGGTCGTGCATGTGGCCGACTCTCCCTTATTCCGAGATCTTTATGGATATATTCTATCTTTTATTTTAGGAAGTAGTTTTATCTTGTTTCCTAGTATAATTAGGGCTCCTTTTTCTCTATAAAAGGGGGCTAGACCTTCTAGTTGAACTCTTTTTTTTTCTAGCTTTTTGGTTTGGACGTTGTTGGGAGATTAAGAGGAAGAATTGGAGGACAAGTTGGAGAAATTTGTAAGACCTCTTTGTTTTTAATTTGATTTTTCGGTTTGTTTTTCATGATCATGTCTTCTTCTTTCTTTTTAATGTGTGAGTAGTGTTCTTAGATTCTAGGGTTGAGTGAAAACCCAACACAATCATGCATGTCTTAACTTGAATTCATGACTTGAATGCTTGAAGATCATATCTATCTATCTTGTGCTAAATTCCTTTGCGAAAGTTGAGACAATATCTTGCAATTAACCTAAAAGCGAAAGTGTAAAGTTGATTGCTTGATAAGATCTAATAGGATTATTTGCGAAAGTTGATATTCCTAGGTTGAAGGATAGATAGAAAGTTGTTTAATTTGCGACAGTTGATTGAATAACTTGAATTGTTTGCGACCGTTGACTTTCCTATGATCATAATTGCATGATGGTTGTGAATTCTTGTTGAAAGCATGTATGGTTGTTGTTGTGGTAGCCCTAGCCCTAGGATTGCCGTTTTATATTTGATTAAAACATGTTAAATTGCATCGATCTCGACTCACCCTAGATCGTGCTCGAGCCCCATAGTCCGTTTGTGTTCGTGTGTGTTTTTGTGTGTCCAGGGTCGACCCCCATAGGGTCGTGCACGACCCTAGTCAGCTCGGTCCTGCTCTTGTTTTGTTCGTGTTTGCTTTATTTTACGTAGTTTGTCAACTAATCTTTAGACCTATTCTCGTTCCCGTGGACGAACCTGACTCCCTGTACTCAACGGGGTCTTGATATAAATTTATTTATTCAAGAAATCCTTCAGCACCTATTCCAGAGACTAATCCTCAAGACGACACAGTTATGCATGAGGATGTCCCTGGTTCAGATTTTCCTAGTAATTCAGCTGGAGAGGATACTGGTTTGAGTTGGCAGGATGATAAGATACGCCAGATGCGTCAGCTTTCAGTCCGTCAGGATGAGATGTTTACTCAGCAGTCTGCTTTGTCTACTTCTATAGACCGGATCCACCATTTCCATCAGGATCAGTCTCAGTTTTTCCAGCAGCAAACTAGCTATTTCCAGCAGCAGGCTCAGTTTTTCCAAGGAGTGTGGCCCAATTATCCATCATATCCTGACTACCCGCAGTTTCCACCATATCCACCACCACCATCTGATCAGTAGTGGTATTATTCTCTACTTCCCCTTTATTTTATCTTGTCTTTACTACATTGAGGACAATGTGTGTTCTAAGTGTGGGGGAGTTGGAAATTATATTACTATTGATATGCTATAAAAAAAAGCCATAAAAATTATAAAAAGGCAAAATAAAATCCTGGGATAGACTGAAAACCCGAAAGGGCGGTCTAGGTAATAAGCAGGTAATCTAGCAGGCACTAGGCCTTGGCAAAAATAGATTTAGAGTGGTGTGAGTTGGTGAGTCCATTATTGAAAAATGAAAAGAGAGTGTTAGGTGAAAACCTGAAAAGGCGCCTAAGCAAAATGAGTGAAAAAAAGAGTGTTATAGGACTATCTTTTTATCGGCGCAAGGGACATAAGAAGTGGAGTATAGGAGTGTTTTGGGTAGGTTTTCATTTGGAGAGATAAGGTGTAGATTTATTGAGACTTTCACTCTCTTTGATGATGTTTTTGATGGATATGTGTGGTGGTTAGTTGCTAGTAGTTTGTTGCTTGATGGTTAGATTGGTTTATTTGATGGCTTGATGTTTTGCTCTTTTATGTTCATGATGAGTGGAGTAGGTAGTTAGAGCTTAATTGCCATATCTTGTTGTTCAGGTTGGGTAGTGCTGCATGAGAATTCTTTTGTTCCTCTTTGTAAGCTTCCTTGCATTTTGATGATCCGATGGTTATAGTTTTTATGAGTGATAGTATTCTGAATCACTTAGGGACGAGTGAGATTCAAGTGTGGGGGAGTTTGATATACACAATTATATTGTGTATTTAGGAGGAGTTTTAGCATGAGTTTATGGTTTTTTTAGGTATTTTATATGCTATCTACAACTAGGAAAAAGAAGACCCGGAGATGCATATTATTGGAGTTTTAGAGCTGGATTGAAGAGAAGATGGAGATCAGCGTTTTGTTGCTGGCGGCACCCGCCACCCCTGCCAACGCGGAGATCCTTTGGTTGACACGTGTTTTATTTCTATTGGCTCTTCCTATGTCAGCTTTAATCCGAGATATATGTATTTTTGGATAGACTTTTTAGACCTAGTTTGATATATTAGGTTTTAGAGAGTTGCATCTCTCATTCATACACTATTATCATATTTTCTTTTTCAGAGTTTTTAGCCTTTCATGGAGAACTAAGCCCTTTTGCTTAGTCAGACAATTTGAAGCTTCGTTTTGACTTTCACTTGTGAGATTTCTACTCTTTATCTATTGCATGGAATTATTTTACTCTCTTGTTTGAATTGTTATGTGATTGATTTCAATAATTTCTAGGGTTGTTGTTATTGAATCTCTATTGCTAGATCTAGAGAAATTACTGGTTGAGTTTCTCTATTTCATAGTAGCAAACTACATTGTACTAGCAACTAGTTGTGCTAGTCTATTGTAGAAGAGAGTTAAATTGCATTCTAGTATAAAAGCTGGTTGTTTTATGCTAGAATTGTATCCTGATTATATTCCTATTCTTCATGCTGCTTTTGAATTGAATCTTGATAGTTTTAGGGTTATTCAATTAGTTAGGATTGATAGTATTTGGTTGTGCTATTAATTATCTTTGAAAAGGAATTGGAATTCCATATGCATGCAATATTGAGTGAATCTATGATCAACTTGTCATACGAATGTGGATCTCTGGTTGACTAAGTGTTTTTCCTAAATTGATAAAAACCCAAACTTTAATTGCTTTATTTATTTTTGCATGCTAGTTAGTAGTTTATTTCATAAACCCCCTTTTATTCTAATTGTCACAAAATCCATATAGAAAGATAAACAAGCCTCCCTGTGGATTCGACCCTTACTTCCCTAAGACTACAATTTTTAGGTTTGTTAGGACTCTTTTGCATAGCCGTGATTTGCACGAACATTTCACGCCTATCAGTCACATGCAACCACATAGCTACGAGCATCTTTAAAGAGAGAAGGCCAATAGAACCCGGATTGAAGTACCTTTGCGGGGTCTTTGAGAAGCTAGCATGTCCACCATAAGAAGAAGAGTGGCAATGATAGAGGATGTTTCTCATTTCCGGTTCGAGCACACATCTTCTTAACATCCCATCGGCACAATTCTTATAGAGGAAAGGATCTTCCTAAAAGTAATGCTTGACATCCGAAAGAAACTTCTTCCTTTGTTGGTAGCTCAATTCCGGTGGCATGATTCCACAAACAAGATAGTTGACAAAATCCGCGAACCATGGAGCCTTACACTCGGAAATGACGAACAATTGGTCATCGGGAAAGAAATCATCAATCGGTACCCCTTCTTCAATGTTTTGATTGGACTCTTGTCTCAATCTTGAGAGAGATTAACTTCTTCACATCTCTGCAACACTCTAGAAAGATTAGCTAGACAATTATCAAAAGTTGTGCCATAGACGGAGAAGTCATCCATAAAAACTTCCATAATATTTTCAATCAAATCGGAAAAAATGGCCATCATGCAACGTTGAAAGGTAGCGGGGGCATTACAAAGACCAAAAGGCATTCTCCTATAGGCAAAGGTGCAATAAGGACATGTGAAGGTGGTCTTTTCTTGGTCACTTGGATGGATAGGAATTTGGAAGAATCCATTAAAACCATCCAAGTAACAAAAGTGTGAATGCCTAGCCAACCTTTCAAGCATTTGATCAATAAAGGGAAGGGGAAAGTGATCTTTCCGGGTTGCTTTGTTCAATTTTCTATAATCAATGCTTATTCTCCAACCCGTGACCGTCCTAGTTGGGATCAATTCATTTTTCTCATTTCTTTCAACGGTCATACCCCCTTTTTAGGTACTACTTGAAACAGACTAACCCACTCACTATCGGAAATAGGATAAATTATACCGGGATCTAGCAATTTAAGTACTTCCTTTTTCACTACTTCCTTCATGTTAGGGTTTAGCCTTCTTTGATGCTCAATTGAGGGTTTATAGTCATCTTCTAGCAAAATCCTATGCATGCAAGTGGATGGACTAATGCCTTTCTAATCATCCATTGTATACCCCGTGACTTTTCTATGCAACCTAAGTTCTCTAAGCAATTTTTCGGTTTCACACCTACATAGGTTAGCATTGATAATCATCGGGTAAGTAGAGTTGGATCCAAGAAATTCATACCTTAGGGTAGAAGGGAGATGTAAAACCTCAAGCAATTCCATACTTAGCTGTATTCCGTTCCTTCTTAAGGGGGATATAATGTAACACTCGGGATTTTGGAAAACCCGCTAATTAATTCCTCCGCCTTAATTGTCTCCTTTTTTGCTACCATTTCACCTTCCTTTGTCTTTTGGACCAAAAAGCCCAAATTGTTTTTACAAGCCCAAATCGAACCCGTTATTCAATCCCCTCTTTTCCCCCACCCTTTTGCCCTACCTCTAATTTTGCTGGTTTTGGAATGCCGCAAAAAGAAAACGAAAGCTCGACCACCATTCTCGCCATCTACTCACCATCGCTCTTCATCGCCGGTCGTCGCCTCGCTACCGTCCTTCGTCCTCTTTGTCACCCTCTCTTGTGTGTCGGTGTGGTCGAGACAGCAAGTGGCTCCACAGCTCGAGGTCATTCTCGCCAGCTTACTCAACCACTAGAAAAGCTCGACGTGACCCTTCGTTCCGTCGGCCTTTCCGTTCAATCGGTAAGTCTTCATCCGCCCTATTCGGTTCCGACCTCGTCCTCTCCTTCGTGCTTTTGCTGAACTGGAGTCTTTTCGCGGCCAATTTTTGTTCGTGGTGACCAGGATCGAGGTTTGAAGACAAGGGGCTGCTGCTACACGCCGATGTTGGGTTCTGGTCGTCGTTGTTCGAGCTTGCTACCAATCGAAGTGACCGCCAACGTCAACAGAGGGAGCAACGACGACACTTGCTGGATTGGGGTCAAGAATTTCCAGCCGTCTGAGCAACTAGGAATGTCACCGAGCCTACCAAGCAGTTTGTATGTGAAGACTGATCAGGGCACCAACAGTCAAGGTTGTCTTGTTTGCTTTCCTAAGGTCGAACCTTCCCTTGTTGTTCTATCGTTTTGTTCTAGATTTATGAGTGTATTTGTTTTGACGTGGATGTGAATGTGAATGTTTGTGCTTGTGAGTTCTTTTTCATCTCAATTCGGTTTTGTCAAGTGAGAGTCTGCACTTGCTATGGTTTAGGTAGGTTGTGAATGGTGGTGAAAATTCGGTTGTATGGTGTAAACATTAGTTCCTTTCTTTTATGGCAATTGCTGTTAGTTAATTTGTAAGCCCATTCGTGAAATGGATAATTGGTTTGGGAATTGGTATCGAATTTGACCAGTAATGTGTGTTCTTGCTTTAATTGGTTCAACTATACTATTGTCACTAGATTTATTAATTTGTTCCCTAATTAATTATATTGGTTCAGTTAGTAATAGTAGACTAGCAGTAGGGTAGTTGGGATAAGATTAATTTGTTCTACATAATTAATTATGCATATGGTAGACGCATCAAGATTGGATGTATGTTTTGTTGGACAAGATCACTAATTAATGTGTAAGTATGTGGGAATTCTGTTCATGTGGTTTAGATAGGATATAATATAATAAATAAGTTGATGTGTTAGTACGTTGCTGAGTTTGCCTTTTTCAATTAGGATGGTTGTTCAGTAATACTAATTAGAGAATGCATGTTAGTCAAATTTTGGAAAATGCTTTTATTTTTATTAGGTTGAATGGTAATAGTTAACTTAGTAACTTGTGTGTATATGGGTATCCCGGTGTAATTGTATCCGAGTGTAGGTGTAGATTAATCGGGTTGCTTGAGGAGTTTAGGTTTTCATCTGCCATTATAAGGAAAGTAAAATTTTGGTTATAGGGGAGTCCCTTTTGGAAATACGAACTTAGCTTAAATACGAACTATGTTTTTGATAGTAGCTCGATGTGTCTACCTTTGTTAGGAGTTCACGTTGCTCGATTTGTGTAAGTTGTCTACTTCCTGCGAGAATTCGTCTTCCAGGTAAGTTGTTCTTCAACTTGCTCGGTTTCTATTTTAGTTCTTGTTAGACGTTATGTTGTGCTTGTAGGATTGGTTTTGGGGAACTACTCCCTACTGTTTGTTTATAAAAATTGTATTTTTGTATGTGATATGTATGCGATTCATTTTTAATTAGTTTTATCGCATGTGAAATATTGTGAATGGTTTTGTAACAATAATTTGTGATTTGAGTGATGGTGTTTGTGTTTGTGTTTGCGATTGTGTTTGTAATTGTGATTGTGATTGTGATTGTGAATGTGACTGTGATTGATAATTGTGTTTGTTAAATGTTTGAATGTTTGCTCTATGTGTTATTTGAAAACCGGCATGTAATGATGGAGAAGGGTTGCATTATTGGAATGACATGCAAAGGTGAAGAAGGGTTGCATTGTCGCGTAGAATGCAAAGGCGAAGAAGGGTTGCATTGCAACAAAAATAAATTATATGGGTGCGTGTGTGTGGAAGTGTGGAGGAGGGTGTGTAGGTGAATATTGTGTGTATGAACATGTGTCTTTATGTACGAATGTGTTGATGTGCATGTGTGATGATTATTTGGAAATTAGGTATGGATGTTAGATTTCGTACTTGGGTTTGTGTGCTTGTTATTCTTGTTTGGGAATGTTAGGAATTGCGTGTTGGTTTTAAAACGTCTTACTGGTGCCGTGTGATTTCTAACTTGGATTGGAATAGGAACTGACCCCTCGGGGACTTTTTTTTCAGTTGCAGGTACGAATTAGGAACCGTGATGGATCCCTAGCAGAGTGGTGAAATGGATGTTGGAGCACGTGTCAATAGGTTTAGAGTATATTAAAAGTGTAGTCTCTTTTATTTTGATGAGTTATTAGAACTGTTTAGAGTTGAAAAGAGTTGTGTCCTGAAGTTTGGTAAAAGTTGGTTTCATCTTTAAGCTTAAGGGTTGGGTTTTCATGTACGCTTTCTAACCTATTATTCGAGTAAATACTAGTTGGATGTTTTAAACTGTTTTCTCGTCGTGCCCGAGTTGCAAGACTCGAGTGAAATTGTTGTCTGACTAATTTGAGTAGTACCCGAACAGGGTCTACCACCGAGTAGCGCCCCGACGAAAGTTGGGGTGTTACAGGAGAGGTTTCAATTCTACCTTAGGTGCATCTTTTTCCTCATAGGTGGATGCCTTTAAGTCCTTTCCAAGCTTTTCCACCTTGACCGACCGAGGTGGGAGTTCTGGGTTTGCTTCAAGAAATTGAGCACAAGAAGCTATTTCCATGTCTTCATCATCAAGTCCTCCAAAGCTCATAAAACATCTTTCAAGCGGATCTTCCAAGCAATGTTTCATAAAATCCTTCTTCACTAGGTTGTCAACACGGTCGACTCTACACAAGGAATGCTCAAAAGAAGGATGTTTCATAGCATTACGCAAACTAAATTCAACTCTTACCTCCTCGACATTCAAGGAGAGCTTTTCCTTTTTAACATCAATAACGGCGCCCGCCGTAGCAAGGAAAGGCCTTCCAAGAATGATGGGGACTCGAGAATCTTCCTCCATTTCAAGAACAACAAAATCGGCCGGAATGAAGAAGTTTCCGACTTTGATAGTGTGACACTCTTATACCCTATGACGTATACTTTGTAATAACTTATCCCTTATATAAAGAGATAATTCACATATAACAACTATTTTCACATCAGCACACCTCAGAATGTAACAACCATATAAGGTTGTACAAACACATCTATATGTCTTTACTTTTATAATAAAACATCTATTACTCTAACTTCTATTACAACCCATATGTCTATTATGCAAAATGAGGAGGAGAAGGTTGCATTGAGCTTCAGCCGGCCGACCTGTATGAATGTGACCTCTAAAAGAGACACACATCAGGAAGAACTAGTTGAACCTGAAAAAATTGTTTTGCGATTTACGTGAGTCGTATACTCAGTGAATATAAACCGTCATCAATTATTTCACATAGAGTCAAACATTTAGTCCATGTACATATACATCAATTATTTCACTCAGTCGTATACTCTGTTTGTGTCTTATCACTGGCCAAATCTCAAAAGTAGCAATCAATACTCTATCTTTGTCAAACTGCAGTCTATCATTTAGACCTCGCAAAGCAATCAAAACTGATAAAGAAGTCATGTGCATATTTGTCATCACACTACTAGACTTTTGACTCAAAGCATTTGTTACAACATTGTCCTTTCCTAGATGATACTCGATTGTACAATTATAATCTTTCAATAGTTCCATCCAGCATCGTTGTCTCATGTTCAACTGCTTTTGGCTCATCAAATACATCAAACTCTTATGATCTATAATAATTGTCAGCATTGCTGTTGTAGTCTATTGGTGCTTTAACTTATTAACGCCATGTTGGCACGCAGAATACCAATGGAATAAAGCATTCTTTCATAACAATTTAGTGAATGGTACAACTACAATAGTGAATCCTTTCACTAACTGTCTGTAGTATCCAACCATACTAAGAAAGATACGAACTTCTGTAACTATAGCTAATGCTTTCCAGTTTACCACTGCTTCAAACTTTTTAGAATCAATCCTCTATACCTCTTCCAGATACTATATGTCCTAAAAATACCATATGCTCCAACCAGAATTCACACTTTCTTAGTTTAGCAAACAACTGTTTTTCCCTCAAGACTTGTAGCACAGTACGCAAAGGATCAACATGCTCAGATGTACACGAATATACCAATATATCATGAATAAATATTATCACAAATCCGTATAGAAAATATTGAAATACCTTGTTCATCAATGCCATAAATTCTGCTGGTGCATTAGTCAAACCAAATAGAATTACCAGAAACTCATAATGCCCATATCGAGTTCTGAATGCTGTCTTGATAATGTCATCTTTAGCTATCTTTAACTGATGATATCCAGACTAAAGGTCTATCTTAAAAAATACCTCTGCACCTTGAAGTTGATCAAATAAATCATCTATTCTTGGCAATGAATATTTGTTCTTCACTGTCACCTGATTCAACATTCTGTAATCTATTGAAAGTCATAAGATACACTAGCCCTAATAAATACTTTGTCCAATAAATCCTTCAATTCCTGTAACTCTAGTGTAGCCATGCGATATGGGGAATAGAAATAGGTGCAGTACCTGACATTAATTCCACAGTAAACTCTATCTCTATATCAAGTGACAATCGAGGAAGATGCTTTGGAAACACATCAGGAAAATTTTTAATAGCTGAAATACCTCCAACTTTATCACATTCAATTGTACGATCTATAACATTGGCCAAATATGTATCACATCCCTCTCTGATCATTCGAAAAGTCATTGTTGCAAATATTAGGCAAGTGGGTACCATTTGTCTATCACTATAGAAAATCACTCTAGATTTCCCAAGCGAGTCTATCACTACCTCTTTGTAAAACAATCCACTATATCATGGTATCTTGACAACCAATCATATCCAATATAATATCAAACTCGTGCAGGAATAACAAGATCAAATCAACTAGTAACTCCACTATACAATTCCGATATATCATCTATACCTTTACCATTTCCTCTGTACTTTCTCTTTTTATGGTTCATGCGTATGAAATGTATGCTCATGTAGTGTTGTATAAGATGCTCTTATAAAATGATGTGGCACGGCTGAACCTTCTCTCCTTTATGCATCATGCTCATGAATGCAATTTTAATATCAATTACATTTGCTTATAAATGCATGCCCTTAAAGAATCATAACCTCGCTCTGATACCAAAAACTAGCTGTGACACCCTATAACCTATGACGTATACTTTGTAATAACTTATCCCTTAAATAAAGAGATAATTCACATATAACAACTATTTTCACATCAGCACATCTCAGAAAGTAACAACCATATAAGGTTGCACACACATCTATATGTCTTTACTTTTATAATAAAACATATATTACTCTAACTTCTATTACAAGCCATATGTCTATTATGCAAAATGAGGAGGAGAAGGTTGCATTGAGCTTCAGCCGACCGACCTGTATGAATGTGACCTCTAAAATAGACACACGTCAATAAGAACTAGCTGAACCTGAAAAATTATTTTGCGATTTACGTGAGTTGCATACTCAGTGAATATAAACCATCATCAATTATTTCACATAGAATCAAACATTTAGTCCATGTACATATACATACATATTATATATATCATATATGAATTACTATGCAAATGCAAATGCAAATGCCGATGTATCCGATTCATTATTGTGTGAACTGTTCAAGCCTGAATCTGCCCCGGGTTTCCATTAGCAACTCTTTTCCATTATCAACTTTTCCTTTCTTTTCTTTTTTTTTTCATATACCAACCTTTTTGTTTCCATTACCGACTTTTAGGCATATTAGGCCTCATTTGCTCATATACCATCTCTTAGGCATCTTAGGCCTCATGTATGACCCATAGGTCTCTTTTGTATACAAATCCAGGGCAAGACAGTCACAAGTCCTTTTAATCTCATTGCAGTATGCTATGCAATCAAGTGAATCATGTAGTCATATATCATATGCCATTTGTTAACATACTTTATGTGCAAATAACTCTGGAAATTTCAGAGCTATCATATAAAACACATATATCCATATAATCCATATAACACATATATCCATATAGCTCATATAGCACATATGTCTATATAGTTCATATAGCAAATATATCCATATAGTTCATATAGCACATATATCCATATGGCACACAGGGTTGAATCTCCGGTTTATACTCACATATATCCATATAGCACGTATATTCATATTTCACATATAGCACATATGGTTGAATCTCCGGTATATACTCACATGTTCAAGACAAATACTATATCTCTTCCCTTTCTCTTTGACCACGATCTATGACTTGTGCTCCTGTATATAACCCAAATGCAAAAACAGCCTATTTACTCTTACACACTTTAACCCCAAATGCAATGAAATGCCAGTATGCATTATAACTTCTTGTGCATAATTCCAAATCCTTTAAAATTTGACAACGATAAACTATATATAGAGAAGAACACTTTTCTAGTTCAAATCTTTCTGTAAAACTTGATCAAGGGTCTCCAAAAATCATTACAAAAATAAACCCTAAAATCACTCTGAAATCTTTTATCGAATATAAATCCGATATTGAAAACACCCTTTGAGAACTATAAATCGACTGATTTTCAAATCAAAATCAACTGGAGATCTAGATCTGGAAAAACCAATAAAATCCAAATAAACCATTAACTAATTAAAAACTTATCAAACCATGGTTGTACTTCGAGATTAAAACTCGATAGAACAAATCTTGTACCAAAACCAATTGAAACAACAACAACAAAAATCCTTTCTCTCCTCTCTTTTTTTTTTCTCTCTCGTCTCTTTTTTCGGTTTTTGTATCTTCCTTCATGAAGAAGAATTCAACATTTCATGTGAATTTAAAGCAACAAGCAAGTCGGCACAACAATAGGAAAAATTATACTTTCCACCCTCAAATCTCCTTTACTACAAACTTTACCCTAAAATAATTATTAATTAACTTTTAGTTAAAAACTTTTTATAATATAATAAACTTAATTTGAAAATAAATATTACTTTTAAAAATTCACTATATATCATGCCACTATGCTATGCATATGCTATTACTCTTATATGAATGCAAAATGACGTATGCACTTTGGTCGGGGATGTTACATTTCTCCCCCTCTATAAGAATTTTGGACCTATTAAACACCTGTTCGCTGATGTGGCAAAGTGCGATGGTGCCGATTACGAGGTTGAGGACGACGAAGAGAACGGCGGGAGTGAACATCTGTTGACGGAGGTCTAAATTGTTATGTGGCATAAATTATGCCTTTGTGGCAAAATACCAAATACGCTTATGTGGCACATATGTGGACAAAAAATAGGCTTATGTGGAACACATGTGGACAAAAAATTGGACATGTCAGCGCGAGTGTGTTACAGTCAACGAGATTGTCAGCGACCAGGTGTCTAATAAGTCCAAATTGTTAAGTTTAAGTGCTCAATAGGTCCAAACCAAAGGTGAGGTGTCTAAGTGACAAATTCGCACAAGTACAGGGGGCTGTATATGTTTTAAGCCCAAAATGATGTATGCACTTTGGTCGGGGATGTTACATATAGGAATATCCTCAAGAATACCCCTTGGGTACCAGATAGAGTGATCTGCTAAAACTAAGGACATGTTGGTGGGTTTCAATTCACCCATGTCCAATCTTTCACAAATTGACAAAGGCATCAAACTTAAACTAGCACCAAGATCACACAATGCACTTTTAAAGCTAGTGTTTCCTATCACACCCGGTGTGGAGAAGTTACCGAGATCCTTAAGCTTTGGAGGTAATTTATTTTGGAGAATTGCACTACATTCCTCGTTTAAGGCCACGGTTCCATATTCATCAAGACTTCTTTTGTTTGAAAAAATTTCTTTCAAGAATTTAGCATATGAAGGCATTTGGGAAAGAGCATCGGTGAAGAGAATATTGATGTATAACTTTTTCAACAATTCAAGGAACTTCCCAAATTGTTTATCTAACCTAGCTTGTTGAAGTCTTTGAGGGAAGGGGATAGGTGGTTTGTAGGGTGGTGGTGCCACGTACTTAGGTTCTTTCTCACCTTCCTCCTCTTTATTACTTTTTGACACTTTTCTCTTCTCTAGTTCATCACCTTCTTCTTCTAAGGAGACTTCCCTTTCTAGATTTTCAACATCTACTACATTTTTCCTCTTAGGCTCCTCCAAATTCTTTCCACTCCTAAGGTTAATTGCCTTACAATCTCTTGGGTTAGGCTCGGGTTGACCGAGAAGTCAACCTTGAGGCCTAGAAGAAGAGCTAGCAGCTTGTTGAGCAATTTGAGAGATTTGAGTTTCTAACATCTTATTATGAGTTGTTAAAGCATCAAACTTGGATGTTAGTTGCCCAAATTGGTTTCTACACTCATCATTTTGTTTTGCTTGAGATGTTATGAAATTTTCCATCAAGAGTTCATGATTGGATTTTTGAGGAGGTGGAGGTTGATAAGGACCTTGGTTAAAACCGGGAGGTTGTCTTGGAGGGGGTTGAGGAATGGCATTTTGGTTGTTTCGGTATGCGAAATTTGGGTGGTTTCTCCAAACGGGATTATAGGTATTGGAATATGGGTCATTTTGAGGTCTTGATCTGGGTTGGTTGAGGTAGTCAACATGCTCAATGGATGGTTCTTGTGAGGAAGAGGATGGACTCAAATATTGACAATTCAAAGCAAGATGACCAACCATACCACAAATTTCACAAGGATTATTGACACCAACATTACTCACATTAGCATGCACATTCATAACATCAAATTTCTAATTAAGTGCATCTAACTTAGCCGAAAATGCATCATTTTTATCCGCTAAAAGATCAAAGGTGTCGACATCATACCTTCCGGGAGATTTCTTAGGCTCAAACCTTGGATTGGACCACTTTTGGTGGTTCATGGCCATTTCTTCAGTCAATGCCCAAGCTTCGGGGATCCTTTTTCTCATGAGAGCTCCTCCCGCTACACTATCAATGCCCATCTTTGATTTAAAATCGTTGAACTAGAAACCACTTCTCAAAGTCGTGGTGTGGGCACTTCCTCAAGAGTTCCTTGAATCTTTTCCAAGCTTCATAAAAAAATTTATCTTCCTTTTGGCGGAAAGAGTTAATCTCATTCCTTAGAGCGGTGGTCTTGCTTGGTGGAAAGTACTCGACCATGAAAGCCATGGAGAGTTGGTCCCAATTTGTGATTAAATTCTCCGGGATAGTGTAGAGCCAAGCCCTTGCTTGATCTCTTAGAGAGAATGGGAAAAGCCTTAGTCGGATGGCATCTTGGGCAACTCCATTGTATTTCACCATGTCACAAATCTCCAAGAATACCGAGAGGTGAAGATTTGGATCATCGGATGGCAACCCCGAGAATTGATGTTGTTGCACCATGGTGAGAAGAGCCGGTTTCAACTCAAAGTTGTTTGCATCCACATTTGGCCTTGAAATTCCCGAATGAATGCCATAGTTGTTTGGTGCAATGTAGTTCTCAACGGTTTTTTGATCATCATCCATTGTTGAAGATGAGTGAGAATTCTTTTGGGTTCTTTTCTTCTTTTGTAGCTTCCTCCTTGCACGAAAAGTCTTCTCAATCTCGGGGATCTCTTCTTGAAGATGTTCCCTAAGACTTCGAGTAACGGGCAAGCAACGAGAAAAACAACACAAGAAAAACAAGAATAAGAGAGTGATTAGAGTTTTTTTTTAAATTTAAGAAAAACAAGCAATAAATGATCTAGTCTCACTAATTAATGCTAAATCAAAGTCAATTAGGCTCCCCGGCAACGACGCCAAAAACTTGATAGGTCTACAAGTGCACGATACTATCGAAGTAATATAAAAGATATTGAATCCAAGGGAGCACTCGTTGATCACAAATCTCACACAAACTAATAATCTAGACCACAAACAATTGATTGGGATTTAGAATCTTTTATAATTAAAACAAACACAAAAACAAGATATAAAACTAGGAAAGCTAGAAAAGGGTTTTGGTTGTTTGAATGATGGGAGGCTAGGATTGGTTCACCACAATGGAACTATACAATGTCAAGAAAAAATCTCTCTAAGGTTTGCAAGCAATGGTTTACCATGGTCAATTGTCCTAAAATATCTTCAATCCTCTTTCACGGCAAAGGAAAACTACTTAAATCTAGCTTAATCCCTACTTTCGTGGTAATTAATCCTAGATTAAGTGTATTAAACACATAGTCAATTATAAATAACCACTAGGAAATTAGGCATACTTTCGTGGTCCTAAAATTCCTAGCTCAATTCTTGAAGGTCCAATGTCAAATATCATCTTTCAATGCATATTCAACATCCAAAATATGTGAAAATACTAGCTAGGCATTTTCACAAACACTTGGTGTGCAAGAATTGAGTAGTAAACCAAAACTCATTCAACCAAAGAGAAATCCTCACCAATACATCACATAATCACCATTGGGCTACCCCCAATCCTAACACAAGCAACTACTCACTCATAATTTGGCAAAAACATGGCATAAGAAATCAAACCAACCATCACACACATAGAAATAATGAAAGACAAGACAAGAAATAAGATAAATGGATAAGAGACACTTATCATTCAAATCAAATCTTGATTCTTCATTCATCCATGGGAAATAAAGTTGGGGTTGAGTTTCTCTTCCATTTCCTCCAAATACAAGAGAACTCAAGCAACCAAAAGTGGGAATTTGAATCTAGATCTAAGTTCTAAGCTAACTAAAAACCTAATTAGAAATGTGAATCTAGAGAAATTAAAAGGTGAAATGAGAGAGAGTTAAAACCCAGGAAGAGAGTCTAAAATGAGGCATGAGTCTTGCAAAAGTCTCTACAAAAGCTATTTATATGAGCCACCAAAAGAGAGTAGGGTTTTAGTTGCTTTCTAGAAAATGGGTTGTTTCACCGCGACCATGTTGGTCACCGCGACCCGCCCATGGTGAAATCAGAATATTAAAAGTGAAGCACCACGACCATGTTGGTCACCACGGTTTGACCACGTTGAAGACAATGAAGTGTAGATGGGTTGTTGGACGCCAATGACTTGTAAAGCTTCCTAAAGTTGATTTTTCTTCACCAAATATTAACAAAATGCCCTTCAAATCTTGTCCAAGCTTGAGCCAAATCCAAATCGCTTCCATTATGCTCCCAAAAGCGCTCCTACAAGACAAAAGACGACAAGAGGGCAAAGTTCCGCACAAAGCAACAAAACTCATACAAAATAGCTAATGACTATGTCATTTATGCACAAAAGTGGGAGAAATATGAGTTAAGATATGATGAAAAATCATGTTATCACAGTGTTGTTGCGATTTTACTACGGTCTGAGGATGTGAAAGCAAAGTTCTTAGTCGCAATATCTGGGAACCATTGTATTATTTGATTACATACTAAAGTTCTGTCTAGTTTTTCATAGATGTTATCAATTTCGATCTTATTTTTTCGCAATGTAAACATGTTTCCAATAACTGGGATATCTATTAGGTCACATTCGTTTTTGAACTTTTGTAGTCTTTCAAATCTACTCTTATCCGGTTCTACACACCCTTTTTTTCACTTGCATCTTGGATTTCATTTAAATCACCCATAATGATGGTTGGGAGTCCAGTTTGCTTAATCATGATCGTAAGTTGTTGCCAAAACTGCTCTTTCTCGTTTTCACGAGGTGGAGCATAAACTAGGAAGATACCAATGTGATATTTTGTAGCTAGATTAGTATATTTGAGAGCTACGTACCTAGATTCTTGTTTAATGATTTCTATACGCTCATTTATAAATTAGTATTCTTTCCATAGTACACATATGCCCCCTTCCCTACCACAGGCAGGGGACCAAACAATATTATCAAAACCTGCACAACGCCATACTTGGTCCGAAGGCATATTTTCAATCTTTATTTCAACAATTGCCATTATCTACACTCTTTCTATTTTACAGAATGAGTCAATCTCGGGCCAAAACGACTTATGTCCCAGAGTTGCATTTAATTTACGATGCTTATTCACTGGCCCCTCTCTTTTGAACTGTTGACCACTCCCATTGTGCAAGGTTTGCTTTATCTGTATCTCAATCCACATTCACAAGTAAACTTTAGTTCTATGTTTTCTTTAGTACTATAAATATTATATAATGCAACTCTCGCCACTAATTTTTTAATTCTTCCTTATGGTTATCCTCAAGTTCTTGTAGCGCCCATTGATGGTAGTGTAGAGTCAGACATCGCAGAACTTGTTGTTTTTTCATACATCCAATACATGTGATTGGCGTGGTTGGAAGTGCTACGTTTGAAAGGGAACACTAACGGGCGGGGGTTCAATTATTTGGTTACCAGGATCGGATCAGTCGAGGTCATTTAGATCACATAGAATCGGATTGATTGTGCATCCTTCAAAAACCAATCAATAAGAAGTATAGTTTCCATTGTAAAATATCACAAGCATAGTTCAGTTCTTAAATGTTTGAACAACAAATAGTACTCCATCACACTGTATGAGTCTTCAATGATCATTGAACGAAGCATCTATTATATTAGTGGTACACGATTGGGTGAGTTTATTCTGTGGGTATAGCATCTCATTCAATCAGGTGCACATTCGATCATACGACAGTCCATGTCTAGGCCTTGTTGTTGCAGATGCCAGACCGAGGCTGAACGATCTTAATGTATAACCCGCCTAGAAATGCGCTCTTCATGTCCAAACTAATGGGCAACCCAAACCGGCATACCTAATCTAGACATGATGGATAAACAAAGACTTCTTCGGTAACAAGTTATACTTCTAGCCTATTGCAATGTTTTTAGTAAAGCCCATTGTTGAACAAAAATGTGTATAGTTCCAGAATATATTTTATTTGATTTTTAGATTTGAGTACGATCCTTTCTTTTTACGGTTTTGAATAAAAGTCATACAAATACAAAGGTTTAGCTCTGTTTTATGATTTGGGTTGCACCCAGGTTTCGATGGGTTGCCTATGTATCTCTTTAGAGATAATAAGCATTACGTATTTTAGAGTGTTTTGGTTTTTGTGTGAGATTTTTCATGTATAAGAGGAACAAGCCTAAACCCACTTTCTAGGAAAGGTTGCCTACACCTATTCCAACTATCATTTGCATGACGCGAAAAAGATTAAACCCGCTTTCTAGGAAGGGTTGTCTACGCATTCACATTTGGTGTGCACAATTTTGTTAGTCCGTAAAATTAAAACTTTGATTTGATTTGGGTTATGTGACTATACTCAATAAAATTTTGTATTTAGTTACCTACTTATCCTTTCTTTAGACATCAAGTCTTTACGTAGTTATTTTAGAATTCAATTTTCATTTTGTTAATTTAATTTGAGAGTTGCGACTAAACTTGAGACATTTTTGATTTTGTATCAAGTTTTCAACGTAGTTCATAAAAGAAAATCAAGTCTTTACGTGGTTCTTCGAAATAGTTAGATGCTTGATTTGAGGGTGTGATTGAACTCGACCAACATTTGCTTTGTGTTAAGTTTCCGAGGAAACCTTTTAGAAGGGATCATATCAAATGTAGTTCTTTAAAAAGGAGGTTTTTAACTTTGATGTAAGATTTGGTGACTGTACTCGATTAAATTTGATACCAAGTTACTTATGTTAGGGGTGGGCACATTTGGTTAAACAGAGTTTTAGTTAATCGGACATCGGTTAACCGGTACTTCGGTTATAAAATTTCAATAACCATAACTGTATCGTTAGTTGTCGGTTAACAATTAGATGTTAACCATAGAATTCGGTACGGTTAACCGACTTTTAAAAGAAAAAATAATTTTTATCAAAAATCATACTCCCTCTGTTTCACAATACTTGATCTTAGCCAAAATTTCACACATATTAAGGAATGTTTTTCCCAAATTACTTATATTAAATACTCTTTATTTTTGGGATATGTGTAATGTGGGGGTATACACAAGGGTATAAATGGAAAAAAATTTGCATGAACATCTATTTTGAAATAAAAAAAGGCTTTAAGAACAAGTATTGTGAAATGGAGGGAGTATTAATCTTATTATACTAAATCATATTATTCTTGCATGCATCTAATAGATTTTATAAAATAGATTTTAATTTTGTAAATAACTTAAATAATTGCTTGAAAAAACTAATTTTTATTATTTAAATAATTATTAAAATAACGAATACTATTCGTGCATACGTTCACTAGATTTTCTAAAATAGATAGCATGGTTATATAATTTTTATCTATGTGATAGATATTTTCTATATAATTTTTCAGTTATATATAAAATATCTCAATTTCGTGATATAAAAATAATTTTATAATATATGCAGATATATTGTGCCTTGCATATTAATTTTCTAGTACAGACCGAACACAACGAAGGAAAGAAAAATAACAAAAAAAAAAGTACGGAACCACAAGCAAACTTACGTGGGCCAAGCCCAAAAAACAAGCCCAAACAAA
This sequence comes from Fallopia convolvulus, assembly GCA_964016875.1. Taxonomy (NCBI): domain Eukaryota; kingdom Viridiplantae; phylum Streptophyta; class Magnoliopsida; order Caryophyllales; family Polygonaceae; genus Fallopia; species Fallopia convolvulus. The sequence goes on from OZ024732.1 coordinate 28,368,890, forward strand.
TAGAAAACAAGAGGAAGCCTAGTAACCTCACGTAGCAAACAAAAACACCACAAACAAGATGTGAAACATGAGAGTCCACATCATCATCTACTCACACAACAAGCAAACGTCATCGGAAACAATCTAGATAGACAACCGCCAAACCATCATGCCTATCAGGATGATGGGTGACGACGAGGAGGATTGAGAACTCGGCGGCCACCGTCTAGCACTAAGAGGCAATCGGCCAAGAAGAATATTTTTCATCGAAACAAATCCGCAGAAGCGAGGACTTTTTGTGAGATATAAGTGTCCATATGTAATGTTGTTAGTGGATGTGAAATGTAGTTTGTTAGAGTGTGATTAGCACAACTAAACAAGAAGGTAAGTGTGGAGCTTTACATATAAATACATCTCAGTACAATAGCTTTCGGTGTAACAAATAAAATAACTAAATGAATGTTTAAGTCGAGAGTTTCTTCCATGGCTATCTTCCTTCTTGTTTTCTTCTTTATCTGAGCGTTAATGTGAGAGGAGAGTTGAGTAGATAGCTCAATTCTACATGGTATCAAAGCATCTGTGAGGGCTCGTACACGTTTTCATAGCTTGGAAGAACAAAAGGTTGAAGGAGAGTGATAATGGCAACTCAAAATCATGGAGATCCGTACAATCTGAATAATACAGACAATCCAGAACTTGGATTGACTCAAACACAGTTCAATGGACGTAATTACGTCATTTGGAGTCGACAAGTGACGATGGCGCTTGGAGCAAAGCTGAAGCTAGGGTTTGCTGATAGTACTTTTCCGAAACCTGCAAGTGGACATCGGGATGAAGGTCGTTGGATCAGATGTGATAACATGATCAAGTGTTGGTTATTTAACTCGATCAGTCCTGAATTGGCAACAACATTTGTTTTTGCTCCAACAGCTCGAGATCTTTGGAAGGACATTGCGGAACGCTACAATCAAAGCAATGCACCTTTGATCTATCGTCTTCAACATGAATTGGCTTCAATTGTGCAAGGCTATTTGTCAGTAACAACATATTACACAAAACTGAAACAATGCTGGGATGAATCGGAGAATCTCCAAGGAATTCCAAGTTGTGAATGCGGAGGAAGTCGAAACTATATGTCCGGGAAATTTCAGGAGGTTTTGAACCAGAATCAGTTGATGCAATTTTTGCTTAAACTGAATGATCAATTTGATGTCGTGAAGAGTCATATCTTGTCCATGGATCCTTTACACGAAGGTCAACAAAGCATATAACACTATCTTATTGATAACTTGCATTTTAGAGCATCTTAGGACATGCATTTAGTTCTTAGGTTAGTATGTTTTCTTGCATTTGTCTCATGTTTCTAGTACTTTTAGTTTAGTTTCCGTTATAGATGTCTACACGCGTATTTTTATGCATTTCAGGTACTTAATTTGGAGAAGTTTGAGTTTCATTGGAACGCGTTTAGATACAAGACAGAATCAAGACTTCAGTCTAGGAGGCGTCGGGACCGGAAAAGATCAATTGAAGAGTCCAAAATAAGGAGAATCACACTATCAAGGCTAAGGTCGTGCACCAAGGTGCACGCTCGTGCAGGTGGTGTTAAAGAATGTCGGATCGTGCGCCATTAGCCCAAGTTAATTGAGGGTCGTGCACCATACACGCACGATCGTGCATTTTACTTCAGATAAAGGCAAGGCCCGTGCGTTCTCAAACGCACGATCATGCGTCTCCATGTTCAAGCCCGTGCGTTCCGTTAGAGTCGTGCATTGCCTTGTACGGTCGTGTGCTTCGGCGCACGACGCAGGCCGTAGGTCGTGCATCCCTCGTATGACGTGTTTTTAGGCCGACTCTCTTATTTTATCCTTAATATAAATACTTTACTTTGTCTTATAGATGAGGGTTCGACTTTTGACCTAGTTTCTATTGCTTGAGAGACAAGTTTAGAGAGATTTATTGGAGATTTGAAGACTCTTGTTGAATTTGAGTTTGAATTTGCTGGATTTTAATCAAGTTTGTTTGGTTCTTCAATCCGATATGTTGATTTCTCATTGTTGCATTGATTTCTTCTCTTTCCATGTCTAGCTAAGCCCCAAATTCTAAGATTGGGGGTGAACCCAATGATGTCTAGGTAGACTTATTTATTAAATTGCACAATCCATTGTTTGAATCTTTGTTTGATTCAATCCTAGATGCTTTATGCTCTAGTAATTTATTTGAATGAGAACTTGCCAAAGTTTGAGACTGAAAGGTGAAAACTTTGATAAATAGTCAGACATGGAATTGAGACTAAAAGATACTTTTTTCCTATTGGAACCCTAGGATTTGAACCTGAGTTTTCTCTATTATGAAAGTATTTTGAATTCTCTTGTCGAATAACAATTGTCATAGAAACCTTAAGGTTGGGTTGAGTTAGCAAGTCACGAAAGCGGATGTTGATTCAATTTAATCATAAATTCTAAGTGCTTAAAGGTATAGATTTTAATTTGCAAGTTACGAAAGTGGATGCTTAATTGAGTCTAGATATGTTTGTTAACATTCGAAAGAATTTAGAGGATACATTAGACAATTGCCTTCAAACAAAGTCATAATTAAAATTGTGCAATCATCCTTTATAGTCTACCGAAGCATTGTTGTGGTGATCCTTAATCTTAGAAGCCTTTCTCTCATTGATTTCATATATGTACTTATTTATTTGTCATAAGTTAGTTTCATAGCAAAATTCACACAACAATCTTTTCATTTTTCCGACTTAGTCTATTGATTTGACTACAATTAATACTACATAGTCCCAGAGTTCGACACCTTGGTATTACGACTGTTCCCGTACACTTTTGGGGTAGGATTTGGCCTATCACTTATCAGTCGAGACACAAAAGAATGGTGTGATGAGAAGTCAAGAACTAGCTTCCGGTTTTTCAGCAAATTCTTTTCGAGGAAACGAAAATCAAGAACAGAGTTCTTTTGATAACAAAAACACTTTAGAGGACAGAAAGGAGATTAAGTGGAAGAATGGTGACAAGAAAGTTTGTTCTCATTGCAAAGAGGTAGGGCATGTGAAGAATAATTGTTTTGAACTCATTGGCTATCCTGATTGATACAAAGAAAAGTGCAATCGAGGAGGTTATAGAGGAGCAACTCAGGTTAGTACTGAACAAGAAGAGAAGGTTCAACAAGATCCTCCTCTTGATGCTAACAATGGAATAAGTCCAGAATTGGTCCAAGCTGTGTGTCCAGAAATGATTAAGGCGTTCAAAGGCAAATCCATGATGAATGTAGAGACTTGCTGATCTCAATTTGGTGGTGCAAGTAGCAGTTTTTCAGGTAGGTCTCATGTTTGTTTTCATGCTCTTTCTAAGGGTAAGAATGAATGGATATTAGATATTGGAGCAACTGATCATATGACTCCTTTTATTGAGATATTGTATGATATTCAAGTCTTGAAATGTCCAATATATGTGAGAACTCTGGATGATTCAGTTAAAACAGTTTGGAAAACTAGAAGAGTTAAACTTAGTAAAGAGTGTATTTTGGAGGATGTATTGTTAGTGCTAGAATTCAGATACAATTTGCTACCCATAGGGAAGCTGATGAGTGATGGAAAATTTGGAGCTAGCATCTATTCACAGAATTGTGTGTTGCAACACATGTTAAACTAAGAAAAATGTGGTAGTTGGACGACAACAAGGGGGTTTGTATATGTTGGTAGTTCAGGAAGTAAAGCATGGAGTAATTCCTGCAGGAAAAAGAAGAATAAAATGTGTTGTGTTACAGACACACACTATGATTGTAAGACTTTACATTTTAGACTAGGACATATGTCCATGTCTAAATTGACACATTTGTCTTGTTGTAAGAACAATATTTCTGGCTCTACTGGTTTTGTTTGTGATGTTTGTGAACGAGCAAAATTTCATAGAATGCCTTTTAAATCAAGAGAGCAATTTTCAGATAACTGTTTGGATTTAGTGCATGTCGATTTTTGGGGACCATATAAGGTTGCTACTTTAAATGGAGGAAAATACTTCTTAACCTTAGTTGATGACAAAAGTAGAGCCACCTGGATATTTTTGTTGCATACTAAAGATCGGGTGTGTGGGATTTTGAGGGATTTTGTTAAAATGGTTGAGACACAATTTGGGAAGGTTCTTAAGAAGTTTAGGTCAGATAATGGTTTGGAGATTGTGAATTAGAATTGCAACAGGTTGTTTGCTGATATGGGAATATAACATCAAAAGACTATGGTTTACAATCCACAATATAATGGAGTAATGGAGCCTAACCATAGGCATTTGCTAGATACTGCAAGAAGTATAATGAGTCATGATGGGTTTCCTAAAAGGCTATGGGGAGAATGTGTATTGACAGCTGTCTATCTGATTAATAAGATGCCAATGGCTCATTTGGAGTGGAAATCTCCTTATGAAGTCTTATGGGAAAAAGAACCTTCTTATGATCACTTGAGAGTGATTGGCTGTTTGTGTTATGCAAAGGTAGCACATGGTCATCTTGACAAGTTGGAGTCAAGAGGTAGAAGATGTGTTTTGTTGGGATATTCTGGTCAACAAAAAGGGTATAAATTGTTGGATTTACAAATTGATGAAGTTTTTTGCAGCAGAGATGTTAAATTTTTTGAGGATATTTTTCCTTATAAGGATTGTTCCCCGGTTATTCCTTCTATTGAGTCTTCTTCTGGACAATTTTGTGGAATAAAGGAGATATATGATGATGATGATGATGATGATGATGATGATGTTCATAATGAATCAGAGGAGATGATTCCGTTTTCTGCAGAGGATGTAATGCAAAAGAATGAACCGGAAGACTGTATTGAGAAGGTCCACTTGAGACAAAGCTCCACCAGTTTGGTTGAAAGATTATGCAGAGCATACTGTTGCTTCTGATGCAGAGATCATTAAGCACACGATATTTATGACACATGTGATGTCTGTTCATGAACCAGGGAGTTATAATCAAGCTCGAAAGGATGCTAAGTGGATTGAGGCTATGAATAAAGAGCTGGAAGCTCTTGAGAAAAATGGAACTTGGGTTCTCACTTCCTTACCCAAGGGTCATAAAGCTATTTTCTCAAAATGGGTGTATAAGGTGAAGTACAAGAGTGATGGAAGCGTAGACAGATATAAGGATCGGTTGGTTGTGAAAGGGTATAATCAAAAAATTGGCAAAGACTATAAACATACTTTTAGTCCTGTTGCTAAGTTACCCATTGTTAGAGTTGTGATAGCTCTTGCTACTGCAAAGAATTGGCCTATACATCAAATGGATGTGAATAATGCATTCTTGCATGGGTTCTGAGATGAAGAAAAGTACCACCTGAGGGTTATGATAAAGCAAAGACTGGTGAAGTGTGTAAGCTGAAAAAGGTCTTTGTATGGTTTGAAACAGGCTGCTCGACAGTGGAACATTGAACTGACCACTTTCTTGCTCAAGCTTGGGTATAGACAATCATATTAGAATTATAGTTTGTTTGTGAAGAGTAATGCACAGGGATTTACAACCTTGTTAGTCTATGTTCATGATGTTTTGGTTACTGGATCCGATGAAAGTGAGACTGCTTCTGTCAAAGCTGCATTGCATCAACAATTTACAATCAAAGACTTAGGACTTGCCAAGTATTTCTTGAGTATGGATATACTCAGGACTAGAACAAGGACTTACCTCTGTCAAAGGAAGTATTTGCAGGATATATTAGTAGATTGTGGGCTTGAGCATGCTAAGGGGGTTGTTTTCCCTTTGCCTACTCATTTAAAATTGACAGTTAATGAAGGAGAGAGACTGCAAGATGAAGAGCAGTATAGGAGGTTAGTCGGTAGGTTGTTGTACTTTTCCCTTACACGGCCTGATATTTCTTATGCTTGACAACATCTTAGTCAGTTTGTTTCTTCTCCTCGTTTGCCTCATTGGAATGCAGCTTTTTATTTGTTGAGATATATCAAGAATACCCCTTCTTTAGGGTTATTTTATCCAGTTCAGGACCAACTTAATCTCACTGGGTTCACAGATGCTGATTGGGGAGCCTGTCTTCATACTAGGAGATCATTGGCAAGTTTCTGTATTTTTCTTGGTCATTCTTTGATTGCGTGGAAAACAAAGAAGCAAGCAACAATGTCTAGATCATCTACTAAAGCAGAGTATAGGAGCATGGCGGCTACTACTGCTGAGTTGGTTTGGTTGGATTTCTTGCTTCAGGATCTGCACATACATGTTCCTCGACCTATTACACTTTTCTGTGATAATAAAGCACCTTGAGATAGACTGTCATTTTACTCGGCAAAAGGTGTAACAAGGTTTTATATCCACTTCCTACATTCCTTCTGCCTTACAACTTGCTGACTTGATGACTAAGGCGCTTGGCAAGGTTCGTCATCAGTTCTTGTGTGTGAAATTGGGCCTCACAGAGGTTCCAATTTGAGGGGGGTATGTAGAGATATAAGTCCATGTGTAATGTTGTTAGTGGATGTGAAATATAGTTTGTTAGAGTGTGATTAGCATGCGTAAACAAGAAGCTAAGTGTGGAGCTTTACATATAAATATATCTCTGTACAATAGCTTTCGGTGTAACAAACTGAACAACTGAATGAATGTTTGAGTCGAGAATTTCTTCCATGACTATCTTCCTTCTTGTTTTCTTCTTTATCTGAGCGTGAATGTGAGTGGAGAATTGAGTAGATAGCTCAATTCTACACTTTTAGAGGTAGGAAAATCATTGTTGATGGAGACGATCGGAAAGCATGGAAAAAGTGGATTAGACACTCACAAATTCGAGATTGAAAACTTTTGATCAAGAGCACAATCATTGTATCAAAAAATTCTCCCAAAAACTGCTTAATAATGGATAAGTGTTTAGAGATAATCTATTTTGAAGAATAAAATCAAATGGCTTTGGTAGCCAGAGAAACAATGGCGTTCTTCACCTGAGGAAAGGGCTTTCGGTCGAAATATGATGGCTTTTTCATCCAAATTTAAAGAGATTTAGAGAGAGGACAGAGCCCTTCTCTCTAAAACTAGTTTGATTTGTTTGTTTTCTACTTATAATTGTTAACAGTACTACTCAATGGTAAAAAGAACGTATTCATTTTCTTATGCTTTGCCTATTTATGAGAGTTTAAACAACTTAATCTGTGAAATATAATCAAATGACCATCGGATCCAAGGAAAAATCTCTGGTACGACTTCTAATTTTCTGTTTGAATCAATTTCATGATTTTACTCCCCTAAAAGAATTTTTGGCGTAAAGAAGGTTTTGTTTGTTTAATGCAAGCCAAAAGAGGCTTTAGTTTTGGTCGGTTGCTTACATGTGTCTTTGAATTGCTACCTCTCTCTCAACTTGTGTTTTTTCCGCCATTATATATTTCTGGATTCTCCCTATGCATTTGAAAAAGCCAGTTTCAAAGGCTGACATTCATTCCATTATTGAGTAAATTAATGGCTTTTCCCTACCCCATGGAAGAAAGCAAAAGTAGCTTCTTCCTTAATGCCCAGGTAATCTCCCTCACTCTCTCCTTCCTGCTTTTTTTTTTTTTCCTTTGACAATTTTAATCCTGGTAGCTGGAATCCATCAGATTTTATATATATATATCACAAAGTATTCCATTTACGAATTTCTCGTAAATAAAGAAGAAATGTTGAAGCTGCGCTGTGAAGAAAATCTCAAACACATGTTTATATTCTGTTTTCCATCTCAAGCACAAAGTCTGTGATATGGAGCGTCAAAGAGGTCCAGACGTAACTAAACCTGGAAATGGCGACAGTAACACCAGTAGATAAGCAGCATGTGAAGAAGATGGTCAAACAGTTGACCGGAAAACGTGACGACACGCCGTTGCATTGTGCAGCAAGAGCAGGGAGATTGGATGAAGTGATTGATATACTTGGTGGCATTGAAAAGGAGCAAGTGAAGAAGGAGGTGCTGACCAAGCAAAACCAGTGTGGAGAAACAGCTCTTTATGCTGCTGCTGAGAATGGCCAAGTGGAGGTCATTAGGGAACTCATGAAATACTATGATCCTGCTGATGCTGGCATCAAGGCTCGAAATGGGTTCGACACATTCCTAATCGCTGCCAAGCAAGGGGATTTGGGTAACATGTTTGTTTTCATTGAGCAGTGAATTTTACTCTCTTCAATTCACCTGAATTACACGTTTTCTTATGATGAAAAATGCAGAGATATTGAAGGTGCTAATGGAGGCTGATCCAAGCCTTTCAATGACACACGACTCTACCAATACAACGGCCCTGCAGGCGGCGGCTACTCAAGGGCATATAGCGGTGGTGAGTTTCCTGCTTGAATCAGGAACGGGGCTGGCAACCATATGTCGGAGCAATGGAAAGACCGCGTTGCATTCAGCTGCAAGGAACGGTCACTTGGAGGTTGTCAAGGCACTTATAGAGAAGGATCCCGACATTACCATCAGAGTTGATAGGAAAGGTCAGACCGCTCTTCACATGGCGGTCAAAGGGCAGAATGTTGAGCTTGTGGATGTTCTTGTCAAGGCTAGTCCTTTGTCTGTTAACTTGGAGGATAATAAAGGCAACACGGCTCTACACGTTGCTGCTCGAAAGGGCCGGTCTCAGGTTTCATTCTTGCCAAATTGATCAATCAATCAATTCTTAAGTCTTAAGACTTTTTCTCAAGTATTAAATCTTTTGCACAGATTGTGAGTAGATTGCTGGAAGAAAATGAAGTAGACAAAAATGTCATAAACAGGGTAGGAGAAACCGCGCTCGACACAGCCGAGAAAATGCACCACCCAAGCCTGGCCGCCTTCCTTCAAGAGAAGGGCCTGCAAAGCGCCAAGATCCTTAAACCGCGAGCACCAAACCCGAGCAGCAGGCAACTCAAGCAAACCGTTAGCGACATAAAACAAGAAGTCCACCACCAGCTCGAGCACTCCCATATGACCCGAAAACGAGTCCGCGGGATCGCCAAACGCCTCAACAAGATGCACGTGGAAGGCCTAAACAACGCAATCAACTCCACAACCGTGGTGGCCGTCCTCATCGCAACCGTCGCATTTGCAGCCATCTTCACGGTCCCCGGTCAATACGCGGACGACCCGTCGAATGCTCCCCGGGGGACGTCCCTGGGAGAAGCCAATATTGCTCCGAATGCCGCTTTCTTGGTCTTCTTTGTTTTCGACTCGGTTGCCCTCTTCATTTCCCTCGCGGTCGTCGTCGTTCAGACGTCCGTCGTTGTCATACAGAGCGCGGCAAAGAAGAAGATGATGGCCATCATAAACAAGCTTATGTGGCTTGCCTGCGTTCTCATCTCCGTCGCGTTTTTGGCTCTCTCGTTCGTCGTCGTGGGGAAAGACGAGAAATGGCTCGCAATTGGCGTTGCAATAATAGGGACGACAATTATGTTGACTACCTTGGGCTTAATGTGTTTTTGGGTTATTCAGCATCACATTGAGGCCAACAGTAGGAGAAACATTCGGAGGTCGTCCATGGGTAGCCGGTCGTTTTCGTGGTCGGTTTCTGTTATATCAGACTCGGAGATACTAAGCAACGATAAGTACACGATAATGTATGCTATATAAAGTAATGTTGTTTTCTCTTCGGGTATCCCTTGGATATCTTGTTCAGCGTACCAAAAACTCTTTTGTAATTCTATGACATAAATGTATTAAGCATTAAATATACAATCTCGAAAAGGGCTGCCTCTTTTTGCCCAGTTCTCCTCCCTTACATGGATGCTTGAGGAACATGCTTTTCATAGAACTAGCTATCTACACAATAAGACCATGACCCCCACCGAAATTCTTCTTCTGATGAACCGCGGTTGCGGCTTTGTCTTCTCCGCTCGCGGCCATTCCCGCCGCGCTTCGGATCCGCCATCCACGTTTGCACGCGATAGATCATGCAATTCCCGATCGTCGCCGCTTGTGCAATTTTTTGTTTCAGCTCAAGAAGTGGATGTCGTCCCTACGTTCGGGCTTTGTCGCTTTGACGACGATTGATTTTTGATATGCGATTCGTGATCAAGTTTTCTCTTTTTGGGATAACGATGCGCATCCGGTCCCAAACTGCCCCACGGTGGTCGACTAGCAACCTCGGGACGTGTTAAGGTTCGATCCTCTAAGCGAATATCAGAGTTCACTCGCTCTCTTTTCGTGTCGCGGTCGCGGTCTTCTGGTCCGTGGTCACGGTTTCGCTCGCTGAGGGCATCGCGATCGATTTTGCTTTGCGCGATTGCTCCAGGACCTCGAAATGTTACGTATTTTTCTTTTGGGATCGATTTCTAGTGGATTTAAATCATCGTTTCCCATAGACGGCGCCAACTGGTAGTGCCCAAAAATTCGCATTTAATACACTGATTGAATACTCCTCTTTGCTCCCTTATCACCTTCCGCTCCAAGCTCCTATTCAACCTATAATCTGCAAAACAATGGACATAGGGGACGGACACCCCCTAATCCACCTCCGATACCTAAGTCAAAAGGGTAGTTTGTCGATGGGACGTCGAGGTAATGGATAAGACTTGGTAGCGAGCTCAACAAATATGAGTGTGCTCATCATACATGGCGAAAGACATGTATTTATAATGGAGGAGGGAGACAGGAAATTGAAAATCTATCCTCTAGGGCCAGTCGATAATGCTCAAAGCCTAACAATCGATTTCTTGTTCGTCCATCATAACGAATAATTACCATATTTAATTTTATAACAATATATATATATATAAACCTTATTAAAAGCATAATAAATAAAAATACCTTTATGGAGGATAATAGCGAAAAAATAAAGTGTTTAATTTACCCGCTCACAAATACCCCACTTAGGTGTTAGTTATGTTAGAACGCAACTAAGACGTAAGTACTCTAGGAGCTATTCAAAGTGGCCATGCAGATTAGTCGACAGGTTCCCCTTAGCACATTCGTATATTCGTATATTCGTACATCCATGAGCGAATATCATGGGATCCTTTTCCTCCCTTAAGCATTTAATTTGCCAGATTTCGAGATGCACTCATTGGATCAAGCAAAACAGAGGAGGGAGAACAGAACGTTGAAGAAAGGTTCTTGGCCATGATTTTGATTTAGAAAACAAATAAAAAACAACAGATGAGATTGTTCCATTATCCATTCTCAAAACCTGACATCCATGCAAGGGACTCCCAAAAAGAGCTCTCTATCGACGATCCGCGATCACGGCTATGTCGCCGCGATAATTCGTGGTCGCGGTTTGCTCTATGGCAATAATTTCTTCAAAACTTGGCGACATCCCAAGTACGAGGGATGTCATTCCCGTCACGGCTCTTCAACCACTAGGCTCCCCAACCATACGCTGCAGTCACTTAATACATTTCCTCCCCCATTTAGGCCGAGTGATAGCATGCATTTAGGTAGTGTTTAGGATACATATTTATGTTTATTTTGAATGATTTTAGGTTAGTTTAGCGTAGTTCTTAGGTTTTCTAGGAAACTTATTCTTATTAATGAAAAACTAAAGCCCAATTATTTTTTTCAAAAATAACTAAAAATACAAACAAGGCTTTTAAAAACATCCATAATCGATTTGTGCTCTAGATAAATAAAAGTTAGAAACTTCATCTTTATTGTGTAATAATCTAAATTTTTAAAAATTTTATAAAAAGGGTTTTAAAATTTCATATGAACTTTTTGTCTAAAATTATTCAAAAATAATAATAGATGAAAGATTAAGTTGAACTACTTGTAAAGTTAAAATTATGGTTTAATAATTTATGTGGTTAATAAAGAAGTTAGGAATTTATATTATGCAAATAATAAAAGTAATGTATTTATTTTCTTAAATGAGAAAACTAAACCTATGATATCTTACTCAATACGATTTTATGTAAAGCAAATTCATTGTTTTTAAATAATGCTCAGTAATAATGTTTTAGAACCAAACAACATAAAGAAATAATTATTTTTTAATAATTTAATTTTTCAATGATAAGATTTATAATTTTAAAAAATTTGTGTGCACACATATTGAGAAGTTTTGTCAAAAAATAAAAAGGTAAGGAACTAATATATAATTTCAAAGTGTGAACATATTTCGAGAGTAGAGTGCGCAACGACCCCTAAATTATAAGATATTTTGTGAAATTTAAAAAGGTCAGAGTCGAGGGTACAACTGCGTGAATGGTTAGATATTAAGGCGACTATTAGTATATTATAGCACATTTTGAAATAATTATTCAATAGTATAAAAACTACTAACCTGCGATTTACCTCCTCCTCTAGATCCAGGACAGGGTCCATGGGAGGCTCAGGACTAGTTGAGTCGTAAGATCCGGAAACCCGTGTTTCAAAAAAAAATGTATTGAAATGGATCCATTCAACAACAACAATCTTCTAGTTGAAACAGTGTTGACATACATATCGCACCACGTCGCACAATTTAAAAAAAAAAAAGATAAACCAGCAAAACAATATTTAAAAATCACAAAACGGTTTTTTTATTTTATTTTATGCATCTCATTGAGATGTATCTATTACATACATCAAAACTACTAACCCAATTTAAACAGATCCCCACCTATAGAAAATATCAGTGACGCCATGCTTATTGATGCCATACATCCCCTTGTGAGTAACAATCCAATGACAATTCTTGTAGCACCTCTTGAAATCTCGACTATAGATGTATAACATGATTACGGCGGTTGCAGCCTGCGTCGAGATCTCGCATCGAATATTCGTCAATGGAGTTACTATAAATGGGTGGAAAACGAGCTCATCGGTTTCACCGTCGTCTAGCAGACGAAACCCGAAGTCCCAGTAGTGTGAAGTTGGGTGGTAAGAAAGGGTTTGACCATTGCCCAGAAGGTTGTGGATGTAAATATGGGTCTTGGGGAATAGAGGATTGGTTGATGGAGATGGAGATGGAGATGGACTAAGTAGGACCAGGTTACCTTGCTCTCCTCCTACTTTTTGATGAGTATTTAATGGTGCTTTTGACGTCTCTGTCGATCCAATTAGAATGGATGAAGTTAGTAGAAAGATGATGATTGTATAGAGAAGTTGGCTCATTTTAATGGTTTGAGATTTATTCAAATCTATGGATGGTGAAACTTTTGGTACAGGGGAATTCAAGAGTGATGGCTTTAATTGGTTTGTAAGAATTTTGATTTGGGTTTAGATCCATTAGAACTAATCAAAACCCAACAATTTATAATCGTCTATTATTGATCAACATATATTGACTCGGACATGACCTTATTAATTAACCAATATTTATTATTTATTGTCTATTACATTTATGTTCCGCATTAATTTTTACTTATAAGACATATTCATTGCACAATTCCTTTATTAGTTGCATACATGAACTATTGAATGCATGATTTAAAGATGGCCATTAATACTAATCGCTACGTCATATAGAGTTCTTTAAAGTAACTAGGTGAATAGGCCCGTGCGTACGCACGGTACATGTATTTTATAATTGTTTTTTATGTTTAAATTTCCTTTTATTTTATAAATATATTTATATATTTGGAGTTGTAACTTGTAAGTGTGTTGATTTCATGGTCTGTTGTTTAGTGTTATCGTTGTCTTCTTTGCTATGCATTTAGATGATCATACACACTTTATTAGTTATAATACAATATGTGCACACTTAGTTATATCACAATGCAAATTTGGTTATATAATCATGTACACTCGAAATACACACATTTAATTATTAGATCATGCATGTTAGACAAAAATTGTTAAATGAAAACAACCTTGTATAAATACACCTAATTTGATTTTGAAGTCTGACCCTTATCTATATATACATATTTACAACTCTACTAATAATATAGACACATTAGAGATTTTTGAGTTTAATATAATTTCGGATTTGGGTTGCGCCCGAATTATAACGTGTTGCATACGTATGTTTTTAAAGAGAAGCAAACCTTACGTAGTTCAGAGGTTTAATAGTTGAATTTTGATTTTTGAATTTTGATTTTCATTTTAAACAATATAAACTGATGATCATTTCACAAAACAATAGAGGCAAAATAACTAATCATAATTGACAAAAATTGTTATTTTTTTGAAGAAAATTTTTTTAGATCTAAACTGACAATAATTTAGTTAGATAATAAAGAGCAATACCAATAAGATATTAAAAAATAGTAATATAACAAAAAATATTCAATATACTATTTTTATATTTAATGAATAGACTTCCAATATAATATCGAATGAGAGATTTACACAAATACGTGTATAATGATAGTATTAAGACCCCAATAACGAACAAGACATAGAGAAAAAATAATTTATACCTGCCTTGAGCTATTCGAACATGTTGGTAATTATTTATAAACATAATTGTAACCATAGAGAGAATAGTAGACATAAGAGAGGGAAAATGTGTACACCAATTGCATCTCTTTGTACAATACCATATATAGGTCAATTCATGAAATTAATTGGTCAAACATATATACACATAAATAGGGGTGTAATTAGGGCAATAAGTACACATATAAGAGAATAAGCATACTAAGAGAATCTCTATGTCTAGTTAATCCATATTATACATTTAAATACTTATAACATTTACACAATATTTTAACAAAAAATATTGTTTAAGCAATTTAAATAAGACTATAAAAATTAGACATAATGTTCACCATGAGACTTGAACCTTAAATATTTACCATACATATAGGTCAATTCATGAAATTTAATTATATTGGTCAAACATATATATATATATATACATAAATAGGGGTGTAATTAGGGGTGAGCAATAACTAAAAATATAAGAGAATAAGCATCCTAAGAAAATCTCTATGTGTAGTTAATTCATATTATACATTTGAATACTTATAACATTTACACAATATTTTAACAAAAATATATAGTTTAAGCAATTGATATATATAAATGGACACATACATTCGTAAATAATTGATATAAAAAATAGAGATATAAAGGGAAAAAACTATTCACATTTTGATGATGTGGAGAAATCATCAAAGGTCATATACAAATATTTTATAACAATAAACAACCGCATAGCCAATGCAATTTTCACTTCTAAAATCACCAAGATCAAACCAAACAACATCGAAAAAGAATATACATAGTACCACTTTCTCTAGTTCGCCAACAACAACAACAAAAATCAAATAATTAGTATCAAAATTTTCATTGTAAACAATATACACCGATGATCATTTCACAAAACAATATAGGAAAAATAGCAAATAATAATTTACAACAATTGAGATTTTTTTAAAGGAAAAAATTTTTAGATCTAAATTGACAATTATTTAGTTAGATAATAAAGATCAATACCAATATGATATTAAAAAGTAGAAATATAACAAAAAAACATTCAAGATACTATTTTTATATTTTAATGAGAATAGACTTCCAAAATAATATCAAAGGAGAGATTTGCATAAATAAATATATAATAATTGTATTAAGACCCCCAATAACCAACAAGACATAGAGAAAAAATAATTTACACTTACCTTGAGCTATTCAAACATGTTGATAATTATTTATAAACTAATTGTAACCATAGAGAGAATAGTGACACAAGAGAGGGAAAATGTGTACACCATTGGATCTCTTTGTACAATACCATATATATAGGTCAATTCATGAAATTTAATTGGTCAAACATATATACACATAATAGGGGTGTAATTAGGTGTGGTAATGTGGGCAATAAGTACACATATAAGAGAATAAGCATCCTAAAAAAATTAGTTTAAATGTGTACGCCCCCTTGAAGGGCCGGAAAGTACCGCCTCTCCTTCGACCAAAAAAAAAAAGAGAATAAGCATCCTAAGAGAATCTCTATGTGTTGTTAATCCATATTATACATTTAAATACTTATAAAATTTACACGATATTTTAACAAAAATTATTGTTTAAGTAATTTACATAAGACTAAAAAATTAGAAATGTTTTTCACCATGAGACTTGAACCTTAAATATTTACCATATATATGTCAATAATGCGCCAACCATAGCATATGTATGATAAAAAAAAAAGTGTCTATTCGAAGTCGAATATTTAAAATAACGTGTCTAGTGCCAAATTAATATTTTAATTGGAAAAGAAATAAATTTCTTACACAATCAAGCTTGGTAGTTTTAAAATACAAAAATCTCATATTCGAATACAATCTGGTTTCGTTATTTCCTACAACATATATAAATAATGTTGATTTTGGCAAAAATAAGTGTGTAGAGGCTCGAACCTTAGATCTCCACTACAAAGGCCCAAACTCCTTGAACTAAAGAACTTATCTTGACAATCTAGCAAGAAATTTAATATAATAAAATTTGTGTACCAAGTGAAATAAATGCTTCTTGTACACAACTTTTTATTGTTATATATAGATACTAGAATGTTAATCACGTCCGTTGGACGGGTAAATGTTATATTTTATGTTTGTTATTATGTCTTCATATGCTTTTAAATCATACATAGTATTTATATTTATTATTCTAAAAGAAGAATCTCAAGTTATAAATATTCAATGTGTAAACATGTGTATAATGTCTTTCAAATATATTTAAAATACTTATTGTTTTAATTTTGATAAAAATTAATACATACATGTGGTGTATTTATTTGACTAAGAGGGAGAACTTTTATAGTTGTAAAGACACTTGTTAAGAAAAAAATTAATTTGATATTTGTTAAGAAAAAAATTAGGGGGACAACTCAACCATTCATCGTCCGCCCTAGAGAATTCAAAAGAATCAAATCATCGAAATCTTTTAGCGCTGCTTCAGACGGGGGAGGCTGGGTCATGCTCACTATGTGATCCTCCACACAGTTGATCTCCTGAAAGATGTGGGCAACCCGATGTATTTTGAACCTCTAGAGAGAAACCACAATATCTACAACGATAATCTCGATCTCCCATAGACAACACCAAATGCCATTAATGACATCAATATCAATCATTGAGTGGCCACGGAAGAGCGACTCCAAAATACCACTCCGAAGTTCCAAAGCCTCCACCATAAGAACCGGTTGGACGCCACAACTACCATTTTCCCACGCAATATTCCTGTCTTCCGAGTTCCTGAGAATGAAACCAAAAGATGAAGAACCCACGCAATATTCTTGTCTTCCGATTTGTGTATTAGTCCATTTTATATTCCTCTGTTTTCGTCTAGTTAATTGTTGTCTACAGGCGGGGTTTTTTGCTCGAGGAGTCTTCCTCTATCCACTCTTGTGAAGATATACAGTCTTTTTGTTGTTTGCGGAAGAATCCCACTACATCTCTTAATTCTTTCTCATCTTGGTTTCAAAAAATTTTCCGATTCCGTTGGTACCAAATACACCAACATGGGATGGAAAGTGTCACAAATTCTTTGTTGTTAAGCCTATCCTTGAAGGATTCTAGCAACATGTTTGGTTTAAGACTATATCAATGTCTTTGACAACACGAGTAATCCTTGTGTCAATTTATGCAATCATGTCTATGTTTTGTAGACCAATAGTAAATGTCCCAAGTCCTCCGTGGGGTGGTTGCATTGAATACAAATGAGTGTAACTAGAATGTAGCTAGTCGATAGTCAAGATGGGGAAACCTGGTGATTTTGGTAGTTTTTAAAAAAAACGAGGGACAAATGGTAAAAGCACGCTTTTAACGGGAAAACTGACGTACTTGACGTCTAGGTGGTTCTCCACCACAAAATGACATATAATGGGTTTGTCAAAAAAAATAGTAGTTTAACGGGTGATATTTTACAATGTCGAACATTTAGTGGATGGTTGTACGCAAAACCCTCTTTTCAATTTGCACTCTTTGTTCATTTCATATAGTACGATTTTTTAGGAAAACAAATCGATTAGTATGATCACATAACGAGAGTAGGAGATTCATTATACTACATCTGTTTCGCAATGTAAGTCGTTTTTTGATTTTGCACAGGAATTAAGAAAAGGTTAAAATGGAGAAGATGATAATTTAATGCTTGTTTTTATCAAATGCATTATTAACTCTTTAATCTTGGATTTATAAATCACTAAATACTCCCTACAAAAGTGAACTAGCTTCCAACACTACTAGAATTGCTTGAGTTAATTAATGTTGTTGGAATGTTAAGTAAATTAAATAGAGTAATAACCTATTTTAGAAATTTTTACATTAAATAACGGATGGAACTTTTAGAGGTAGAAACGACTTACATTACGAAACGGATGGAGTATTACATTATATAAACTTCTACATTAAATAGATAAATATTAATGAACATTTACTAATTAACTGCGCACTTTTAATTTACCTTTTATGAATAATTAATGAAAATAACTATTGCAATTAATATTGAGTTGTAAATCAAATTAATTGAATTATGCATTGGACATTAAATTCATTGTAGTTATATTCTCAATAGCAAAAAAGAAAAATAAGTATTTAAAGTAACCCCCTTAAGACACTTTGATATTTTAAAATATAACAGAGACAAATAGGTATTTAATGTGACTTAAAATGGACAATTAAGTATTTTTTTCTAGAAACTCATCGATTTTACTGTATCACTTATAAATTTAATCGGTTTAAAAAAGATTAACCGGTTTATAATTAAACGATTCATTAAAATTAATACCCATCCACCCTATCTACTCTATTTATGATTTGACTAAACACGTTCTTTCTCAAGCCATGTATTCTAGAGAAGATATAGGTGATCGACCGATGAGTAATCTTGATGACCCATGGGCATCGATTAACTTCGAAATTTTAGGTGATTCAATCGCACCCGCCGAATACATGGTAAGATTCAAGTTGCAAAGTGTTAATTTAGAATATTTATACTCTATCTACTATGTTAGGGATTAGAATTTTAGAAATTACTCGATCAGAGTCGTAGATGCAATATACAAATTAGATTAATTAATGGGCATCACATTATGACTGTACTAAATTGTTGTGTAATTAATGGGTGGTTTCTTCGGGATGAAAGCACTGAAAGCGGTGCCGATAAGTAATATTCTCTCTGTTTCGCAATGTAAGTCTTTTCTAGCTCTAAAAGGTGTTTTATAATGTAAGTCGCAATGTAAGTGTTTTCTAGCTCTAAAAGGTGTTTTATAATGTAAGTCATTCTCTCCCTTATTTATTGTAAAACTTTATAAAATAGGTCATTACTCTATTTAATTTACTTAACTTTCCAACAAAATTCATTAACTCGAGCAATTCTAGTGGTTGAAGAGTTAACAGTGCATTGATAAAAACAAACATTAAATTATCATATTTTCCATTTTATGCTTGTCTTAATTCTTGTGCAAAATAAAAAACGACTTACATTGCGAAACAGAGATAGTATATGTGATGTGTAATTAGGTTTTGCTTACAAGTGCTATTAACTTCATTAGTTTTGGTTACTCGTTTTGTTTGTCTCATCTTAATTATTGTTGAAGAATGAGTTGAATTACAGTCCACTTTTTATCTTATTATCCTACAATTTCATACAATTTGATATACTTAGTGCTCTTTAATGATTAGTGCCCATTAGTAATATGTTGTGTAATTAGTGTTTCATTCTAGTATGCTATTAATTAATTAGGACTTTAATTTAGTATGTTGTTTAATCATCTATGTCTAATTGGCGATCTTACATAAATAAATAAAATCTATATTTTAAATTTTAATAGGTTTTGATTGGTAAGATTTCAAATTTTTTATTTCCTTACACTTGGAATAAATATTGTGTATGTTTTTTAGATGAATGAACCATTACAATGTGAAAGAAGAAAATTGACCCCAAGGAGGGATGTGGATAAATGTAAGAGGAAAATGAAAGAAGAAGATGATGTTGAAGTTGACGAGGAAGATGAGTTGGAAGATGATATGGAGAACTTTGAGATGAGTGAGAATGAAAATGATAGTTTGAATTCAGACAATTCCGTAGAATGTGACGACCAAATAGAAGAGGAGCTCCAAATGATGTTGATGAGTTGATTCTAATCAGGCAAATGAATTTGAATGTGAAAAAGGCACAAAAAAATTGAATTGGTCCTCCTACAACAAATGAATCAAATGAAAATGGTACGTTTCACTCAAAAATTTATATATTTTTTTGAATACTTCATAAACACATTTGTATTTATATCAGTATTTTGTTTAAATAGGTGGCATACATGCTTCTACTATCACAACGGCTGAGCCGATTGATGATATTCATACCATGATAGAGGAACTTGAGAGTGGGAAGAGTGTGCCATCAAACAATTGGCCATCATTTTGGACTACTTATGAAGGTGGATATATATCTGATCAAAGGGATTCAGATGATGAGGATCCTATTGCCAATGATGAAGAGGAAGAATTTGAAGCTGAAAATGAGGCGGTGAAAATGAGGAAAGGTAAAATGAAGGTGGATTATCCTTTTTTCAACGAGAAGACAAACATGAGAAATGTCTATTTTGAAGTGGGATTGAGATTTCAGTCTCAAAAGGTATTAAAGGATGCAATCATGTGGTATGGCATACAACAGAAGAAAGACATTAGGTACCTTAAGAATGATAAAAAAAAAGGATACATGTAGGTTGTCATGGTTGTATGTGGGAGTTGTCTGCAGGGAAAGATTTAGATAACAAGGGTGCATGGCAGATCAAGTCCTTACGAGGAGAACATAGATGTGTGAGGAATTTTAAGAATAAAATAATTTTTGAAAATCGGCTTGAAGAGCAGTACCTAGATAAGATATTGAGAAATCCAAAGATGACGTCAAAGGAAATGAAGGATGACGTACAGAGCAAATATGACATCTTAGTTCACAGTAAGATGTGTGTGAGAGCTAAAAACAATGCTCTTACATCTGTGAATAATTTGATGAAGCGTCAATATGGGCTTTTGAAGCCATATCTACTAGAGTTATGTAGGTCAAATCCCGACACTACTTGTGTTTTGAAGACTTTAGAAGCTCCTCAAGGTGAACCTGCAATTTTTCATAGATTCTATGTTTGCTTTGAGGCGTTGAAAAGAAGCTTTATAGAGACTTGTAGACCAATCATTGGGATTGATGGTTGTTTTCTTAAGCACGCATGTGGAGGACAACTTCTATGTGCAATAGGTCGAGATGGAAATAATCACATGTATCCTATTGCTTGGGCCAAAGTTGAAGTTGAGAATAGAAGTAGTTGGGATTGGTTTCTTAGACTAGTGGGAGAAGATTTGAAAATGGAATTGGGTGACGGCTGGACTGTAATTTCTGACCAACAAAATGTTTGTTTAACACATTTTATTGTTATTTTCTTGCTTTTTTAAACCTTTATTAAATATATACTTGCTTAATTTCAGGGTCTAGTTCCATCAATTCATGCACTATGGCCAAACATTGAGCATAGACAACGTTTAACTCATTCATTCTACTAGCTAGATACAAGCCTATAGTTTCCATGTTCGAGGACATTCGACTCGCTTTAATGGATAGAATGACGATCAAAAAGGAGTTTACTTCAAAGTTTATAGTTGGTGTTGCTCCAAGGATTAGTGAGAAGATGGAAGAAGCATATAATGAGCAAAAACAATGTGAGTGCAAATGGAATGTTAGTGATAACCAATATGGTTTTGAAGTATTGCATAATGGTGTTAGTCACGCGGTTGACTTGGAGAAAAGAACTTGCTCATGTAGAGTGTGGGACTTGACTGGAGTACCTTGTTGTCATGCAATGAGTGCAATTTTATACATGAATAAATTACCAGAAGACTACATTGCCAAGTGGTATAAGGTGGAGACATATCAATAAACATATTCATGGTTGTTGCAACCTGTACGAGGCATTATTTTTTGGGCTCGTGTTGGGGCTGGATTGGTGTTACCCCCAAATATGGGAAGGAGAAGGACTGGTAGGAGAAACACCAACATAAGAAAAGATGATGATGAGCCAAAGAAGAAAGCGATTATTCAAGGAAAGGGCTGCCTATTAAATGTAGTAATTGTGGTTAACAAGGTCATGATAGAAGAAAATGTGCTCTTCCACTCAATGTAATTCTTAGTTTATCCATCTTTTATACAATATTTTTTTTATATTGGGGCAAAGTACCATTAA
The DNA here is from genome assembly GCA_964016875.1 of Fallopia convolvulus. Taxonomy (NCBI): domain Eukaryota; kingdom Viridiplantae; phylum Streptophyta; class Magnoliopsida; order Caryophyllales; family Polygonaceae; genus Fallopia; species Fallopia convolvulus. The sequence continues at coordinate 28,390,897 of OZ024732.1, forward strand.
TTTTGTATTTGTATTTGTAGGAGGTACCAACTAGACAAGCCCCAAAGCCTACAAACCAATCTACTAACATCAGAGGCAGACCAAAGGGGAGCAAAAATAGAATTGGTAGAGATGACATTTTACCACCAACACAGTATCTTGCTAGTAAAAAGAAGAAAAATCTTAACTCAAGCCACACTGTAGAGCAAACAAATGCGGTTGTTCAGCCTAACCAACATTCATGTGCTTGGCTATCATTAGGTGGGTAAAAGATCAAGAATGTATCAATTATAAATTATATGTTTTTGTATTAATATGATGTTTTTATTTTATAGTTACAACTAGAAGAGGAAGAGGTAGAGGAAGAACATCTACAAGAGGAAAAGCACTTGCTTTTGGTAGCCATGTAGGCCTTGGCTTATACCAGGGAGATGATGGGGAGGTGACTTTCAGATCTGCTACACATAGGCCTGGAGTGGTTATTAGAAATGCTCAATCTCAACAATAGACATAATCTACATCTTGCTTTGAATTGGCACTGTTATGAACGCTGTGTGCACAATTTACAGGGATGATTGATATTTTTTTTTAGAACTGCATGTCTCAATGTACAACTGATTTTTGTTTTTTAATAATTTATGCTTTGGTCTAGATGGTAAATGTCAGACTACTTATTATTGTTATCTTATGCTTTTTAGGTGATATCAAGTACTGCAAGAACATATTTTATAATAGTATTTAATATACAACTTTATAGCAGTGCATTTTCATTTCATGTTTTAAGCATTACATGCCAATATTTTTATATATATATTAAGTTGCACATTCCAAGACATCAAATGTCTGAATTTTAGGTTGTAGCCTTTTGAAAGTTAAAAGATCGTTTAGGTGTAGCATCCTACGTGTTAGCTTAAAATAATGAGAAAGAATGATGGTGTTTGGTTAAATTATTGATATAGATAAAGATAAACGGGTTTTAACTTTAATAAATCGATTTAGTTTAATTCAAATCAGATTAATATACAAGTAAACCGGTTAAACCGGTGGTAATCTAGGTAAATACTTATTTGTCTATTTTAAGCCACTCTAAATACCTATTTGTCTCTTGTATACTTTAAAATACCAAAGTGTCTCACGGCGGTCACTTTAAATACCAAAGTGTCTCAAGGGGGTCACTTTAAATACCTATTTGTCTCTTTTTTTGCTCGAGGAGTCTTCCTCTATCCACTCTTGTGCAAATATACAGTCATTTTATTGTTTGCGGAAGAATCCCACTACATCTCTTAATTCTTCCTCGTCTTGGTTTCGAAAAATTATCCAATTCCGTTGGTACCAAATACACCACCATAGGATGGAAAGTGTCACAAATTCTTTTTTGTGAAGCCTATCCTTGAAGGATTCTAGCAACATGTTTGGTTTAAGACTATATCAATGTCTTTAACAACACGGTAATCCTTTTGTCAATTTATGCAATCATGTCTCTGTTATGTAGACCAGTAGTAAATGTCCCAAGTCCTCCGTGGGATGGTTGCATTGAATACAAATGAGTGTAACTGGAATGTATCCAGCCGATAGTCAAGATGGGGAAACCTAGTGATTTCGGTAGTTTTTTAAAATACGAGGGGCAAAATGGTAAAAGCATGCTTTTAACGGAAAACTAACGTACTTGACGTCTAGGTGGTTCAACACCACAAAATGAAATTTAATGTGTGTGTCAAAATAAATAGTAGTTTAACGGGTGATATTTTGCAATGTCGAACATTTACTGGATGGTTGTACGCAAAACCCTCTTTTCAATTTGCACTCTTTGTTCATTTCATATAGTTCGATTTTTTTTAGGAAAACGAATCGATTAGTATGATCACATAACGAGAGTAGGAGATTCATTATACTACATCCGTTTCGCAATGTGAGTCGTTTTTTGATTTTGCATATGAATTAAGAAAAGTTTAAAATGGAGAAGATCATAATTTAATGCTTGTTTTTATCAAATGCCTATTAACTCTTTAATCTTTGATTTATAAATACTCTAAATACTCCCTATAAAAGTGAATTAGCTTTCAACGCTACTAGAATTGCTTGAGTTAATTAATGTTGTTGGAATGTTAAGTAAATTAAATAGAGTAATAACCTATTTTACAAAGTTTTACATTAAATAAGGGAATGAATGACTTACATTATGAAACAACTTTTAGAGATAGATACGACTTACATTACGAAACAGATGGATTATTATATTATGTGAACTTCTACATTAAATAGAGAAATATTACTGAACATTTGTTAATTAACTGCGCACTTTTAATTTACCTTGTATGAGTAATTAATGAAAATAAGTATTGCAATTAATATTGAGTTGTAAATCAAATTAATTGACTTACGCATTGCACATTAAATTGATTGTAGTTAATTTCTCAATGGTGAAAGAGATGGGTATATAAAACTAAAACTAAGTTGTTACAAATTCAACAAAACCATCCCTCTCCAATTTCCGAATACAATACGTTCGTTCACCACATCCGCCGGCCGAGCATAAAACTAATTGAATCTCATCATATATATAATGAATCAACATCTCTTCATCAAATACACCCTAATCATCTTCCTACTCGCTGCTCTAGCCATCTCATCTCACGCAATTGGAACATCGAAAACACGTGTAGATCTTGATGAACAATCTCTAAGCCGCCCAATTAATCCGTCCCCCATGATGAGTATGTTCCCAAAGACCCACCTTTACTTCCACAACCTCCTGGGGAACGGACGCACCGTGTCGTTCCACCCGTTTTCAGTGTCGTTCGACTTCGGCACCCATTTGATGGCCGACGACGAAACACATGAGATCATCTTCCACCCCTTCTTAATCCCTTTATTCACGGATATCCGTTGTGACTTCCTAAAGAAGGACGGAAACGCCATCGGACTCGTTTATCGCTATACCCGAGACTTGAAGAGGTGCTACAAGAACTGTCTTTGGAACATCACTCCACAAGGGGTTTTTGGAATCAATAAGAACGGAGAGGCTGATGTGCTGTTTTAGTGGTATCCTAACTCGAATGTATCATCATCACTGTTGTAGGAACGGTGTGTACTGATCCATCTATAACATATTATTAATAAAAACATGCAGTTTATTGAAAAACTGATCTAGAATTATTGTCAATTTAGTATTTTATTAGTTTTGAACGATAGACGGCGGAGATTGCCTTTTGTTTTAAAAAAAACTAACAAAAAGCATGAAACACACTTTAAATCATTTGCACCACACGCGCTTTTTATATATTCGCTTGTCTTCTTTTTTTTGTCATTTCTATCTCTCACTTTTACAGTTTTCAACGAGTTCGATATCCATTCCAAAAAATGATTCTTTGAAATCCTTTCCAAAAAGAGATTAAGTGATTTTTAGTCAAGAATTTCAATCCAAAACACAATCGATAGACATTTCGAGATTAAGAGTGTGCAAAGTGACTTAGGAGAACCAATGTTCATCTCTGGTTTTAATTTGCTTGGAACCCTAGGGTTTTTGTTTGCTATTTTGTTTATTGAGTGTGTAGACACTAAATAAATCATCGATTGTGTGTATTTTAGTACCTATTTGAGTTATTTGAAGTTGATAGTCCCGATTGAACATTGTTTTGGTATTCTATGCTTTTGTGAATAAAAAAATGGATGAACTATTTCCTTTAGTGGATTTTTGGTCCTACGACTTGAATTTAACACAAATTTTCTTTGCATGTGCGTATTTGATGTTTTTAACCGATTTATTGATCTTGATGTGTGCAATAGACGATTCTGGCTTTGTTGTTTCTTAAAAGTCTATATTCTAGCAAGATATCCATAAAAGGATCGTGTATACGTGCGTTGGAAAGTGTTGTTCATTCTTGTTGTGAATTTGTTCATTATTATTATCGTTTTGTTCATTAAAAATGGCATAGTATTTGTTCATCAATAGCAACCATTTGTTCATCAACATGTATTTGTTCATCAATAAAATTAACTTTGTGGGTGAATACATGTTAAATTTGTGATTTCTATTTATTGTTTATTTAGAGAATAAACATTCAAGATCTATTAAACAATGTTCTGCAATTAATAAATAAGTAAAATATCTAAGATTTGGGACAATGACAATTGGAGAAGATGAAACCTTTGTTATTCAAAGAGGTTTTCATTTATTTGTATGTTTGTTGTAACTTTTTATAGTGCTTTACAGATTTGCTTATACTGATTTTGTCCTTCTGTTGTAATAAAATTGAGGAACAAATCTACAAGTAATGTTCCTTCTGCATCCAAAAAGCATGTACGAAGAAAAACATTAGCTAAAAAGCGTGTTCAAATTGTTGGACAAGCTATTAAGTTGTCCAATCAAATAGAAATCCTTGTTTTGAGGAAAAGGCTAGAGATTCAGTTGTCTTCACCAAGGAAAATCCCTCGGTTGGATAAGGTCAAAGAGATTGCTTTTGATGTTAATTCTGATGACGTTTTGCTTGTTGATATGATTCCAAGAAAGGGAATAGTGATAAAAGAACCAGTTGGTGATGTTGTGGAAAAAAAAGGTCATAAGTGTGAAGAAGAAGAAATTAGAAAGTGATTCTGAACGATATGGTGTTGCACTTTCATCAAAGAAGGCAAAAGGAAAAGTGCCGATGGGAGTTTCGAATCGTGAGCACTTGTCATTGACTACTAGGAACTCTCCTAGTTTGATTTGTTCAACAATAGCTAGTTTTGAAGAGGACAACAAGTTTGTTGCTCTTAAAGAGATGGGATTTTAGTATCTTATCCACTGGGATATATTGGATCTTCCTGGTAGGATGTGCTACCATATTGTTAGATGTTTCGATATTGCTTCTTGCACACTCAAGATTGGAGATGGATCAAGGGTTAGAATAACTCTTGAACTTGTTTAGTATTACATGGGTCAACCACATGGTCCGAGGATGATTTTTGTCCTAAAGAATGTGAATCATACAGATATGTACAATAGTTTTAGAGAACAATTTGTGTTGGACACAAAGTTGGGATTATGGAGCCTAATTCGGGATTAGGCGGAATAGGAAACAAAGAGCTCGAGAACAAGAAGCACAACCGCGCCAAGAGGAGGAAACCGTGGCTCCGAGTTTTCGACCGTGAGCGCGGGCTGGGCGGGATAAGACACGGCCTTGTTTCCCGCCAGCCAAGCCGCGCGATCAGAATAGAGAGCCAAAAGTGGAGACGCGGGATGGGGGGTCGAGACGCAACCGCGTCTCCCCGGGGCGCGCTCGCGCCTTCCTCCGTGTCGGCTTAATGGGTGTTTCATGACTTTTATGTTTCGGGTTATTATTCTTGGTAGATAGGATTTTCTAGCATTAATAGGTAAAAGATATTATATATTAGGAAAGAAATAAATCTATGGGATATTGGAATTTTTATCCTTGTAATATCTTGTTTCTATCTTTATGCCTAGGATCCTCCATAAATACCCATGTTTATTGTAATTGTGAATTGTGCTACAAGTGTTGTAAAACATGAAAAGCAAAGAGAGGGAAAAATTCAGAGTGCTAGAGAGGTTAGGATAGACTGATCAGACTAGTGTAGATCAGGGAGATCAAGTCTTGTAATCCTTGTAATCCTCAGATCTAGTGAAAGTGTCTGGCTTGGTAGTGCCCTCAAACGTAGTCATTTTAACGAACTAGGTCAACAAATCTCTTGTGTTCTTCTGTCATTTTTCTTTTCTAATTTCTCTTGAGAGTTTTGTGATGTTGTTGTTCTTTGCAGTAGGGTCAAAATCCTAACACACAATAGATGAGGAGACATGGAAGAAAAAACTAATGGAGGTTGGTTCGATCAATATTGAGTATTTAAGTAATTTAATCAAGGAGTCTGCTAATGTTGGGGAATGGTTTAGGAGGAACTTCATTATACTGTTCTACACTCTGTGTATAGAGAGTATTCAGAATGGGGGTGTAAACTTGAGGTTCCTAGAGTATTTTGTTTGCTTGAGGAACATTAGTGAGTATGAATGATGTGCTCATCTTGTTGACATATTGATTGAGAGTGTGGATGGATGGAAGAAAACTGATAATTTTTTTTTCAAAGGCCATGTTTTGTTGTTGCTAGTATGATTTTAAGTTGATCACTTTGTTCATTTGTTTGATCAATTTGTTCATCATAATGGAATATTGTTCGTCAATATTAGTACGTTGTTCTTGATAATCAATTCTTTGTTCATTAATAACATCAATTTGTTCATTGATAGATGCATATTTGTTCATTGATATATATGTATTGGTTCATTGATATATCCATATTTGTTCATTGATAGATGCATATTTGTTCATTGATATATCAATATTGGTTCTTTGATGTATACATTTTTGTTTATTTTTTTGACAAGTTGTGTATTGTGACTTTTCCCATGATAAACCACTTCAACCTCAAATATTTTGTTGAGAGACAGAGTTTTGAGATTTCTAAGGGTGGTTTTGGCAAGGGTTATATCAGAGGGTTGTCTACGTTTGTTCTCCCCGGTGCACAAGTAGTTGATGATGCTACTGCCGATAAGAGTAAAGGGAAAAGGCCTTCTTGTGATGATGTTGAAGAAGCCATCTGTCTTGGTGATCGCAGTGATGTATGTTTATATGATTATATTTTTAATTTTTTTTATGTTGGATTTTATGTTTTTTTGTACTAATATAGATTTATTTTGTGCAGTCATTTCTCAAAGAACAGCTTCGAATGTCGATGGAACTTGCATCAGCTTTAAAGAAATATCTTGATCGTGTGCAAAAAGCTCTATTTGAAATTGCCAACCACGGATTGTTCAACAAGTTCAATGAAGCGTTTGAGAAGCCTTTAGGTCTGAAGGGTTGTTCATCATCATCCCAATCTAGCAACTAAGAAGAGGCTGATTCTCCCAAGCCAAGTATCATTTTGGGAGGAAGCGACAAAAGTTTTGGATGAAATTGAGGCTGCAATGAAGGCAAAAACGCAGTTTGAATTACCTTCATTTGACCTAGGCTTGTCTCAATTGAGGAATTATTGGATGGTGTTTCAGATATTGCGAAGGATAGTGTTCTTATTCAAGAAGAGGAGGCTATGAACATAGAGGAGCAATAAAAAAGGGCTAAGAAATTGGAAGCCACGAGAAAGGATGATGAGGAAAGAAAAAGGAAGATTTCGTTCGTATGCAAGAGAAAGAGTGATGAAGAGAATAAGAAAAAGGTTGAGGAGGAAGAGATGAGGAAAAAGGATGATGAGGAAGAAGCTTTAATGAAGAAGGAGGAGATGGAGAAGGACAAGAGAAAAAGAGAAGAAAAAGTTAAGAGGAAGATTTGGATCTATTAATACAAGAGCAAGAAAAGAGAAAGCAAGAAGAGGAAGAGAAGAGAAGGCATGAAGAAGAGAAGAGAAAACAAGAAGAGGATGCACAGAGGATTCAAGAGGAGGAAGAAGAGAAGAGAAAGCAAGAGGATGAAGAGAAGAAGAGAAAAGCAGTCAAGAAAGAAACGAGGAGGCAAGAAGAGGAAGAAGAGAAGAAGTGGAATGAAGAAGAGGAAAAAAAGAGAAGACAAGAGGAGGAAAAGTGGAAGGAAGAGGAGAAGAGAAGAAGATGAGGGGAGTAAGAGAAAATCCGATACATGGTCCCATGATGAAAATCCGACAAGTTGCAAGTAGAAGATGACCAACAAAATGAAACAAGAAAAACTCAAACACAACAACAAGAAAAGAAACAACCAAGCAAGACTAGCAAATCTGGGTGTCGTTCCCGTATCCTAGCACCGATTCTTTCACAAGCATGTGACGAACACAAAACCAAGGCTGGTTTTTGGTCTCAATTCCCACGTTTTTTCCTCAACAAAAAAAATCAGCAAAGGCTCTTTCAATTCATGCACTAAAGGAAGGCATTAAACAAGCAACAAAAGCAACCATTCAACTACCAATTAATGAAGGCCATTGGTGTTCTATTAGGGACGTTTTTGAGCAGCTTTTCAGCCATGGTTGAACATCAAACTCGGCCAAGAACTTCAACAATTCAAGGACTCAAAAACGCCACAACTCAAGACAACAATTCGGACAAGGCCGAACACAACAACAACAACGCAACCACTAAAGAGTTCAAACCTAAAACTTGCAACAAGTGGAAATTCAAGTTCGGAACAAGATTTAGATGGCGATACCTTCATGTGGATCTGATACCACTTGATGGCCGGATCGATGGAGGGGATGATGGTGCAAAGAGATCGCCACGAGAATCCAAGGAATTCCGACAACAAATACCACGCAGCTGACCCGTCTTCAACTAGATAGATCTTCCTCTTCCTAACCCGGAATTGAGTGATTCCAATACTAGAAGTTAGATCTATGAGTCTAGTTTAACCCCTCAAAACTTTAGTTCTAGATGATGAGTGGATTGAAAGATATGTTGATTTTACTGAGGGGGTGCAGAAACCACCGAGATGGATGATGGATCGAAATGGAGAGAACAAGGGGATATGGATGCTTGACAACTTGGATATGACTCACCAAGCTCTAAAACAAACTAAGATGCCCAAATTGTCGGATATTACTCACCAACAACTTGAACAACGAGAATTGAACGAACGAAATACAAGAACAAGAACTTGAATTGAAATTGCAAGGGAAAGTAAGCAACAAGAGAGTATTTTCGTCCAATCTCCTCCAACAAAGGGTGAGGGGGCCGACCATATAACCTAGAAAGCAACCTCACAAAGTTATCCCCTTCACTTAAGGAAATTACAAAAATTAAACCGAAATCCCGAGAACTTATAAAGTGTCCTTAACCGTAAAAAAAAGTCACTTGTCGGAACATGAGTCAAAAGGAGACTCCAACCTTCTTCTTTGTAAACCTTTGGAAACTTATGATCCATTAGCTCCTCCTTGATCTTGTCAAGAATTGCCCTAGCATGTTCTCGAGTGATGCGCCAATAATAGAGCGTCGTGCCTTGACTCGGCTCCTTAGCGCCTCGGACACCGGCCTTGGATATGTGTCCAAATGAAGACTCTCCCTTGTCGTGCAAATTGGACTTGTCTTTAGGTAAGGAATCTTCACTCAAATCATGGGGCCATGACTCGGTAGATGGAATCACATCATCCTTGATGTCCGGATTGATGGAGGGGATGATGGTGCAAAGAGATTGCCACGAGAATCAAAGGAATTCCGACAACAAACACCACGCAACTAACCCGTCTTCAACTGAATGGATCTTCCTATTCCTAACCCGGAATTGAGTGATTCCAATTCTAGAAGTTAGATCTCTGAGTCTAGTTTAAGTCCTCAATATTTCAGACCTAGATGATGAGTGGATTGAAAGATATGTTGATTTTACTGAGGGGGTGCAGAAACCACCGAGATGGATGATGGATCGAAATGGAGAGAACAAGGGGATATGGATGCTTGACAACTTGGATATGACTCACCAAGCTCTCAAACAAACTAAGATGCCCAAATTGTCGGATATTACTCACCAACAACTTGAACAACGAGAAATGAACGAACGAAATACAAGAACAAGAACTTGAATTGAAATTGCAAGGGAAAGTAAGCAACAAGAGAGTATTTTCGTCCAATCTCCTCCAACAAAGGGTGAGGGGGCCGACCATATAACCTAGAAAGCAACCTCACAAAGTTATCCCCTTCACTTAAGGAAATTACAAAAATTAAACCGAACTCCCGAGAACTTATAAAGTGTCCTTAACCGTAAAAAAAAAGTCACTTGTCGGAACACGAGTCAAAAGGAGACTCCAACCTTCTTCTTTGGAAACCTTTGGAAACTTATGATCCATGAGCTCCTCCTTGATCTTGTCAAGCATTGCCCTAGCATGTTCTCGAGGGTTGCGCCAATACTAGAGCGTCGTGCCTTGACTCGGCTCCTTAGCGCCTCGGACACCGGCCTTGGATATGTGTCCAAATGAAGACTCTCCCTTGTCGTGCAAATTGGACTTGTCTTTAGGGCTGGAATCTTCACTCAAATCATGGGGCCATGACTCGGTAGATGGAATCACATCATCCTTGATGTCCGGATCGATGGAGGGGATGATGGTGCAAAGAGATCGCCACGAGAATCCAAGGAATTCCGACAACAAACACCAAGCATCGGACCCATCTTCAACTGGATGGATCTTCCTCTTCCTAACCCGGAATTGAGTGATTCCAATTCGATAAGTTAGGTCTCTAAGTCTAATTTAACCCCTCAAAATTTCATACCTAGATGATGAGTGGATTGAAAGATATGTCGATTTTACTGAGGGGGTGAAGAAACCACCGAGATGGATGATGGATCGAAATGGAGAGAACAAGGGGATATGGATGCTTGACAACTTGGATATGACTCACCAAGCTCTAAAACAAACTAAGATGCCCAAATTGTCGGATATTACTCACCAACAACTTGAACAACGAGAATTGAATGAACGAAATACAAGAACAAGAACTTGAATTGAAATTGCAAGGGAAACTAAGCAACAAGAGAGTATTTTCGTCCAATCTCCTCCAACAAAGGGTGAGGGGGCCGACCATATAACCTAGAAAGCAACCTCACAAAGTTATCCCCTTCACTTAAGAAAATTACAAAAATTAAACCGAAATCCCGAGAACTTATAAAGTGTCCTTAACCGTAAAAAAAGTCACTTGTCGGAACACGAGTCAAAAGGAGACTCCAACCTTCTTCTTTGGAAACCTTTGGAAACTTATGATCCATGAGCTCCTCCTTGATCTTGTCAAGCATTGCCCTAGCATGTTCTCGAGTGATGCGCCAATAATAGAGCGTCGTGCCTTGACTCGGCTCCTTAGCGCCTCAGACACCGGCCTTGGATATGTGTCCAAATGAAGACTCTCCCTTGTCGTGCAAATTGGACTTATCTTTAGGGCTGGAATCTTCACTCAAATCATGGGGCCATGACTCGGTAGATGGAATCACATCAGAAAGGGTGGAAGAAAAGAGAAGCCAAGAGGAGGAAAAGAGGAATGAAGAGGAAAAGAAGAGGGGAAGACAAGAAGAGGAAGGAAGAAGATTAGGTAAAAAATAAGATTGAAGAAGAAAAGAGAAAGGAAGAGGAGAAAACGAAGAAGGAAGACAAAAGGAGGAAGGAATATGATGAGGCAAAAAAGAAGATTTGAGGAATAGAAAAGAAAGAAAAAGGAGAAAAAGATCAAGAAAAAGGAAAGGAATGAATAAACCAAGAGAATTGCATTGGAGTTAAATAGAAAACAAGAGGAGCTCGATAAAAAGAAGAATGATGAAGCAAAGAAGAAAATTGAAGAGGAGTTGAAGAGGATAAAAATAAGGTTTGTTCATTCATATTACTTATTTGTTCATTGATATTACTTATTTGTTCATAAATACTAGAACATTGTTCATTGATTTTATATAGTTTGTTCATGAATAATATTTGTTTATACATTTACAAATCAACAACTAGGACAAGACACAAGAGGTTGGTTGTAGTTCAATGGACACTCATGTTGCTGATAAACATATGGTGGAGGATGTACTTGATAAGAGAATATCTAAGCCTTCTGAATAAATGAAGTCACCATACTTTGAAAGGCACGTTGTTCTTACTGAAAAAAGTGCCTCCGACTGCCAAAAAACTATACGATTGGCTAATACAAGACATCATAGAGCAAAGTAGGTAACATTATGTAGAGCAATAGTTTTTTTCTTACATCCTAGAGAAAAGAAGGTAAAAACTATTGTTCTACTAATGAAAGTGCACTTAATAGACTTAGCATCCAATTTACTCCTCTCAACATTGGGAATATGAACATAAGCAATACACCCAAAAATACAAATGAAGGAGAGGTAAACCTGTTTACCACTCCAAGCCTCTTCTGGTATCCTGTTCTCCAAGGGAATCAATGGTCCCATATTGATTACGAAAGCAACAATGTTCACTGCCTCAGCCCAGAACACCTTTGGAAGTCTGCACTTCAACCTCATACTTCTCGCACGTTCATTTATAGTCTTGCTCATAAGTTTTGCCACACCATATTCCTTAAACTCACGAAGCTCATATTGTCCCCCATTATCAGACCTCAAGCACTTCACTTTGAGACTCGTTTCAGTTTCAACCAGGGCCTTCCATTTCTTAAAGCAATCAAATGCATCAGACATATGCTTCAAAAAATAAACTCATACCTTTCTTAAGGAGTCATCAATAAAGGCTATGTAGTAAGATGCACCTCCAAGGGAAGAGACAAGCGTCGTCCCACATAGATCACTATGGACCAACTCTAATTTCTGTTTCTTCAATGCTCTATCACCTCTTGAGAAACTAACCCTTTACTTCTTCCTAAGAACAGAATTTTCACATAGCCTAGCTTCAATATACTTGAGGCCCGGTAGCAATCCCTTAAAATACAGACCTTCATCCCTTTTTCACTCATGTGACCTAGACGACAGTGCCCCAAGTCAGCATCACCTTCAACTCCTGCAATAAAAATGCTCTCACAAAGGTTTCCAGTCATGTATAATGTCCTCTCCTTCTTACCCCGAGCCAACACCATGGCCCTTGGTAATTTTCCATGTACTACATCAAAATGTTAGTTCATAACTCTCATCATCCAACTGTCCGACTGAATGCAAATTCCTTTTTATGCCAGGAATATGCCTAACTCCATGCAGCATCAATGTAGAACCCTTAGAAGTTCTGACTTGAACATCTCCTTTCCCCACAATTTTTAAGGCCTCATCATCAGTAAGATAGACTTTCCCAAAACTCCCAAAGGAATAATGCTCCATAATACAGGTGTCACTACAAGAATGAAATGACGTGTCTGAATCAACACCCAAGACTCCAGTTGACTGCACAAAGTTGGAATCAAGGCCTCTCCATGATCCTCTGTAGTAGCATTCACATACTTGTTTTTTGTTGCTTGAAACTCGTTTTTAAAGTGTCCGAATTCATTACAATTCCAACACTTGATTTTACTCTTGTCCTTGGTAGGCTTATCCTTTCCCTCAGATTTCGACCTACCATTGTTCAACTTCCGCCTTGAATCCGATCTTCCCCTGTTTCCTCCATTCAAAGTTGATCCAGATGTAAAACCTAACTCCTTTATGTGAATTTCTTTACTTATGAAGCGATTTCGGAGCCGCTGCCTTAGAAGCGATTTCACCCTAACCGGTGGTGCAAGTCAGCAAAGGCGCCGCCCCCTAAGGATCACATAGGACTTCTGAAGGCGTGCATTCGCCTAAGGAAGGTAGGAACCCACCAGAGATGCTCAAAACTAAGAGTTTTTGGAGAGCGGAGAAAACAGTGTTTTTTTAGTGTGTCAAAATTGTTGTTCACGTTCGGTATTTATGGACGAAAACAATCACAACATTTACGCTAAGATGGAGAGAAATCAACATCAAATCAGACTAAGTCAAAGATATAAGAATTAGATTTTAAAACAAATAAAATTGAAGTCGGATTTTACGGACAAGCAATTTATTTGTGGATCAGTAACCAGCTGCCCCACCACACTGCTCACGTGTCACAAAGCCCGAGCCAGCCGGACGGCGGCGGCGGCGCACACGTAGGAGAGTTCCCCTCTCCACTCATCTAACCCATCATAAAGCAAAGCTATATATAAATAACACATAAAACACCCAATTCTTCCGATGTGGGAGATATCAAAATTCCAAACCAAAACACTTTCTAATAAAGTCCAACACCATCTGTCAATGAAAAACTATTTTTGCATTTTCTTTAAATTATTTTCAACAATTCCCCACAATGCAAAAAGAAGTTTTGAATTGATAGAGTGAAAACGAAGTTCTGAGCACGGTTTATAGAATTGATGCATAAGGAATCTTACGATTGAACCAACACATAGTGAAGCTGGGTAACCCTTTCTTCAAGAAGTGAACTATGTCTTGAACTCCTTAAAGTTGGGGAAGTTCCTAACAACACACAACTTTCTTATGTTCTCGGTGATTCCGCGATAAATATCACATTTAGCCAAAATTGCCTTGGGATACTAAAGAGTGCTCTGGAAAGATTACCCCAGTTCTTTCATAGAAGAAGGCTAACCCCTCACAATCTAGTAGGTGACTTCATCAAGTCCGTCTCAGAAGAACACCCACAATAGGGCTATGAAGTCATTAAGAGTTAATAACTCAACCTCTCAATTTCCAACGGTGAATTCATTAAGTCTGTCTCAAAGGACCACCCATATCCTGGGCTATGAACTCATTAAGAGCTTATGCTCAACCTCTCTATGTACACTTGTCATAGAAATGGGAATTAGTGTACCATCATATGAGTCTTTCGATGGCTTCGTTTGACCCCAAAGGAGTTCCATCATGAATTCCTCATCCCACGGGTTTAAGTCCCATCCCCCTTGACGAATCAAGCACTAACTTTCGGTTTAGTCCTTTAGTCATTGGATCGGCAATATTCCTCTCGGTTCTCATATACTCCAAACTGAGAACACCATTCGTAATTAGTTGTCTCACAGTTTCATGCCTTATTTGAATGTATCTCTTCTTGCCATTGTAGGCATTGCTATTAGCTACACAAATAGCAGATTGTGAGTCACAATGTAGAGAAATAGTTGGATCCGGATGCCCCCACAATGGTAAATCAGCTAGTAGACTTCTTAACCACTCAACCTCTTGACCAGCTAAGTCTAAAGCTATGAACTCAGATTCCATAGTAGATTTAGCAATACATTTCTGTTTAGAAGACTTGCAAGAAATAACACCACCACATAATGTAAAGACATATCCGATAGTGGAGCTAACTTCATCATTATTGGTTACCCAATTAGCATCACAATATTCCTATAATACTTGAGGAAAACCAACATAATGTAAACCCCAATCAATTATGCCTTTGAGATATTTCAACAATCTATTAAGTGCACACCAATGATCCTTACTAGGGTTATGAGTATACCGACTAAGTCTACTAACAACATGTGACACCCTTATACCCTATGACGTATACTTCGTAAAACTTATCTCTTATACAAAAAAATAAGAGACAGATATTAACTATCCATGTAAGCACGTATAAGAAATTGACAACCATAAAAGGTTGCACACACACATCTATGTTGTTCCTTCTCATACTAAAACATCTATCGCTCTAACTTATATTACAACCCATCTGTCTAAGATGGAAAATGAGGATGAGAAGGTTGCATAGAGCTTCAGCCTGCCGACCTGTATGAATGTGACCTCTAAAAGAGACACACTTCAGAAAGTTCTAGCTGAACCTGAAAAAATTTGTTTTGCGATTTACGTGAGTCGCATACTCAGTAGATATAAACCATCATCAATTATTTCACACAGAGTAAAACATTTAGTCCATGTACATATACATGCATATTATACATATGTCATATAGAAATTTACAATGCAAATGCAAATGCCGATGTATCCGATTTATTATTCTGTGAACTGTTCAAGCCTGAATTTGCCCCGGGTTTCCATTACCGACTCTTTTCCACTACCAACTTTTCCTTTCTTTTTTTTTCCATATACCAACCTTTTTTTTTCTTTTCCATTACCGACTTTTAGGCATCTCAGGCCTCATTTGCTCATTTACCATCTCTTAGGCATCTTAGGCATCTTGTATGACCCTTAGGTCTCTTTTGTATACAAATTCAGGGCCAGACAGTCACATATCTTTTTAATCTCATTGCAATATGCTTTGCAATCAAGTGCATCATGTAGTCATATATCATATATCATATACCATCTCCTAACATACTTTTTGTGCAAAAAACTCTGGAAATTTCAGAGCTATCATATAAACACATATATCCATATAACACATATATCCATATAATCCATATAACACATATATCCATATAGCTCATATAGCACATATATACATAAAGCACATATATCCATATTTCACATATAGCACATATGGTTGAATCTCCACTCACCTGTTTAGGACAAATACTATATCTCTTTCCTTTCTCTTTGACCACAATCTCTGACTTTTTGCTCCTATATATAACCCAATGCAAATTAAGCTATTTACTCTTATAAACTCTAACCCCAAATGCAATGAAATGCCAATATGCATTATAACTTCTTGTGCATAATTCCAAATCCTTTAAAACTTTACATCGATAAACTATATATATAGAAGAACATTTTTCGAGTTCAAACCTTTATGAAAACTTGATTAAAAGTCCCCATAATATCCTTACAAGGAAATAGCCTAAAATTACTTTGAAATCCTTTACCGAATATAAATCCAATATCGAAAACACCCTTTGAAAACTATAGATCAACTAATTTCTCAATCAAAAGCAACTGTAGATCTAGATCTGGAAAAATATGTGAAATCCAAATAAACCAATAACTAATTAAAACTTACCAAACCACGCTTGTACTTCAAGATTAAAACTCGATAGAAGAGATCTTGTACCAGATCCAACAACCAACCAACATCCAAATTACCAAAGTCTCACTTCTTAAAATTTCTCCTCTCTTCTCTTCATTTTTCTCTCTGTTTTTTTTTTCTTTTCAAAGTCTTAATGCCCAAGATACTAATACATATATATATTATATGTACATGTAAGTCGGTACATACAGAAGTCGGCATATATTAGAAAAAATTACAATTTTCACCCTGAAATCTCATTTACTACAAACTTTACCCTGAAATAATTATTAATTAATTTTTACTTAAAAACTTTATAAAATATAATAAACTTAATTAGAAAATAAATATTACTTTAAAAAACTCACTATATATCATGTCAATATGCTATGCATATGCTATTAATATTATATGAATGCATGACGTATGCATTTTGGTCGGGGATGTTATAGTCCTCCCCCTCTATAAGAATTTTGTCCTCAAAATTCGCTATCTCTTCATATGACTTTCTCATCTTATACTCAGTTTCACAACTTGTCTCCTCCATACCACGATTCTTTCAAATTACTTTAACCATCAGAATCTCCTTATTCTATAACTATTTGATTCTGTAGTCTATTGTCAGGATCAGTTCCTCTATTTAGCTCAAATTCTCTGCATGTTGTACTTCTGAATCCTTTAACACATTTAATGGATCATATCAATATTTTAGTAACATACTAACATGGAAAAATCATCAATCTGAGCTAATTCTGAAGATAATGCTAATCTGTATGCCAACCATCAATATGCCATCCTAAATAACAAATGGCGTATATTTACCTTGTTGAACCCGTTCAATAAATTCTATTAACTTCCCATCTCAGATGTGCATATTTAGTTGTATGTCTCAACACTGGCGAAATCTCAAAAGTAGCAATCAATACTCTATGTCAAATTGTAGTCTAGCATTTAGATGTCGCAAAGCAATCAAATCTGATAATGAAGTCATGTGCATATTTCCCAGCATACCACTGTACTTTCGACTTAAAGCATCTGCTACAACATTGACCTTTCCTGGATGATAATTGTACAATCATAATCCTTCAATAGTTCTATCCAACGTCTTTGTCGCATGTTCAACTCCTTTTGGTTCATCAGATACTTCAAACTCTTATGATCCATAAAGATTTAGAATGTTTCTCCATATAGATAATGTCGCCAACTCTTTAGGGCAAATACTACTACTGTCGGCTCTAAATCATGTACAAGATAAGAAATTTCATGTGATCGATACTGTCATGATGCATAGGCAATTACTTTTCCATCCAGCATTAAGATACATTCAAGACTCTGATATGAAACATCAATGCAACAACAAATCCTCTTGTACCTGTAAGAATTCTCAATATTGCTATTGTAGTTTGTCGGTGCTTTAACTCATTAAAGACCTGTTTGTCCACAGAATATCAATCGAATGAAGCATTCTTTCATAGAAATTTAGTGAGTGGTGTAACTATAATAGAGAATCCTTCCACTAATAGTCTGTAGTATCCAGCCATACTAAGAAAGATACGAACTTCTATAACTGTAGTTGATGCTTTCCAGTTTACCACTGCTTCAAATTTTTTAGAATCAACTTGTATACCTCTTCCAAATACTATATGTCCTAAAGATACCACATGATCCAACCAGAATTCACACTTTCTCAGTTTAGCAAACAACTATTTTTTTCCCTCAAGACTTGTAGCATAGTACGCAAATAATCAGCATGATCCTCTGTACTCCACGAATATACCAATATATCATCAATAAGTATGATAAAAATATGTCTACAAAAGATTGAAACACCTTGTTCATCAAAGCCATAAATGTCGTTGGTGCATTAGTCAAACCAAATGGCATTATCAGAAACTCATAATGCATATATCGAATTCTGAATGATGTCTTGCTAATGTCATCTTTAGCTATCTTTAACTAGTGATATCCTGACCGAAGGTCTATCTTTGAAAATACCTTTGCATTCTGAAGTTGATCAAACAAATCATCTATTCTTGGAAGTGGATATTTTTTCTTCATTGTCACTTGATTCAACTTTCTGTAATCTATGCACAGTCATAAGATACACTATCCCTAATGAATACTTTGTCCAACAAATCATGTAACTGTTTCTTCAATTCTTGTAACTCTGGAAGAGCCATCCAATATGGAAGAATAGAAATCAGTGCAGTACCTGACATTACTTTCATAGTAAACTCTATCTCTTTATCAAGTGGAAATCCTGGAAGATCCGTTGCAAACATATCTAAAAAATCTTTACCAATTGGAATATCTCTAACCTCATCACATTTAACTGTACGGTCTATAACATGGGCCAGATATAACTCACTCTCTCTCTCTCTCTGATCATGCGAAAAACCATTGTTGCAGATATTAAGCAATTGGGAACCATTTGTCTATCACCATAGAAAATTACTCTAGAATTCCAAATGAGTCTATCACTACTTCTTAGGTATAACAATCCACTTTAGCATGGTGTCTTGAATACTACTCATATCCAACATAGCATTAAACTCAAACAGGAATAACAAGATCAGATCAGCAGGTAACTCTACTGTATCCACTCATATTATACAATCCTGATATACTATATGTACCTTTACCATTTCCTCTGTACTTTATCTTCTTATGATCCATGTGAATGAAATGTTTGTTCATGTAGTGTTGTATGAGATGCTCTTATAGACCAACATGGCACGGCTGAACCTTCTCTCCTTTATGCATCATGCTTATAAATGTAATTCTAATGTCAATTACAAATGCGTGTGAATGCAGAAAGCCCTTAAAGAATCATATCCCTGCTCTGATACCAAAAACTAGCTGTGACACCCTTATAACCTATGACGTATACTTCGTAAAATTTATCTCTTATACAAACAGATAAGAGACAGATATTAACTATCCATGTAAGCACGTATAAGAAATTGACAACCATAAAAGGTTGCACACACACATCTATGTTGTTACTTCTCATACTAAAACATCTATCGCTCTAACTTATATTACAACCCATATGTCTAAGATGCAAAATGAGGATGAGAAGGTTGCATAGAGCTTCAGCCGGACGACCTGTATGAATGTGACCTCTAAAAGAGACACACTTCAGAAAGTTCTAGCTGAACTTGATAAAATTTGTTTTGCGATTTACGTGAGTCGCATACTAAGTGAATATAAACCATCATCAATTATTTAACACAGAGTAAAACATTTAATCCATGTACCTATACATACTTATTATATATATATGTCATATATGAATTTACTATGCGAATGAAAATGCCGATGTATCCGATTCATTATTCTGTGAACTGTTCAAGCTTGAATCTGTCTCGGGTTTCCATTACCGACTCTTTTCCATTACTAACTTTTCCTTTCTTTTTTTTCATATACCAACCTTTTTTTCTTTTCCATTACCGACTTTTCGGCATCTTAGGCCTCATTTGATCATTTACCATCTCTTAGGCATTTGAGGCCTCTTGTATGACCCGTAGGTCTCTTTTGTATACAAATTCAAGGCAAGACATCCACAGGTCTTTATAATCTCATTGCAATATGCTATGCAATCAAGTGCATCATGTAGTCATATGTCATATATCATATACCATCTGCTAACATACTTTTTGTGCAAACAACTCTGAAAATTTCATAACTATCATATAAAACACATATATCCATATAATTCATATAACACATATATCCATATAGCTCATATAGCACATATATACATAAAGCACATATATCCATATTTCAAATATAGCACATATGGTTGAATCTACGGTATATACTCACCTGTTTAGGAAAAATACTATATCTCTTTCCTTTCTCTTTGAGCACGATCCATTACTTTTGATCCTATATATAACCAAATGCAAATTAAGCTATTTACTCTTATACACTCTAACCCCAAATGCAATGAAATGCCAATATGCATTATAACTTCTTGTGCATAATTCCAAATCCTTTAAAACTTGACATCGATAAACTATATATATAGAAGAAAATTTTTCTAGTTCAAACCCTTATGAAAACTTGATTAAAAGTCCCCATAATATCTTTACAAGGCAATAGCCTAAAATTACTTTGAAATCCTTTACCGAATATAAATCCAATATCAAAAACACCCTTTGCAAACTATAGATCAACTAATTTCTCAATCAAAATTAAAGCAACTGTAAATATAGATCTGGAAAAATATGTGAAATCCAAATAAACCAATAACTAATTAAAACTTACCAAACCACGCTTGTACTTCAAGATTAAAACTCGATAGAAGAGATCTTGTACCAGATCCAACAAACAAACAACATCCAAATTACCAAAGTCTCACTTCTTAAAATTTCTCCTCTCTTCTCTTTGTTTTTCTCTCTGGTTTTTTTTCTTTTCAAAGTCTTAATGCCCAAGATACTAATATATATATATATATATATATATATATATATATATATATATATTATACGTACATGTAAGTCGGCACATACAGAAGTCGGCATATATTAGAAAAAATTACAATTTCACCCTGAATCTCATTTACTACAAACTTTACCCTGAAATAATTATTAATTAATTTTTACTTAAAAACTTTATAAAATATAATAAACTTAACTAGAAAATAAATATTACTTTTAAGAACTCACTATATATCATGTCAATATGCTATGCATATGCTATTAATATTATATGAATCCATGACGTATGCATTTTGGTCGGGGATGTTACACAGCATAACCAATGTCCGGCTGAGTACAATTTATCAAAAACATCAAACTCCCTATCACTTTAGCATAGTCAACATGTGATACGCTATCATTTTTATTTTTCATCAACTTCATATTAGCATCATAAGGAGTTCGTACTAGCACAACATCAAAGTGGTTAAAACACTTTAACACTTTCTCTACATAATGTGGTTGAGAAAAGGTGAAACCATTTTCGGTTCTAGTGACTTTTACTCCTAAAATCACATCAGCTTCACCTAAGGCTTTCATTTCAAAGTGAAAGGATAGAAATTGTTTGGTTGAATTTATCACATTTACGTAAGTTCCAAAAATTAACATCTCATCGACATATAGACATATAATCACACAATCAACACCAAACAATTTTGAATAAACACGTGCATCTGATCCATTTACTGTAAATCCAAAGCATAAGATAGTTTTGTGAAATTTTTTATACCACTGGTTTGGCGCTTGTTTCTGACCATAAAGTGTCTTCTTCAGTCTGCAAACCTTGTTCTCCTGTCCCAGAACTACGCACCCTCGAGACTGTTTCATATAAATTTCTTCATTAAGATCACCATTCATGTAACATCCCCGACCAAAGTGCATATGTCATGTTGCATTCATATAATATTAGTACCATATGCATGGCATATTGGCATGATATATAGTGAATTTTTAAAAGTAATATTTAATTTCTAATTAAGTTTATTATATTTTAAAAAGTTTTTAACTAAAAGTTAATTAATACTTATTTCAGGGTAAAATTTATAGTAAAGGAAATTTAAGGGTGAAAGTTATAATTTTGACAAAAGTCTAGCCGAAATATTTGTTCAAATTCGATTTTTTCAGTGCACAATTTCGATTTTGTTTGTGTTGTTGGAAATTGAATTATTGTTGTCTTACGCTTTATATTATCTCCATCTTGTTCTTTCATTTGCGTACGAGAAGAAAACGAAAAGAAAAACAGAGAGAAAGAGTTAGAGAAAGACGAAGGAAGCAGAAGAAGAACAGAGGAGAGACAATTGTTTGATTTTGTTTGTTGGTTTGGTATAAGATCTCTTCTATCGTGTTTTAATCGTGAAGTATAAGCGTGATTTGGTATGTTTTCAATTAGTCAATAATTTATTTAGTTTTTCTAATTTTCCAGATCTAGATCTACAATTGTTTTAATTTGAAAATTAGTTGATTTATAGTTCACAAAAGGTGTTTTCGATATTAGATTTAGATTCGGTAAAAGATTTCAGAGTAATTTTATGCTATTGCCTTGTAATCATATTGTGGAGATTTTTGATCTAGTTTTTCATAAAGGTTTGAACTAGAAAAATATTCTTCTATATATATAGTTTATTGTTGTCAAGTTTTAAAGGATTTGGATATATGCACAAAAAGTTATAATGCATACTAGCATTTTATTGCATTTAAGGTTAGAGTTTATAAGAGTAAATAGCCTAATTTGCATTGGGGTTACATATAGAAGCACAAGTCATGGATCGTGGTCAGAGTCAAGGGGGGAAAATATAGTATATATCCTAGACATGTGAGTATAGATCGGAGATTAAACCCTATGTGCTATGTGGATATATGTGCTATATGATCTATATGGATATATGTGCTA
Organism: Fallopia convolvulus; assembly: GCA_964016875.1. NCBI lineage: Eukaryota > Viridiplantae > Streptophyta > Magnoliopsida > Caryophyllales > Polygonaceae > Fallopia > Fallopia convolvulus. The sequence goes on from OZ024732.1 coordinate 28,413,580, forward strand.
TATGAGTTATATGGATATACATGTTATATGGGATAGTTATGAAATTTCCAGAGTTGTTTGCACAAAAAGTATGCTAGAAGATGACATATGATATATGAACACATGATGCATTTGATTGCATAACATATTACAATGAGATTAAAAGGACTTGAGACTGTCTTTCCCAGAACTGTAATTTAGGAAATCTTCGGATTTCTTTGTTAAAGCGACTTACGGGTCAAACAGTATCTTCGGATCATACAAGACCTATGGGTCAATGAGGAGATCTTCGGATTTCTTTCTTAAAGCGACCATAAGAGTCATAATGAGGAAATCTTCGGATTTCTTTCTTAAAGGGATCATAAGAGTCCATATATAGTAAACCCGGGGTAGATTCAGGCTTGAATGGTTCACAGAATAATGAATCGGATACATCGACATTTGCATTCGCATAGTAAATTCATATAGTAAGTATGTATATGTACATGGATTAAATGTTTAACTCTGTGTGAAATAATTGATGATGATTTATATTCATTGAGTATGCGACTCACGCAAATCGCAAAATAATTTTTCAGGTTCAGCTAGTTTTTGTTGATGTGTGTGTCTGTTAGAGGTCACATTCATACAGGTCGGCCGACTGAAGCTCTAAGCAACCTTCTCCTCCTCATTTTTTCTTAGAATTTTGTGTTGTAATAAAGTTAGAGTAATAGATGTATTAGCACAAGAAGTAACGACATAGAACTTTGTGTGTGTGTGTGTGCAACCTTATATAGTTGTTAGTTTTGTTATATGTTTACGTGGGTAATTGTTATATGTAAATATATGTTTATATGTGAAAGAAATTTTTACTAAGTATACGTCATAGGGTATAAGGGTGTTACACCTAATTTTTGGTATCAGAGCAGGGATATGATTCTTTAGGGGCATATTGCATTCATAAGCAAATGTAATTGACATTAGAGTTGTATTTAATTGAATAGGAACATGGAAATGCATGATCATGATGCACCAAGGAGAGAAGGTTCAGTTGTGCCACATTAGTCTATAGGAGCATCTCATACAACCCAACATGAGCATATATCTCATACACATGGACCAATAGAACAGGAAGTACAGGGACCAGCTATGGGGTCTAGAGGCAGGAATTTCAAAGAGCTTTGTAAGTTAGGAGCAGTTGATTTCTATGGAACTATAGATCTTGTAGAGGCTGAGACATGGCTCAAGAGAACAAAGAGAGTTTTTGGCATGATGAGATGCACAGAAGAGGAAAGGTTTGATTTCTCAGTATCACTTTTACAAGGGGATGCATTTGACTGGTGGGGATGCTTTCTCACTGTTTTCAAAGATAAGTACATGCCAAAGGTATATCGAGATGCAAAGCAGAATGAGTTTTTGTCTCTTAAGCAAGGAAATATATCTGTGGCTGAGTATGAAGTTAAATTTACCCAGCTATCACATTATGTAGCTGCCAATGTGGTTGTAGAGAGATAGATGCAGGCATTTTGAGGAGGGACTGTCTTATAATATCTGGAATAAGATTACGCCATGGGATCTTCTTACTTTTACAAATTTGCATAGTGCAGCAATTGGAGCAGAGACACTGTTAAAGGAAAGACAAACATTCTTGCAAAAGCAAAAGAGGGAATCATCAGTTCATATGGGTGAGTCGAGTGGAAGGGTATCTAAGCGTCAGAGTTTTTCTTCTCCAACACCCATAATGGGCAGAGGTGGCTCAAATAGTCAAAGAGGCGGACAAACCTCGACTTTTGGACGTGGTGGTGATAGAGGACCAGGGATGACAGTACAAACACGACCTTTGTGTACTTATTGTGATCGATCTCACATCGGAGAGTGTCGATTACTAACTGGAGGGTGTTTTAACTGTGGACAACAAGGGCACTTTTACAAAGAATGTGCAATTAGTTCAGATAGATCAAAACCTGGAAGAGTAGTATCTGAAACAACTGTACAAAATGTTCAATCAAAAGCACCTGTATGGAGTTTTGGTAGGGGTCATGGAAGAGTTCAGAACATGAATAACACTGCTAGTAGAGGAAGATCACAAACGCAAGAATCTCGACCACAGGGTCATGCTCGAGTTTTTGCTATGTCATAAGAAGAAGCATCCAAAGCACCTGAGGTTATTACTGGTAAACTTTATTTACATAATCTTGAGATACATGCATTAATAGATTCAAGATCTACTCATTCATTCATATAATCTGCCAGAGCATCTCAAGTGCATAAGAAATTTGAACCCTTAGATCACAGTTTAGGAGTACAAACTCCCTTGGGGGAAATGGTAAAGGTACATACAGTATATCGGGATTGTATAATGCGAGTAGATATAGCGAAGTTACCAGCTGATTTGATCTTGCTATTCTTGTATGAGTTTGATGTTATTTTGGGCATGGATTGGTTGTCAAGACACCATGCTAAAGTGGATTTTTATACAAAAGAGGTAGTGCTAGACTCGCCTAGGAAATCTAGAGTGATTTTCTATGGTGATAGACAAATGATTCCCACTTGCTTAATATCTGCAACAATGGCTTTTCGCATGATCAGAGAGGGATGTGAGACATATATGACACGTGTTATAGATCGTACAGTTGAATGTGATGAGGTTGGAGATATTCCAGTTGTTAAAGATTTTCATGATGTATTTCTAAAGGATCTTCATGGATTGCCACCTGATAGAGAGATAGAGTTTACTGTGGAATTAATGACAGGTACGGCACCTATTTCTATTCCTCCATATCACATGGCTCCACTAGAGTTACAAGAACTAAAGAAACAATTACATGAGTTGTTAGACAAAGGATTCATTAGAGCTAGTTTATCACCTTGGGGTGCACCGGTTTTATTTGTTAAAAAGAAAGATGGTACCTTACGATTGTGCACAGATTACAAAAAGTTGAATCAGGTAACGGTGAAGAACAAGTATCCATTGCCAAGGATAGATGATTTGTTTGATCAACTTCAAGGTGCAAAGGTATTTTCGAAGATAGACCTTCGATCATAATACCATCAATTGAAGATAGCTAAAGATGACATTACCAAGACAACATTTAGGATATGATACGGGCATTATGAGTTTTTGGTAATGCCATTTGGTTTGACTAATGCACCAACAACATTTATGGCTTTGATGAGCAAGGCAGTTCAACCTTTTCTCGATAGATTTGTGATCATCTTTATTGATGATATATTGGTATATTCACGAAGTACAGAGGAGCATGCTGATCATTTGTGTACCGTGCTACAAGTCTTGAGGGAAAAACATTTGTATGCTAAATTGAGTAAGTGTGAATTATGGTTGGATCATGTCATATTTTAGGACATATTATATCTGGAAAAGGTATAGAGGTTGATCATAAGAAGGTTGAAGCAGTGGTAAACTGGAAAGCACCAACAACAGTTACAAAAGTTCATAGCTTCCTAGGTATGGCTGGATACTATAGACAATTTGTTGAAGGATTCTCTATTGTAGCTGCACCGCTCACTAAATTGTTGTGGAAAAATGCTCCATTTCACTGGAATTCTACGTGCCAACAAAGCTTTGATGAGTTAAAGCACCGTTTGACTACAACACCAATACTGCCAATTTCTACAGGTACAAGAGGGTTTGTTGTTTACACCTGATGCTTCATATCAGGGTCTTGGTTGTGTTTTGATGTTTAATGGAAAAGTAATTGCTTATGCATCACCACAATTAAGACCACATGAGATTTCTTATCCTGTACATGATTTAGAGCTGGCAACAATAGTTTTTACCTTAAAGATTTGGCGACATTATCTATATGGAGAAACATTCCAAATCTTTACAAATCATAAGAGTTTGAAGTATTTGATGAGCCAAAAAGAGTTGAACATGCGACAAAGGCGCTAGATGGAACTACTGAAAGATTATGATTGTACAATCGAGTATCATTCGGGAAAGGCCAATGTTGTAGCAGATGCTTTGAGTCAAAAGTCCAGTAGTATGATGGCCAACATGCACATGACTTCATTGTCAGATTTGATTGCTTTGCGAGGTCTGAATGCTAGACTACAGTTTGACACAGATGGAATATTGATTGCTACTTTGGAGATTCGGTTAGTGCTGCGACAGAAAATTATAGATGCACAAGAGATGAAAAGTTTTCCGAAATTATAGAATAAGTTGAACAAGGTAAAGATACACTGTTTTTATATTCAGGATGGCACATTGATGTTTGGCACCAGATTATGTGTATTTGATGTTGATGATTTAAGACGAGAAATTTTAGATGAGGCACATAATGCACCATATGCTATACATCATGGCACAACAAAGATGTATCATACTCTAAGACAACATTATTGGTGGCCAAGGTTCATCCACCCATCACCTGACCCATCACCCGACCCATCACCCGACCCGTTTTTCACCCGAAATATATTAATATTTTAAAATATATTTTTAAAAAGTAGGCTTAATTTACTACTGTAAAAAATTAAAATTGTAAAAACCCTAAGCTCCTGACTAGTGACTACTCCTCGCCTCCCTTTCCCTTCTCCACTCTTTGTCTCTTTCTTTTCTCCACTCTTCCTTTCCCAGAATTCCAGGAAAGGCCGAGACTTCCACGACGGCGGTGATTTCGGCGTCTCTGACCCTCTCGAGCGGCGATTCTCAACTTCTCCTCTGACCTATCAGCTCTCGAGTGTCGATTGCAGTCTTGCGCTCTCAGCTCTCGAGTCGACGGTGGCGAACGTCTCCCGATCCAGATCCTAACAGCAACGACGAGCGTCTCACGAATCTAGATCCCGATGATTAGACGTCTCCTGAGTCCAGATCTAGGGTTGTACATTTCTTAATCTCCTAATATCTAGTTGAGTGTCCATTGTTTTACACACAAGTATTTTTTTATTTGACTCACATAATACTTTCAAAGGAATTGTTGTTGGACCATATTTGCTTGAGTGCTTGATATGGAACTTATGATCTTTGGTGTGGCATTAATTAAAGCCGGAAAATAGATTATTTTCTTGTTTAGGTTATTGGATTATTTGACCTACAAAAATGAGCGTGGTTGGATTTGATTTCGGCAATGAGAATGGTGTTGTTGTTGTTGCAAGACATAGAGGGATAGATGTTTTTGATTTTGGTTTGCTACTTTGCTAGTTAGTAAGGTTGTTTAAAAAAATCAGATTTAATACACGTTAGCACCCGAAATACCACCCGAACCACCACCCGACTGACCCTAAATTTTATGGTGGGTTGAATTAGGATGACCCATTCTAATGGGTGGGGTCGGGTTTGGATGGAATTTTTTTGAGGCGGGTCGGGTTTGGGAATGGTCCATCCATCCAAAACCCGACCCATTGCCATGCCTATATATATAAGGTATTTGAAGCAAAATCTCATAGCAAGATTCAAGGAAAAGGGGATTGCATAGTTGTTCAAACAAGCAGCTGAATGTTACACAATGACAAACTTCAACAAATACTTCCAAGACATTTGTTCTAAGAATCTAGAGATGGGTCAATATTTAAGGGATCTAGGACTAGAAAAGTGGTCAAGAGTACACTTTAATGGAGATAGGTACAACATAATGACCACCAACAATTCAAAACGTGTCAACAACATTTTGAAACAAGCAAGATCATTCCCTATTGTTGCTCTATTGGAATTCATCAGAGATTTGCTGTCAAGATGGTTTGTTGAGCATAACCAAACAATACAAGAAAACAACCACACTACCAAAGAACTAGGCTATTGTAACCCCTGATAACTATTAGAATAGGGCAAAAAACCATTACAATAGACCTATTGTAATGCTTTACACATGGTTACATCAGATGCCCTTGCATTAGCCCTATTGTAAGGGTTGTTTAGCCTAATGTAACATTTTACTAACTTTCCCAAAAACCATTACAATAGATTTAAAATCCATTACATAATATACAACCATTGCATTAGATAACTAAATATTACATTTGGAACAATCATTACCATTATACTCTTCCATTACATTAATCACCTAATGTAACGCATGTATTGAATAAAAGAAATTGTAATTACAATAATATATATCATATATAATTAGATACATGTACATTCAACTATAATAAATATACATTCATGAAGGTAAATATGCTTAAAATTAAACTTCACATTAATACTTAAGATAATATTCAAAAGGATACATGGTACCCAAAATATATGTATCCAAGTACACGTTATATAAGTTGCTAGCAACATATACACTAGCTAGCTTACATCCATCTATGTATCAAAATGTACCATGTGCGTACATAATGTGATCCATGCCGATAACAAGCCATGCCATCCATTGTGGTACTTGATTGACAATTCCGACTTCAACCTTCCTCATCTTCACTCATCTGTGTCTAATAAGAAAATATGGATGAATTAGAACCAAAAAGAACTAACAACACAAAGGAGTTGACATAAATAATATAAGCAAACCAACTAGGAGTCTAGGATACAACATCATAAAAAACTTACCAAAACCAGCTGCAACTCAATAGATTTAGTAGTAGAGCAAACGGAAAGAATACACCAAAAATTGAACAAAAACACAAACATAAAGTTGAATAAAAATCTTACACACAAACCATGACCAACAAACTAAAGCTAACAACTAATCAACTTGAAAAAACTCATCAAAACTTACCAAATTCAACTAAACTCAAAAATGTTTACTATACAACAAACTGAGAAAAGCACTAGAAATCGAACAAAAGCACACATGTAAAACCAGCAAGAGCTCGACAAATTCAACAAGTAATTAGAATATTACCAAAGAGCCAGCATAAACATCACCAAAGCTTACTATAACCATCTAGAATTGAACTATTCTAGAGAAAAGGCAGCAAAAGTTCATCAAAATCCACATGCAAACCATCATCAGCACACAAGAGACAGCAACCAAATAACAACACAAAAGTTGTAAGAAACACTTAAGTGCACAAATAAAATAATATCCGAGCATAACCATAAAGTTGAATAAAACTACCAGCTTATGATATAATCATGCAAGTGAGATAAGACCCAAAGTGCACATTTTTATGATTTTGACGGTTGTCTGCATTGTTACTAGCAATTTCCTAGAACATTGGCCATTCTTTGTTGAGCCTTTAATCAAAACGAAGAGGACACATTAGACAAGCTTGGAGCATCAACTTCACCAGTTAATGGATTCTCACCAAAAGGTCTATATTCAAATGTTTATTCGGAAAAATCGCATTAGACTTATCATCCAACTAAACATGCAAATGCTGCATTCATCTTTACATGATAACATATTTAAGTTCTGTCAATTTATTTACTCCCATTTATATCATGTCCGTTTGTCCTTCTATGCTAAATATTACTTGTCTGAAGTCTTTATGTCCTATTTCCCAAACTTTATTTATACAATAAATCGAGAAAAGACTTTGCACTTCCCAACAAATTAAGTGGAGTATGAACAAGGATTCTAAAAAACAAATGCAAGAGTAAATGAGATTTTTCATATGCACCATGCTTAATTAACACCCACAAGAAATTTGCATTCATCGTAAACACACGTGAATGAAAGATATATCAACACTCAAACTCAAATCTTTTTAAAAGAAAGAAGAAAGACAGAAATCAATACCTTGAAGAAGGATAAGACATATAGACCTCACTAATTCATAATCATATTGCATACCTTAAAGGCTTTAGTAAAGTTTCACTTGACTTGATGTTTATCAAGCTAAGGTAACACCACTAAAAGAATGAACACTATTGGCTTGTACTTGGCAATCAATCTACACACAAGAACTTAGACCGCTTACTTAACTATAAAATATATACATGTTCAATATAAAAGTGCATCACAATATTTAAACTTAAAGACTGGCATTGAAAAAATGACCAAAACATACACTTTCTTATAGACTGATCTTCTAACAAGTGAAATCAATTAAATAACATCATGTATACAAAATTTATACTCAAATGGAAGTTTCATTTAAGCACTTTTTACCCCATCAAAAACTAGAAGAGTATACTCCTTTTTATGACTAGAACTCAAGAAGCATGGCACTAATTTTAATACTTTAATTTATTCAGTTGCCTAAAAGGATTATTAAGTTATTAGGAGTTGCAGGAAACGTGTTCCTTATATATGATGAAGCACCAAACTTTCTTATAGTTGGTTTAGTAATATATAAATATTTCTTATGAAACCCAAACACTCTTTGCTCTCTTAAGAGCCATAATCATCACATGGAATCCAGAATTAGTTCTTTTAGGTGGCTATGAAATCCAGACAAATAGGATTTCAAACAATTATCTTTATATAAAAATCAACCAACTCAAAAAGCTATAGAATGGTCAAACAAGAACAAAGCTACGTACAGAAGGCTACAAAATGGTAAACAAAGAAACAAAATGGTAAACTTCAACCAACTCATTCCATGTTTTTCTTTCTCAATTTTTTTTTTGATATTTTGATGAACTTGTCAAGTCAACAAGAAGGCTACAGAATGGTACATTACACTTTCAAGCACCCACCAATGGCATTAATTTCCGACATCTTAACAATTTGGGGAAAACAAGAACAAAGCTAGCTTATCTATTAACTGCTCGTTAGAATGAGTGGATAAATTTGGTAGTTTCATGAAACAAATTTATTTTTTACATTGATTTTCGTAAACAAAAACAGAGAAAAACAACTAGGTCAAATTAGAGCACATCCCAGAAATTATAAGAATATATTCAAGGGCAACAAAGCAAGTCAATTGTTAAATTGGGGAGAGTTCAATGCAATTCTAGGGTTTTCTAGTAGGAGTCTACCTTCCATTTCAATCGAAATCTGCAAGGCGGTCGGAGGAGCTTTGATGGGCGGAGAATCAGTCGGTCGGAGGAGCTTCGCTGGGCGTTGAATCAGGAGCTTCGTTGGGCTGAGAATCAAGCGGTCGGAGGAGCGTCGCTGGGCGGAGAATCAGGTGGTCGGAGGAGCTTCACTGGGCGGCATAGGGAGAAGGAGATCGAGAGAAGGTTAAAGATTGAAAATTGGAAGTTTAGGGTTTGTGGATGGATTTCTACGGGAGAGAGAAGGGGAATGAGGGAGTGAGGGACTAAAAATTGACCGCTAGTATGGGAATAAAAATTGAATTTGACAAATATTTCATTTGGAGCCCAACATTTGGAGCCCAATTTTCACCTCGCGCTCTCTTTTGCGCCAATTGTTTTTAGAGCTATATATCATTACATTTGTTATACTAACCCTTACAATAGGTTTTACTTTATTTCCTTTTTTACAACCCTTACATTTGATATAAAAATGTGTTGCATTTAAAGCATGTTGTTACAATAAACCATTACAATAGATCATACCATTACATTTGATAATCGATCATTACATTAGACTATCTAATGTAACACTACGAAAAACCATTACAATTTTAAGGTTACAATAGGTCGATTATTTAGTAGTGCAGCTGCCACCAAAAATCCACAAAATTCTTGAGCTAAGATGCAAGAAATCAAAGAGATATGGCGTTAAAGTCCTAAACAACACTCAGTTCGAAGTGTTCAGTGGAGACTTCTTCGATGTGGTCAATCTAAGCTCAAAAAACATACACTTGCAGGATGTTTGACTTGGAGAAAATCCCTTGTGTTCATGCCCTTGTTACAATTCAGCAAATGCAATACCCATTGAGAAGCTTCATTAGTGAATACTACCAATTTGAAGCTTGTTCCTCAGCATACGAAGAATTCATCTACCCACTTCCTCCAAAACCAGATTAGAATGTGCCTATAGAAGTTAGAAGCACAATATGTCATCCACCAAATGTAAGAAGGATGATTGGGAGACCTAAAAAAAAAGTAGAATTCCTTCCCAAGGCGAGTTAAAGGCAAAGAGAAACAAGAATTCCAAGAAGCCTAAGGTTTCAGATGAATTAAGCAACACCACAAATATTATAGAATAGAGTTTACTTTATTTCCAAGATTTTATTTTCTTTTACTGTCATCAATTCTTTTCTTTTATTGTCATCAGTACAACAATATTGTCATGAACAAAATATTGTTTCTACTATTTCATCAGACTATTGTCATCAATATTATAATATTGTTCCTATTATTGTCATCAATATTCAGTACAAAATATCGTTATTGGTATTAAAAAACCTATGTTACTGTCATCATAAAACTGTCATCACTGCTTTTTTTTAATTATTGTCATTTAATACAAAATCAATCAACGAATGCATACATAAAATTGTCTATTTTGGAATTCTTTCAAATCACATGCATTTATTACGGATCCATGCATGCATTGGTGCACAAGAACTTTTACCCCTATTCTGATGATAGTATCAAACAACCTATCATCAAAAATAGCAATTTTCTATTTTTGATTTATATCATCAAAAATAGCTTTAATAAGACCAATAAATAGATAAAAACCATAAATAAATTGTAATAAAAGTCATGCATTCAAAAGATTTGCCTTTAATTTGCTATTTTAAAATTCTCATATAAAAGTATACTTCTATCATCACAAAACACTATCTCATTCCAACAATAAAAGTATGATAGTTCTCTCAATTCTACCTCAATCCTAAAACACAAAACACTATCTCATTCCACTGATTCCTTTTACACCTATGGTTAATTCCTATCCTGATCATTAACAATCGCAAGTCCACGGTCCAAGCAATTCTTTAATCCTAGGCAAGGACGCTTAACCTAGAATTAGCATAGATAACAAGGATATACAGGATATCGATTCAAGCAATCAAGCTACGAGTTAATTGCAAGAACAAACAATCAAATCTCTTTCTCAATTCCTAGTCCACGGTCCTAGAAATTTAGTTGTTTCACAGATCAAGTAAGATCACATAGACAATGATTCAATCCTAATCAAACTATAGAATATCAATCAAATTCAACAAGTTGTGCACCAAGTGAAATCAATTCATAATCATGAAATTAAGCACAAAGAGAAAAGATATTAATCAAGGGAAAGAAATCAATACCGAAAACCTTACGAAATCATAAATAAATGCTTCACTGATGAATAAACTCCAAGGTTTAAGTCTCCATCAATAAAATACAAAACTAGGTTAAAACTAAAAAGAGGCTCCCCCCAAAACTCACGAAACTAGGTCTATAAATACAAAAACAACCGAATAAAACTAAATACTAAAGATAATAAAACGTAAAATAAAGATAAAATAAAGGCGCTGGAATCTTGGCCACCCGTGAGCGCGGGTCCACAGCCGCGGGCACGGCACCGGCGACCTCAAAGCCTCGCGGAAATTGCACTCACCGCGCTCGCGGGTCCTCAACCGCGCTCGTGGGTCTTCTTTTGACAACTTTATAGTGTTACCTTCAGAGGTGATTTTCACCCACTTAGAGTTGGAATTTGAACTCGCAAGACAAACATGAATTGTAGCTCTTCAAGTTAGCTTTCCAATGATACCAATTTCAGCTTCATCCGATCACCGTAGCTCCCGAACGATGCGTCACAAGAAAATGGCGTCAAAACAACTCCAAATCAACACTTTTCTTCAAAACTCTTGCAATTCTTCAAATCGTGTCTTCGGTCTTCATATTACAATTATGCTCAAAACTGACCTAAACACACTCAAATCATGCCTAAAATACAAGATATAACCATACTAAACTAGAGTGGATATCATAACCACAAGAACCTATGCCAATGCATTCGTCACCTTCACAATAGTGAATACTGAGGTAAATTTCATATAATTCTTATTGTACACCTTAAATTTCATGAAAACTAACAAATTTTTTCTTTCATACATAGAATAATGAGAGAACACCAATAAGAATAAGAGCAAACACCACATTCAAGAAATTGGTGCTATGTTATTGCACTAAGTACCGAATACCACCAAGATGGGTGAAATTCTTCTTAAACAACGAGGATATCACATCACGGATTGATGGAGAAACCTAAATGTTGGTAAATTTTCATTCAGTAATTATATCGTGGAATTTACTACAACCTTATGCCATCAAAAATCTATAAACTGTCATCACAATTTCTTGTCATCAAAAGATATAGATGACTTCATGATAATCCGATACTTCTTTTCTTTGCAGCTTTTCCTTAATGAAGATTCTGAGATCAAAGCAAGTCATCTACCAATTACTGTCATCACAGTGGCATATCATCAAAAACATAGACTTTGCCATCACAATTATTGTCATCACAATGAAGGGTTCTATAAGCATTTCACCATAGACACTAAATCAAATAATAAACAAAACTAAACATTGTCATCAAACAACTAACACAGATACATCACTAAATTTATATACATCTCCTACATTCATCAAAACTAACACTCTCATCACAGATTACATTACACTTGACATAGATCTATATCCATCTCCAACAGCCATATCCATTTTTTGGTGAACCACCCAATTGCAGTTAAAAATATCTATCGCCATCTTCTCTCTAATTGCCAACATGTGGCCATCATCAAGACCATCCAAGCTAAGTCCTAAAGCAAAAGCTTCAATATACTTGATGCAATAAACACCACAATTACCACTGAAAAATAAACCAGAATGACTGAATTATTCAAAAAATATAAATAATTACACAACATGATCGAACAAATCGCCACATGTTGGTGTATAACCCTTTGTATAACCCTTTGTCACCTCACCACGAAACCATAATTTCCCAAAGAGAAGAGGCTTCCAACCATCAAAATGATCGAACAGATCGCGTGGCACATCAATATTTTGATCAATAAAACGCTCCACTTGCAAATGCGTAAATGCCTTGTACCAAACCCAATCCATAATAACCACATTCTTGAAGTCATCAGGATGATCATGAATAAATTTCCACAAATAATGCAGAGCCTCGCAAAAATGCTACAAAAAGACGTAAAATGTCAACAAGGAAATTGAGAACAAGGAAATTGAACAATTGCATAGATATCATTTGATCAAATAGTTACCTCATCTCCTAACCAAAGACTTTTACTCTTAAGCAGTCTAAAAAATTCTTGTCAAGCATTTGATCAGATCAAGCAACAGTAGCATTTTTATCACTAACACAAAAAAAGAGAATACATGTTGTTATTTAGCTAGATTGGAACAGAAACTTATAACAAAAGGAGCAACTATCATTAAAATATTTCTATATCACATCCTCATCATCATAATCATCGTCATCATCATGCAATGAAATTTTAAAAATCACATAACGTTTTGTTTTTCTTCTTGTCATCACGTGTAAAGCAACTATCATCACATTACTGTTATCACAATACTATCAACACAAAAGGACTATCATCAGAATAATATAAACATATTGTCATCACAATAATATCATTATCACACAATGAAATTTTAAAAATCACATAGCATTTTATTTTTCTTCTTGTCATCACGTGTAATGGAACTATCACCACATTATTGTCATCACAATACTATCAACACAAAAGGACTGTCATCAGAATAATATAAACATACTGTCATCAGAATACTATCATCACAAAACTGTTAAAACAATACTATCATCACAAACTGTCATCACAAAAAAAAACAGAACAAAGAACATAACTTATAAATAACATACCCGTTATTATACCAATTGTAAACTATTTTACGGACATCATCTCCGTAAAAGGAATGCTTTGGAGCCTTAGGTAATGCAACATCCCTCTTCTTCTTTATCTTCTTATCCTTCTTAGCAGTATATGGAGTTGTGGTTGAAGGACTTGGCTTCAAAAATATGCTACACCTCCTAACTTCAATTGTTTCCTTTGCATCATCTACAGCTTGAACTGTTGGATTATAAAAAATTTCTTCAATATCAGAGGTTGCACCTTCTTCTTTTGAAGCTTCAAACAAAGAGCCAAACAAATGTCCATGCTTAGTAAGTTGAGAGCAATTATCTATAACATCTTGTAAAAGTCCACGCATGTCAAAACCTAACTCATCCGAGAACACATAAAAAAGGCTTGAACCTAACTCACCTAGGTCATCAATTCTGTCCTCATGAGATCCAAGTTCTCTTTCATCAACATCTGCTTGATCTTTAACAAGGTCATCAACATCTTCTGTGTCATCAACACCTGCTAGATCTTTAACTGGTTCATCATGATTAAATTTTGTGTCATCACTACCTACTTGATCCTTAACTGGTTCATCATCATTAACTTCTTTGTCATCACCAACTTGCCCTTCTACAACTACTTCACCTTCAACAATTTAGTTGCCTTGCTCTTGACCATCTTTCACAATTTCAACCAAACCATTCTTACAAACTTGGCTTGTAATTATATCTAGTGGATCATACTTTATCAACTGTAAATTGGCACCTTGGCCTCCATCTTTAACAAAAATGTCATCATCAGTGGACAACCTCAAAGACTCAATGCCTTTACAATCACTTTCTCTTACTGGTTCCAAACTTCTAACATCAATCTCATCACTGTTATCATCAGAAACAGAATCTTGATCTTTGGATTTTAGTTTCTTTTCTATTCCATCAACCCTGTTGTTAACTTTTAAAACTTGCATCTCAGCACACTGCACTTGACTATGAAGACTTTTAATCATTCTAACCATATCATCATGCAAGGAACCCATACTTTCCTTCAAAGACTTAACCCAATCTGGCTCTTCGTTTTTATTAAACTCATCTCAACACGTTGCACTTGACTCTGAAGACTTTAAATCATTCTTACCATATCTTCATGCAAAGAACCCATACCTTCTTTCAAAGACTTAACCCAATCTATCTCTTCCTTTTTATTGAACTCTTTTGCCTTCTCCTTCTCCTTGGAAGAAACCGGATCCTCATCAACTTCATCAAATATCGCCTTCTCCTTGGCCATTGACAAAATCCTAGCAACTTCCAAATCAGTTTCATTATCATCCACATTCTTCCTCTCTGGACAATCCTTATCTACAACTTCATCAAATTTCGCCTTTTCCTTTGGCCTTTTAATTTTTTCAATAATCTCAGGCACATTGTTGACACAAGTCTTTCGACCATTCACGCCCAAATCCTTTGAACCCTTCGAATCCTTCGGGCTCGTTTGATCCTTTAAAGAGTATAGAAGTTAGCTGAAATGTTCATGCATGAAGTTTTTCATCTTCATAAAACCTCAAAGACTATTATCTCTGATTGAGATGGATGGTTCATGCCAATGTTTTGAAAGGAGTGACATCAAGCTTTGTGGATTGAATTGAATTTTAGCGTTGGCTTCACTCATCAAACTGATGAACAATGCAAAGAAACAAATTCAAACTCCCGATGACAAGTATTTTGGATTCCACACGAGTTGGAATGGTAGTTTGAGTTTGAGTGATTTCACATACAAGAATTGTGATCACACGGTAAAGAAATGACTCTTTTAAGGCTTTGTAAGGCCGGGAGTGTTGGTTGTAAATTTGTTGGAATGACAATGCTGACAAAGTTTTTCATGAGCCAGACTTGGCCAAGAGAACAACAACTGATATCGCATTAACACGTTCAAGGGTGCTAAGTACTCAAAAGCGACAACAATTGTGTGTTGTGCTAAAGCGAGAACATGTGAAGTTCATTGTAAAGAACGACGTTTTTGTTCTAATATCCGCCTTGAAAGGCATATTCCGTTGGGGAATGCAAGACAACGTAAATGCTCGCTATGATGGGATCTTTTGAGATATTGGAAAGAACTTGTAAGTTTGTTTATTGGTTGGCATTGCCACCATCTGTGCATTCTATCCGTAATGTTTCCTTGATGGTATGCGTTCAATATATCTCATGTACTCAAAAATAATGAGATGGATATTCAACCAAATAACACCTGTGAAGAAAAGACTTGAGAAACTAGACGGGAAATGCTGAGTCATTTTCCAAAATTAATGAAAGTTGTAAAGAAGAAGTTTGGTAACTAAGCAATGGTTGATTGTGCTTGGTGCAGAAGTAACAGTATGTTTTTTAAGGGGGTACTACAAACTTCTGTATAGGTTTGTAGTAGTTGTGTGTATGTGCTTATGCTATCTTTCCAGATGATTCGAGTTCTCCTTGGTTTCGAGGACGAAACCATTTTTAAGGGGGTACTAATGTAATAACTGCGGTTTTTGAGGATATTTTTGAATTTTTCTCGGATATCCTTTTAGCCTTTTTGGTCCGTTTTAACGCTTAATCCAATATTTTTGTTGGAGATTAAATCCTAGAAAATTCTTGGTGATATCCTAAAATCACAAAGAAATGATTTTATGGGTCGGTGTGAATTCTAGGATTTTTCAGTGGAAAAAGAATATTTATTAGATAAGTCGTCTTTTTAATTATGTACCGGAAGGGATTTAAAATACGAAACGGAAGCCTTAAAAATTGAAGGTAGCAAGATAAAATCATGGAAAATTGGTTTTACTGGTCTACATAATTTACGGGACGTTTTTCGTTTAGTGAGTTTTCCACCCGAGGTACATAATTTTACCGCCTTAACGCGAGTCCCGTTCCGAGACGGGAAATCATTTTTGAACCGACTTCATTTACTTAATTGGGAAGGATTTGGCCACGGCATATCTTCATCTGCCACATCAAGTCTACGAATTAAAATGAAAACAAAGAAGAAGGAGGAGAGGATAAGGACGGAACGACGACGGCCTCGGATGGAAGAATTCTACACCGCCGGCCACTTCTCCTCCACCCCATAATCATCTTCTTCTTCCATGTGTGAGCTGGCTGCAAGGGGGAGCTGGACCAGCCGGGGAATCGGGTCAGAACGCCGGACTCGGGGAGAAAGAATTCCTTCACCGTCGGTTGTCTTCATGCTAGTCAAGCGACGTCGCCGGCGTTCAACAGTCGTCCGACCACCAACCACCATGGGAGCCGCTGTCAGGAAACGCCCAACCACCCTCGGTCTCGGGGATCGAGCCATGATCAATCCAAACGAGCCATGGGCTCGAGTGAAGGTATATACGATCGAAATTAATTAGCGGATTAGTTGTGGAGCCACCATAAGGGCCTTTCAGTTCAACTTTGCTAATTAAATTTATGGTTTTTATAATCTTGACGTTGATACAGTCCCACAGGTTCAAACCGCTCGTAAAACGAACGTCCGGATCTTCCGTTATAGTGAAGACAAGTTTTGGATATCGATTGGCAGGTAAAGGACTTTGGATAATTACTCTGGATTCGTTGTTAATACGTTTGATCCGAGATTTGGTCACCTTTAAGAACTGTTGCTAATGAAAAATTTTTGTTTAGAAAATTGTTTCAAAAGTGAAGCGGATAATTAGTTATAACTCCGCCAAGATGGCTCCTTAAAGCATGATAACTAAGGATTTATTATATATCGATATTCGGAAATTAAATCGTTTATCGATTAGGAAGTTGTAGGAGTTGAGAATACAACTAAGAAGTGTTTCTGTGAGCTCGTTGCTGAGAAATCCTTTTGTTATATTTGTCAGAAGGATGATAAAGATTACTATTGGATTTGCTAAGGACGTTGAGCACTCCTTCTAAGGCAAGTGGACGATTCTCTCTTGCGTTATGGTTATTAATGAGGGATTGAATTCCTTTTGATCCTCATGTTGGGAATAATTTGTATGTTGAATAAAGTTTGATGGGTTGTTATTTTGTTAGAAATAACGACCATGTCGTTATTACGGTTCTTGCGCTAGAACTGAACTTAGGACCGTTGTATGATTAGTTGTCTCATGCTGAGACATTGCTGTGAAATAAGATGGTAGAGATGGGAGTTTAGACTCCAAGACATCTCTTTAGTGGTCATGTGCTGAAACACTGTTGCAAAATAGGTAGTCCAAGGGTAGGAGCCGAGTCTCCAATGACCTCTGTATAACAAAATCTGTATTGGGGGAGTAGTTTGCTAGCGTATCCCAATATTGGAGTCATGACTCATGCCACGCTTCACATTGAAGGAAGACAATGGTGCACTATAGCTAAGTGCAATTGACACTCGGTTGTTGGCCGAGCATGTATAAATGATCATGGATGAAACAGGCCCTCTGATCTTGGTTGTTGGCTGAATCTCGGTTGTTGGCCGAGCAAATATATATATAATCTCGGTTGTTGGCCGAGCATATATAATCTCGGTTGTTGGCCGAACTATGTAAAAACTATTAAATGGTGCGAGTGCACAGTTTGAAAGTAATGAAAGATTGGTGCGTTAGGCACATTAAAGTACCAAAATGGTTAGTCCATTTGATAACCATTCTTGCTCCTGATTAAGAATGATTCTTAATCAAACTTTGATTAAGTTAAGTTATTTAGTCGTTGAAGACGATGGTGAATGTTGAGTGGTTAGTATAAGTTTCGACTAATCATTTATGCTTCTTAAAGAAACCACAAGCGGTGGTGTTCTCTCTCTTGATTATGCGAGTCTCCTTCTTATTCTCTATAAGACTGCTAACTGTTGGATCATAATTCGAGTCTAATCGGATTTGGATGCCAATATGTTTAGTTACAACCATAAGAACAAAGTTAGATTCTCTGCTTGCTAGTCTTTCATTAGACTAACCCGTCCATTTTTTTTCATGGAAGTTGATTCAAGAGGCGGATTCAGATGTTTGAAGCTCCAGAAATTGAAGAAAGGTTTCCAATGGCTATATTGAGTGAAGATCATGGTTGAACTACTTCAAAGTGAAGCTGAGTTTCAGAAATAAGAACTCAAGGAAGACTTGATGAAGATTTTGTTCAAATAGAAGTTTGTTATGTTTATTTAATCATTTTGGATAAAATTTTATATAAGATCAATTGTATTTGTTCCGCTGTAATGTTTCTTTTAGTTTGTTCAGTCAATTTAAAGCCTTGGGTAGCTTCGGTTTAGTCTTAATCGGGGTTACTGGCGGTAATACCTCCAGGGTAAGTAAGGGGGTGTTACAGACGTACCCTAAGCAAAACATGGAACGTCGCGCGGCTTAAGAAGTATTATGTGTAAACCCCCTAAATCTCGTTGTTCCTTACAAGTTTTTTTGTGAATAAAGGATTGCAGGCTTTTCGAAAACTCTCCCGGAAAATGAAAACCTTGTTTGAAAGAAAAGTCCACCCCTCGCTTCCCTTGTGGGGTTGGAGAATCTCGTTGAGTCCACCCCTCGCTTCACGCTTGGGGTTGGAGAATCTCGTTAGGTCCACCGCTCGCTTCCCTCTTGGGGTTGGAGAATCTCGTTAAGTCCACCCCTCGCTTTCCGCTTGGGGTTGGAGAATCTCGTTAAGTCCACCCCTCGCTTCCCGCTTGGGGTTGGAGAACCTCGTTAAGTCCACCCCTCGCTTCCCGCTTGGGGTTGGAGAACCTTGTTAAGTCCACCCCTCGCTTCCCGCTTGGGGTTGGAGAATCTCGTTAAGTCCACCCCTCGCTTCTCGCTTGGGGTTGGAGAATCTCGTTGAGTCCACCCCTCGCTTCCCGCTTGGGTTGGAGAATCTCATTGAGTCCACCCCTCGCTTCCCGCTTGAGGTTGGAGAATCTTGCTAAGTCCACCCCTCGCTTCCCGCTTGGGGTTGGAGAATCTCGTTCAGTCCATCCCTCACTTCCCGCTTGGGGTTGGAGAATCTCGTTAAGTCCACCCCTCGCTTCCCGCTTGGGGTTGGAGAATCTCGTTAAATCCACCCCTCGCTTCACGCATAGGGTTGGAGACAACCAAAAGTCATCATGAAAAATCCGAGTGAGGCTCGTGATCTCGGCATAACAATTGGAAGCAAAGCCAAAGCCGGTGGCTAGGCACGATGAGAACGAGAAATCACCTTCGTCGACAAGCAAGATCTTTTGGGAGTTGCTATAAGGCCCCATCCAAATCTCACTAACATCGGACTCAGAATCATAAACGGACGAACTTTGATCAAGATGTGTGTAATAAATTGACTCCATACTATTATTTCTAACTAGAACTTGTTTAGATTTGTACAAACTTCTTGAGCAACGGAGTTGAATTTAGAGAAGGGCGGGTAAATGATGACTTGAAATATTTCCGGGCGAGATTCGAGCGAAGCTCTCGGCCTCGGTATAATCTTATAAAGATCCGAGCAAGGCTCATGATCTCGGGGTGGAATTAAAACACCCGATGTGGCTCGAGTACCACAATAGTTGTGGCACTCGAACCATGGGGTTGGATGGATATGGATGAACATGTACAAATGGGCTATGACAAACAAGCAATCACGAGAAAAGAAAAATGATATAAAAGAAAGGCCACAAGGGCCAAGATGTTTAAATTACAAACCCCGTAGGGCCACCAACAAGGCAAAAATAAAAAAAAAAAAAGAAGAAAAGACGAGAAGGCAGCATCTTTCAACTCTTCGGGGCTTCGGCAGCAGGATTAGCGGGGTCCGTGAGGGCTTCTGGGGCGTTGGCAGCGGAACCCGTGGAAGTTTCTAAAACAGGGTCGGTGGTGACAAACGACTGGGAACTTGGCGCGTCTATCGCAGGCTGAGGTCCCGTGGCGAGAACCTCCAAACCTTCACGAACGAGCTCCACCGCGGGAGGCGCCTCGCTTGCCACGGTCCCATCTGCGTTGAGGAAGAACTCACATTCTCCCTCGGGCTCCTCCCCGTCCAACTCCCTCATAGTCTCGTCATAATTGGGGTTGAATAAGACAATGCGAGGATTGATGTGCCCGTACTTGGCCACCGCCTGCTTAACGCCCATGCGGACGGCCTGGTGGAACATCTTCCTTACGCTTTCCACCAACTCCGCTTTGTACTCCTCCGAAGCCACGTATTCGGGACCCGCGGCCTCCACCTCTTCGTTAAGCTCAACAACACGCCGCCCGAGGTGGGTAATCTCCTCCTCGGGCCTCAAGAGCTCCGCCTCTTTCTCCTTGAAAAACTTGTGCTCAGCGGAGAGCTTACCCCGAAACTCCTCATTCTCGCCCTATAGAACCTCGGCCACCTCTCTCGCCTTACTCTCCCGCTCCTTTGCCCGGGCCTCTCCCTCCTTTGCCCGGTCCTCCTCCTCCTTCGCCATCGCCATCGCCTTAGCCTCATCCCTCGCTGCAACCTCTGCGGCTTCGACCCGCTTCTTGGCCGCAGCAAGCTCCTTCGCCTGCTTCTCGCACTCCTACACGCGGGCTTTGAGCACCGCCTCCATCTTTTCCGCGGGTGCGGTTGTAATTATCAAAAAAGGTATGCTGCAAGTTCACAAAAGTGATTAGAAAAAGAAAAAAATAAGTCAGCGGGCACGAAGCCCAAAACAGAAACGAACCCAACGCGACTATCGGGCGGCCTCGTCGTCAATGGCAGCCTCGGTGAGGTTGTTGGCCCATGCGACTTCCTCCTTCCACTCTTCCCGGCCCCACTTCACCGGGGCACCCCTAACCGGGCCGGGGCAATGAAACTTGGCGGGCGAAGGACCAATGGCCTCGATAGATCGTCCCTCAAAGTTAAAAGGGGGGATGTCATCTTTCCCCAACCTTCCTCGCTGGTCATCCGCCCGAGGTTTCTTCTTCTTCTCCCCAGGAGGGCACTCCACGCCTTTCATCTTATGCCTGGCCCTATCGTCGGACCCTCGAGAGGAATGAGACGACGTCTTCACGACGTCCCCTTTCGGTAGGGCCGCCTCGGAGGTTTTATCTCCTTTGGACGTCCTCGCGACGTCTCCTTTGGGCGGCCTCGCAACGTCCCATTGGGACGTCTTTGCGACCCCCCAACAGTCTTCTCCCCGGACGCGATTGGCGGCGGAGGTGTATATTTAGGTTGCGCGGGGGACGGCCCCGCCTGCGGGTTCGGCTCCTTGATAGTTATCCCCTTCAGACCTCGGGGGACCGGAGCCGTTGAATTGGAAGTCATGGGTTTCTTTCCCTCTGACTTCGAGGTAAGAGCGCGCAAAAGATCCACTGCCAAAGGAAAACATGAAAATAAGTTAAAGAGAAGAGCAAAAAAACAAAGCGAGGTTAGCATGGTTTCTAAAAAACGACGTTAAAATCAACTAAGATTGCGAGGTTGTTGACCTCGTGACCTAACAAAAAAGGGCAAACAAAAATGCATATCTAAAAAAGAAAGAAAAAAATAAGTACCCTCGCTACCCTCGCGTGGCGGAAGGGCCAGGCTCTTGCCGGCCCGCTCAAGCCGATCCTGTGCTAAATACTTCCAATGCGGTGCCTGACTCAACGGAGCATATCGTGCCTTAAGCGCTTTGAGTTGGGGGACCGTGTGCGAACCTACTTGCCGGACAAAGTTGCCTGGCACCGTGGGAAAATTGAGATACCTCCATGGCCCGACGTTCGAAACGTTCGTGGTAATCTTGATACCCGGCAAGCTAAGGTTGACGAGACAAGACTTTTGCTCCTTCCTCGCCAGGAACAAGGTCGACATATTATCGACGTTCGGCCCATCCCCAATCTCGCGACTGCGAACCGTGTAGGCGCACAGCAGCCTCCAAGCACTAGGAAACAACTGGACAGGGCAGATCTGCATGGCCCACGGGTAGTCGACGATGTATTGGGCTAGGGGAAACCTGAAGCCCGCTTGAAGACTGAACAGATGCACAACCACGCACCTCTCATAAGACGCCAAGGAGTTGCCCTCATCCTCAGGAAGTGCTAGCTCAATCCCCTCGGGCCAAGCGAAGTTCTTGGCGATGTCCGCAAGATGCTTGGGCTCCAGCTGGGTAGGCATTCCCCTAGGCAGAAAAACCTCGCGTGTATCCGAGGACATGGGGATCCTTTCCTCAAGGATAGGTGGGACGCGGAACACGGCATCGGTGATATACGCCGCATCAAAGTCCGCGGGCTCATAAGAGTCAAACGACGTTGCTACAACCTCGACAGCGACCTCATCGGAGACGGAAGACGAGGCCATTTCGACACCTGATGACGCACGAAGTCGGGAAAAGCGGGAGTTAATGGAGACCTTGGAGTTGTTAGAAGAAGGGTCGCTAAAAATCAGCGAAGGCGACCTTGGTTTCTGGGAGTCTCTAGGCTCTACACTTCCCACGGATTCGAAGACCTCCTCGTAAAAACCCTCTTGTACTTTGAACACGAAACTTGGTGGGGGACTCACAGAAGCTCTCCTAGGCATGAAAAAACGACGTCCAGGCCGCGGGAGGCTAGCACCTGGAAAAGAGATAAGCGATGAGACATCGGGCAAGATAACCAAAGGGAAGAAAATCGCGAGGTCGTAAACCCCGAAGTAAAAAGCAACACGAGATCGCAACAAACGAAGAGAAGAAAATCGCGAGGTCATAAACCCCGAAGTAAAGAGCAACGCGAGATCTCAAGAAACAAAGAGAAGAAGAGCGCGAGGTCATAACCCCAAAAGGAAAGACAACGCGAGGTCATGAGGGAAGAAGGCCCGTGGCACCCTAGAAGCTACTCTGACAAGATAGGACGGCGGAGGAGAATTTGAAGCGCCAAAAGGAAGAAAGAGAAAGAAGAGTGCTAACCAACGGTGGAAGCCAGCGGTGGAAACCCAAACGTCCCGTCAGTCGGACATCATGACGTTTGGGTTTCCGAGGACCTCAAGTTTCGGAAAAATGGCTGATAGAAAAGCAGGAACTCAACCGTCACCTAACGGGCGAAGGCTTCAAGGGTGTGGCGTTGGTCTAACGGTGGTGATCGCTCGCCACCACCGTCTCACCACCGCAGCGCTAGCAGAACACACCAGTAAACAACCACCACCACCACCACCCCCGAAGCGCAACACAAAAAAGAAAAGCAAAACGAAAAGAAAGGGGAGGAAAAGAAAAGCAAAGAGGAAACAAGGATACCACACCATAGCAAGAACCACCCTCAACACTGCCGCCTCACCGCCGCACCGCCAACAAGAAACACCCAGAAATCACCAACACCCACCCAAGTACAAAACGAAACAAGGAAAGAACGAAGAAAAATAACAAGGGCAACGCCCATAAACACACGCAACCCTACCACCACCGCTTCGCCACCGTGACACCGGCGCGAAACACCAGGCGACACACCGTCGCCTTTACAAAACACGGAGCAAAGGGCGAACAAGGAAAAATCGAAGGCAAAAAACACCGAAAGACAGGAAGAAGAGGGTCGAGAACTTACTTGTTTAAAAGTCGGCGAAGAAAGGGCGGTGATGCAACTGGCAAATAACGAAAAACTCATCGGAAACTGTCTAGAGAAACCGCTCGCAGGAAACCGAAAAGACGAAGAGAGAGAAGGAGCGAAAATATTGGAAAGAGAAG
This sequence comes from Fallopia convolvulus, assembly GCA_964016875.1. NCBI lineage: Eukaryota > Viridiplantae > Streptophyta > Magnoliopsida > Caryophyllales > Polygonaceae > Fallopia > Fallopia convolvulus. Next base: position 28,437,676 of record OZ024732.1, read on the forward strand.
ATGAGGGGGAGGCGTGTGGCATACGCCCCTATAAAGAGCAGATTTGGGCCTCCCCCGGTCCCGAAAGGCTTATTGGGCCTGTCTCACCTGGACGGCCCACTAAGCATGGTATGGCGAGCAGGCCCATGAAGCTTCATCTGTGCAGAACAAGAAGAACGCCTAAGTACAGAACCTCACACCTCGTAGATAGACCTGTACAAGTCCAGGCCGGCCCGCTAAAAACACGGGCTTGGACATAGGAATTAGCCCGAAAGGCCCGGCCCGGCCCGGCCCGTAAAATATGGGACCGGGCTTGGACAACGGAAAAAGCCCGTCGGCCCGTATATATTATATTATTTTTATATATAATTTATTAATATATTATATCATTAATTTATATAATTTATTAATATATTATATCATTAATTTATATATAATTTATATTTTAAAATAAAATTAATATCATTTATAATTTATAATATTATTAATATATTATAAATAAAATTTATTATGCGGGCCGGGCGGGCCCGTTGGACAGCCCGGCCCGTGTATGTGGGCGGGCTTGGACAAAAAAATCGGCCCGAATTACCGGGCCGGGCCAAGACCGGCCCGTTGATGTGGACAAAAGAAATTTTTAGGCCCGGCCCGAACCCGCCCATGTACAGGTCTACTCGCAGAGTGCCCTCCCCACCTCGGGAACCATACACCTCGCAAGGTGCCCTCCCCACCTCGGGAAACATACACCTCGCAAGGTGCCCTCCCAACCTCGAGAACCATACACCTCGCAGAGAACTTCCCAACCTCCAGAGCACCCTGCATCCCCCGGTCCCAGGGAACTTATGCCATGCGGCCCTCGAGGCGAGGCCCCAAGGCCATGGGGTTGTGATGATGTTCAAAATAGTAAAATAGTAGGTGGGCCCGGGGTGCCAAGAAACAAATAGATACGACGGTGTTTCCAAGGATGATTCGGGGTCCCACACTCACACCCCCCATTTATTAAAACAAAGTTCTTACCCTCGCGAGGTCATCCGAAACCTTGTAGCGAGGTCTAAACCTCGCCACCGACTCTACTGACACCCCCGCCCACACGGACCACTCAAGGATGCCGCTTCCCCGAACCAATCACCATCTGCTTCACCTCTGAACCAATCAGGAGCCCCCATCTCGGGCATCCCACATGGGACCTTGTCCAAAACTCGACTCCCCGATCCTCTATAAATAGAGGAGAACCTCGTAAGAAGAGGGGGTCGAAAAACATCTTAAACTCAAAAACTATCTTGCTCGTTGAAGATCGACGTGATTGAAACATCGTCAAAAGACCTCGCTACAGGCAAGTGAAATCCACAAAAAGACTTCAAGTCATACAGGAACTTCGTTCACACCAAAGACCTCGCTACACAATCTCACAAGACTCCCTATCCCACGTTCTCAAGTCCACCTCGCCTCAAGATCGATCAAGCGATACTTAGGTGATAGAACCGTCTAGCAAATAGGAGATCTTGAACATTGTTAGATCGAGATCTCGAACACACGTAGGAGGTCTAGGGTGTAATTCTCAATTGTTCATCAGCCTCGTCGGCTTGTAACCTCGTTGTAAGAGAAATATCAATAAAGAAGCAAGTGTTTGCATAATCGAATATAATAACCTCGTTCCTTGTCTTCTAGCGAGTCGTTATTTCTGGTTTCATCAAAACCATTTCGTTCATTTTCATGTAAGAAAAAACAACTTTCATTTCAATTTTATGAAAATTAGTTCACGTATAAAGATTTAATGTTTTTACACATTTTATTTGTTAAATTATTTTCAAAATGAAATTGAAATATGACGGATGCAAAGTAGATCTAAAAGTAATTAGGTAGCGAACTTATTCACACATCAAACACACTAAAACAATACTTATTGTATAATCCCACCTTCTAATAAATATTCATATTTAGCATTGTTGGTACAAATACACTTCAAGACAAATGACGATAATTGATATTTCATTTTGCAACTTTTCATTCTTAAACCTAAAATATTTAAAATTAAATATTAGAATGATTAAGAGATTGTTATTTTGAAAAAAAAATAAAAAATATAAATATGATAAATATATGATAAAACCAAACTATATATTACAATTTATATAGATTAAGTTTAACCATAATTGCAATTGGCAAAAGAATATTATAATTATAATTATTCATACATTTTATTAATATCAAATAATAAATATAAAAATATATCATAAATAATCATTTAAAAATAAGAAAATAATACCTGTGCGTAGCACGGGTCTAAATCCTAGTTTATGATATGTAGTGCAAAAAATAGAGAGGCAAGTTCAATATTGAATGAAGATTTAAGCTTACATTAAAGACGCGACCAACAAAGATCAAACGTAGAGTAAGGGATTGGTCAGGCATCACAATTTTTTTTAGTCGGAAAAAATTTCTGCAGAACACAATCATAGAAAAATTTATGCTCTCATTTTGTTCAAATTGATCAAATTGAAGACCACGCAAAGGCAGAAGTGAAGTAATTCCAATGCCAGCCACAAACAGGAATCCCACCAGCAATAAAAGTTCAAGTGTTGTACAATTGAGCTCAATCCCATTAGGAAACAACAATCAATAGGAAAAAAAAATTAAAATAAAATAAAATTGGTTAGAGGACAGTACAGAGAAAACAGAAACCCTGCCTGTTGTAACAAACAAATTTGTGAAGCCAAAAAAAAAAAAGCTACACTCAAATTTTCATGCAAACCATATAAGAATTACTGTAATCTTGAGCCATCAGACTGATTGGAGAAGCCCAAATTCATGGTGGTATGTACACTCCTGTGCTAACAATCTCGAGAATCTGCAACAAATGCATCAGAAACGCATAATTACACAAAAGAAAGGGATATTGACCTTGTCCTCAGTCATAGCATTTGTGAGGCTGAAGTTGAGCCCTTAAACCGACTCTCCTCCGGTGAAGGCCGACTTGACGAATCCGAAGACCTTATCTCCTCCATTTTACTAACAACCTCTTCCATGTCGGGTCTCATATCAGGCGCCTTGGACACACACGCCATTGCTATTTGAAGCATCTGAACCAACTCTTCTTCTACGTTTTCATTCTTCAACATGAGCTCCACATCAAACACTTCGGAAGTCCACTCCTCCCTGAGGACCGACTGTACCCAACGCGGGAGGTCGACCGCCTCCTCTCTACCGGGAGATTGTACAGGTTTCTTTCCAGTGAGCATCTCAAGGAGGAGGACGCCGAAGCTGTAGACGTCCGATTTGTGGGTCGGTTTCCTCGTTTCAATTGTCTCCGGAGCTCGGTAGCCAGCAGTTCTTGGAGGGACTACTGCATAGTTCATTAGAGAAGTCAAGCCAAAGTCTGAGATTATGCCGTTGAGATCATCTGAGAGGAGGACGTTGGACGATTTGATGTTTCCGTGTGTGATTTTACCGCCCATGGAAGAATGGATGTGTACAATGCCACGTGCAGCACCCAGTAAAATCTTGACCCGGGAATCCCAGCTTAGTGGAATTCTTTCAGTGTCCTTGCTCCCTGACATTAGATAGGAGAGTAAGTGTTTTCTGTTATACATAAGCTAGTTTGACACAACATCAATCATTTGCGAATTTCATTGACGTACTGTCACATCGGAATTTTGGAGCAAGAATGCGTTTTTGGTTGTGTAAACAACAAAAGACATTATATATCTAGCAAATTCATCGTCTTGCTATAATACTGTGTGGGGGAACTGTAAGTAAAACGGAACAAAAAAATGCAAGAAATAAAAATGAAGATGGAAGATCATACCATGGAGCCGAGCAAGCAAGCTGCCAGCAGCAATATAGTCATAAACCAGTAGCTTTTCATCCTTGGAATAGTAATACGCACGAAGGGGCACGACATTTTGGTGCTGACCCACCTTTCCAATGACTTCCATCTGCTGGTCAAACTCTTTCTTCCCCACCACAACTTCCTTCAATCTTTTAACAACCACAGTAGTTCCATCCTCCAAGATTGCCTTGTATGTGGTTCCGTAGCTTCCTTTACCCAAAACTTCAGCAGATGCCCTCAACAGGTCCTCCAAATCAAAGTTAAACAAACAACCTTCAAAGAAAACCAATTTATTCTTCTCAGCTTCTTGGACTCCACTTCCAAACTCTTCCTTGGGCTTTTCGCTCTTCCCCCCAGCAAAAGCCTTCCCTTTAAGGATACCACCTCCTGTGCTATCCTTTTTCCTCAAGCAGCATAACAATATTATTGAAAATAAGAGGATAAGAGCCACTGCACCACCAATTGCAATTGCAATGATAGCAACTTTGCTGATCTTTGTCTGGGAAGCTTCTTTTTTGGGGGGAATGGAAGGAGAAGGTTCAGGGCTAATGGATGAACAAGGAGAAAGTGGTGAACCACATAGGCCGATGTTCCCTTCAAATGAAGAGTCGGAGAAATTTCTAAGCATTGACGGAATTGAGCCGCTAAGGTGATTATTGCTCAAGTTCAAATATTTTAGGGGAAGCCTTACATTTGGAATTGGTCCAAGAAAGGAGTTTATTTTGAAGATAAAGTTTTGTTAGATGGGTCAAATTACCAACTGAGGATGGAATTCTACCCTGAAGGGAATTAAATGAGAGGTCTAATGAGCTTAGTTGGGGGGAGAAAAAAGAGGGGATTTCACCAGAGAAGTAGTTATGCTGAAGGTAAATAGAGCGGATGGAAGGAAGGGAGAAGATATCAGATGGAAGAGTCCCGTTGAGGCTGTTAGACCGTAAGCTGAGGATCTCAAGAGCATCCAACTTCCCAATTGTATTATTCGGAATTCGACCAAGCAGTCCAACCCCAGGGAGCCTAAGAGCAGCCACATGTGTTTTCTTAGCATTGCAGGTGATACCTACCCAACCAGTACAAATTTGGGTAGTGTTAGTCCAATTCACTTTTTGGCCATGAGGAACCAGAGCAGCAAACTCTAGAAGAGCTTGCTTTTCAGAGACCAAATTAGCACCACATGAGGACCAGAAGAATAATAGTAGAAAAATGACTGCCAAATAAGAGAACAGCCTCATAGAGAAAGTCTTCAGTGTAAAATCAACAAACAGCTCAAGGTGCAGACTGGATCAACACCCCTTCTTTAATTTACCTGTTACATTAAGGAAAGTAAACAGTAATTATCATTAATCACATATCCCGTTGACAGTTGCTAACAGTAGCAACCACAATGAGAGAAAAACAGTACATGCAAATTGACCTAAGGAAAGCACAACCATGCATTGAAGCACACAAATTTGAACCGTGAAAATGAGAAATATAGGGTGAAACATGACAATTTCCTAAAAGTAGAAGATCAGAACTAATCCAAGCAACGATGAAACTTAGAAATTCTAAGGTTCCTTTCTTTCTATGGTTGGATTTTAAAGTGCACTGAAGCTTTGCTCAAATTAGAAAGCAATGAAACAACTATTATAGATGATTTTCCAGTGAATGGATAGCAAGATGTAAGCGTTTAACATTAAACGACAACGATCAAATTTTCTGTATATGAAGATACTCCAATCAGTTTTTTGGTCAAGGGAGATACTCCAATCTTGTTAACTACAAAAGGCAAAATGCTAATTTGCAAAAAATGACTTAAACGAAGATTTATCATGCACAGTAACCATTTTATGTGTTTACAAAAAATGGCACCAAATACCCAGCTAAGAAAGGTAACATAATCATTTCCGTTCCAAGATCAGAAAATTAAAAAACCCAGAAGGACAAATGAAGCAAGGAACCATATATAAACAACAACCAAACGATAAGTCAGATTCGAGTTAAAAATAATTTCGTGAACTCACTTTTTTATAATAATAGAACTACATTGTCATATATAAAACAGCACAACTTTTCTTTGAGAAGAAAAAAGAGAGTAGCTTTAAAAACAAAACCATTATCTTTACAATTTACAATTTAGTCGCTTCAACTTCCTTTTAGTAGGAACTCAACAATGTATCTCTCTTCAATGTATTCTTTTTGTTGCTTTCATACATCTCGATACTTAGAGAAAAGAATGCTAATTGATTATTCTTCACAAGGTCCACAGTTCATCTCATGGAAAGCATGATTTTTTTTTTCTGTTTTGTCATTCATTTGTTGATAGGAAGACGAGAAATTGTCAAGACAATACATACCTGTCTTTCCAGGCTCACCTTTAGCCTTTAGGTAATGAGACTTAAATCAAAGAGACTATCTTAGAAATCCAAATAAGGAAATTGAGAATGCACGAGGAGTAGATCAATTTAGAAACTAACATAAATCTACCATCACCGAAACTCTTTTGAAACAAAACTCAGATCCAGGAAACCAACCAAACCCACATTTAGAAGTGTGCTAATTTTCGGAAAAACGAAATGTACGACCTTAAAACCTAGAAATCAACTGAATTGAAGCATCTACAGAACCGAACAGCAGAATCCAAAGCAAATGGAGTCGAAGTCTGCTAATTTTGGCCAAGAATTGAAACTCGGCACCATAATGACCGAATTATTTAGCCCTGCAATTTGGTAGTGAAATTGTATTGTTGATCTAGAACGAACGAGCTAAGACGCAATTATAGCATGCAACATTTCACACACTCAGGATTCAGGAAGGGGAGTGAGAGAATGAAGGAGAGAGAGCTCACCTTGAGATTTGGCATCTGAGCTGAGAAGAGGAGCAGGTAAAAGCAAAATGCTCCTCCAGAGCAGAAGAAGAAAATAATTTTTTCAAACCTACCTTCCAACGGCAAATCTGAGAAGCTGACTTTGTCAAAGAAAGAAAAGCTCAAAAGGAAATGGAGAGGAATCCCGAATCACTTCTTTTTTGTTGCTGGAGAAAAGAGAGCAGGCCATGAAAAAGGAGAAGAAAAGGGCTACACTACACCTTGAAGAGTTGAAGCTAACGGCAACGGTCAAGTGGCAGATCCGGAGGGCGTCAAAGAGCGAGAGATGTGGTTTACTCTTGGGCGTAGCCAGAAGACCCAGAAATGCGTTACTTGGACTGAGTGGACTGGGAATTTATTGTCAAGAGTCAAGACTATAGAAAGCGTTGAGGCTGAATTTTCGCCATCATCGATGTCATCACTGTTTACTGTTCAGTTTTGGTAGGACAGTAGGAGGTAGTGGGGTCCTTTTCCAAGAGAATTTTCATTAGTGCCTTTTTTGGTTGAAATTTTCATTAGTGCCTTTTTTATTTATTTTTTATTTTTTTTAGTAGGAAAGAATTAGGTCGATACAACTCAACCTAGCGCATCCTTACGGATGAGGGAATGAAGCACTAAATGGGTCTGAATCTGATTGACACTAACCAAATATCTTAGGTCAGCGATCAAATCCGCCACTTTATTGCAGTCACGTGGTGTATGTAGGAAACGGACCACCTCAAAGGACTGCAAATTAACCAACGTATCAGCAATTAGCATTTCAATTTGTCAAGGGCAAGATCAACTTTCTCTTAAAGCGTTGATGACAATAAGACCGTCTCCTTCAATTTCAATTTTCAAAATATTCCTACCCTTAGCTTCACAAAGAGCGTCACACATTCCTATGGCCTCAGCCCGAATGACGTTCTAGTGTTCATTTGTCGTAGCATTCATTGTGATCACTCTTCCGCAATGGTCTCTAATAATATATACCGTCGTTGCCATCCCATTACTCTTTTTTGATCCGTTTCTTCTTTTTTCCATTTTTCTTTTCTATTGTTCCAACTTCAGTAGAAAAAAATTCATGTCTATTATCTATCGTTTGCACTTTAGTCCACAAATTTATCTGTGATTTTATAAATTCGTCTATATTTCTTGCAGTGCCTTCAATTGGTTGATTGAACATAGTTCTATTTCTATAGTATCATACACTCCACCAAGCAATAGTTAGCTTCGTGAATTGTGACTCACTCAATTGTTCTTTTAGTCTATGTATAATTGTCATTATGGAGTCATTATTTAGCCCAAGTTGTAAAATTCTGTTGACAATATTCGAGTCAACTTTGGCTAATGTATTTAATGTCACGGGACACTCTATCAATAAATATTTTGTTGTTTCCCGTTGGTTCTGGCATAACGGGCATTCTGCAGTTACATACACGTGTCTTTGTAGTAATTGATCTTTAGTCGGAAGTCCTTTTACAAATATTTTCCATAAGAAAAATTTAACTTTTGGCGTTACATTTAACCGCCATATCCACATAAAGTCACAATCTCTCCTGATATGTTCATGTGATACGAAGGATAAGGCTGAGTGAGTAGAAAACCGCCCATTCTTACTCGGGTACCAATACAGAAGATCTCTAATCGCATTCTTTGGAATCAGTATAGACGCGATTTTTCTCCCCCATTCATCAGGTAACCAGGTAGAAAGCTCTCGAGTCTTCCATTGTCTATTATCATCGATACACTGAGATACAGTTGCATTTAGATCTATATCCTGTGTATTCGAGCAAACCTTCTCTAAGGGGCAATTCGTAGCCCATTGATCCTTCCAGAAATGAATATTACAACCATCTCCTATCTGTCATATTAGCCCTTCCAGGAATTTGTTATTTAGTCACATTAATTTAGTCCACTGCCATGACATATTTCTGCTTTGTGAATATGTGAACAAGTTTTCTGTTTTGAGGTATTTTTCAGATATGATCTTAACACATATGTCATTAGGTTCTGCCAGAATTTTCCAAAGTAGGCGCATTTGTAAGGCAGTATTCATCTGTTTTGCTTTTGTAAGTCCTAAACCCCCTTTTTTCTTTGATCTACAAATTTGTCCCACTCAATAATAGGAGTGTATCTATGTGGTTTGTTCCAAAAATTAAAATTCCCGACTTATCAAATTTGTCCCACTCCTTTTGTAGTCTGAAAAGCCGATTTATTGAAATTTACTTTTTGTCCCGATATATCACAATATTCTTTAAGAATGCTTTTAATTTTCCTAAACGCGGTCAACGTGGCAGGGCAAAAACAATGATGTCATCCGCAAAAGACAAGAACGGTATTCTTGTACCACCTCTCACCAACAAAAATCCTACATGTCTTTTGTATTGTACATTCTAACTATAGTCGTCTAGCTAGAATTTCGGCGCCAATAATAAATAGCAGTGGGGATAATGGGTCTCCTTGTCTTAACCCTCTTTTCGGGTAAAAAATCTTTGTTGGTTCATTATTTACCAACACCGAAAAACTAATTGTTTGTACACACTGCATAACCTATGTGTTAAGGCAAGGTTCCCTTGCCCCTTTGGGTTTTGATGATAACAAACCCTTGGCATTTGATATGTTCTATGAAGTGTTTCAGGGAAGGAATTGTCCAAGGGAACAATGAAAGGAACTGTTCCTCTAACTAGAGGGAATAGTGATGGAAACTGTGAAGTTGAAGGTTCCAAGAGAAGCAAAACAAAGAAGGTAGATTCAAGGGAACAATGAAAGGAACTGTTCATCTAACTAGAGGGAACAGTGATGAGAACTGTGAAGTTCAAGGCTCCAAGAGAAGCAAGACAAAGAATGAAGATTCAAGGGAACGATGAAAGGAACTGTTCCCTTGATAGAGGGAACAGTAAAGGGAACTCTCAATGTAATAGGATGACACTGTTCCCTTGACAACTGAAAATGATAGAGAAACCAAGAAGAAGGAACACTGAAGGGAACACTAGTGTAATATGATGGGAACTGTTCCCATCTAGGGAATATGATGGGAACAGTGAAGTTTCAAAGATCAAAGGAACAGTGATAGGAACGCTAGTGTAATATAAGGAACTGTTCCCATCTAGGGAACATGATGGAAACAGTGAAGTTTCAAAGCTCAAAGGAACAATGATGGGAACGCCAGTGCAATATGAGGAGTTGTTCCCATCCAGGAACATGATGGGAACAATGAAGGTTTAAGGCTCAAAGGAACAGTGATGAGAACGCCAGTGCAATATGAGGAGTTGTTCCCATCCAGGAACATGATGGGAACAATGAAGGTTCAAGGCTCAAAGGAACAGTGAAGGGAACGACAATGTAATGTGAAGGAACTGGTCCCATCCAAGGAATAGCTCCCCAAGACCAAAGCTCCAAGAGAAGAAAGACTCAAAGGAACAATGAAGGGAACTATCAGTGTAATATGAAGGAACTGTTCCCATCCAAGGAACAGTTCCTCAAGAGAAAAGCTCCAGGAGAAGAAACAATCAAGAGAACAATGAAGGGAACTCTCAGTATAAAATGAAGAAACTATTCCCATCCAAGGGAACTCACAAGCTAGTCCAAAAAACACATCAGCGAGAAATACGGAGACATGTTCCTGACAAAACAGAGGAACAGTCCGTGCATCAGACTGAGCCTATTCATCCAACGGCTTGATGAGCTTCAAGAGTTGACCAAATTCAAACAAGAGTCACATGTTGAGAAAGTACATACTTGGGGAACAAGACAAGGGCAATCTTGACATTTCCCAAGTTGAGGATTGGGGAGCAAGGCTCTTTAGATATAAATAGTGAACAAGCCCAAGAGAAAAATTCACCCCTTCAGAAATCCAAAAAAGGCAAGAGCATTAAGAGAGAGTGAAGGTGGTCGACGGCGAGTGTTTGATCTCAACGACGGCGAGGAAGAAGTTCCCAGGAGCAAGGGAACTGTGATAGTCAAGTCCAGGTGTAAGGTTTGGTTTACTTGTCTTAGTTGAGTTGTTCGCTTAGGAACTTGGTTGAGAAGACTCATTAGTGTTGCTAGAGTTAGGAAGAACTGCTAGGAACAGAGAAGTTTGAGTCTTGCCTGTTGTAACTAAGGAACAATCAATAAAACAAGTAGGTCATTCAAAATCCTCCAAGGGAGGTAGAGGTTTACCCATTCAACTAGTTGGTTGAAGTGGGGTTCCTCTATAAGGAACTGTGTCCCTTCTTATGCTTTTTCTTCTTGTTCCTTAAAATTCCTTGAATTGTTCCCATAATACTCTTTGTTCCTATACTTCCCATATTGTTCTCTAGCTTGTGCCTATCACCTGCATATTTATTATTATTCCGCTGCCCAAGGAACAGTTATGGTAAATGTTCCTTGACTCTATTCTAACACACAACTTTCCAACAATTGGTATCAGAGCCTGGTTGCTCTAGATTGTGTGTTACTTGCAGGTAATTAGGGAACAATATGACTTTGTCAACAAGTGATGAAGTTGGTTGTTGCATAGAGGCACTACGTTCTTTGTACTCCAAGGGAAATCTCCAAAGGAAAATTGATGGAAGTGTTCCCACCACAAAACTAGAGCTTGTGGGAGAGGAACAACTTAGTGACCAAGGAAAGGGAGAACATCATTAGGAACTGTCCTAAGAAGAAGAAAGAAAAAGGAAAGGTGTCTTTCTTTTTTGATGCATGGGGGAACAGTCCTGATGATGAATCTGACGAATGGACAAGTCCAAGTACTTGTTATGTTGCTAAGGAACAAAGTGCACCTGATTGTGAAGAAGAGGTAAGTGAAATTTCCCATCTTTTCAATGATTTGAAGAATTATAGGAAAAGTTCCCTGATTAAATTTATTGAGAAAATTTGGAAGGAAAAGGAAAAATTGAAAGAGGAACTTGAAAATCATGATAGTTATTCTTCCATTCCTTGTGATGCTTGTCATGCTCTTGAAATTGATGTTGGGAACTTGATGTCTGAGAATCGGGAACTACATGCTAAGTTAGAAAGTCTTAGAGCTGAAAACTTGAAACTTTCTAAAGAACTAAACTTTGTTGTTCCCTTTGACCAAACTAGGTTGAATAGCTTGAGATCTAAAGTTGATAAGCTTGTTTCCACTAACCTTATGAATGAGAAGAAACTCTACGAGTTTAGATGTGTTAAGGAACAGGTGGAACAAAATTTTGAAGATAAGGAACTGCTCCATCTTCAAAGAAGGTTGCAAAGTGCTAATGACAGGAACATGCACTTGGAGGCAAAGCTAAAAGGTCTTGAAAACCATAGTTCCTTAAACCACACATGGGCTAGAGGACAAAAGGCACATAAGGTTTGGGAACAACAAGCTAGATCAAAGAAGCAAGCTTCTTGGAACAATGACATTCATGTGAGGTGCAAACCCATAAGACAAGAGGAACATAAAGGAGAGTCAAGTGCCCAAGGTGCACATCGTAATCATCCAAAGGTGATGAACCAAGCTGAGAATAGGGAACCTCGTAGGGAAACAAAGTTCCAAGAGAGAAAGGCACACCCTCATTTCCAACAAATCCATGGGAACTGGGAACGTCGTGGGCACTATGCTTTCAAGAACCATTGGAAATTCACTGGATTAAGAAGGAAGGACCAAAAGGTGCAACAACCTAGGAAAGGTAAGTCTTCAGTTCCTTCCATACAATCTTCTTGTATGAAGTGTGGAAATGTTGAATTTTTTAATGCTAGTCCTAACCCAAGGGAACCCAAACTTGTTTGGGTGCCCAAAATCAAGACTTGAGTTTGTGTTGTAGGGAGTTGTGAGGGAAACAACTTAGGAACAAGTGTCTCATTGGAAAAATTTCCTCACAATCTCAAGTGGAAGTGAGATAGGAACTCACTTAATGTGCAAGAAGTGCAACAATTTAGGGGGAACAAGGTCAAGAACAAAAATTCTCCTCTCAAAAAAAAAATAACAAGCTGAATGCTAGTTGTGGAACACAATGAGGTAAGTGTTTCTTAACCCATAATGTGCTCATCTTTCATGCATGGGAACAATAGAGTTGATCTTTGAGAAAAATCCATTGAGATGGAACTTTGTAGAACTGAAAATCAAGTTGCAAGGAAATTCACCAAAGCTTTGGTTAGAAAGCTCAAGGAACATCTAAGGATGCTTCCTTGCATGATCTTCTTAGAATTAAACAAGTCTCTGTTCACTATTCTTTCAATGATTGGCTAGTTTAAGGGAACTTTGGTAGGGAACAATACTTAGTAACTGTCTTCATGATAATATGATGACTTGTTTGATGGACTATGCTTTCACTATCCTTTTTTTTTGCATGGAGTTGTTACATATGCATGAGTTTTTCTTTTTTTGGCCCAAAATGATCAACCTGAGTTCCTAACCCACTATATTAGCCGAAATGATGGTTGATCATAAGACTTGTCCCTTAACCTTGATCCAGGTAAACGTCTCCTATGAGCCTAATATGTTTTAAGCCCTTTATTTACTGGATTCAATTACCTGGATGTCTTTTGTTCCTTTTTATGCTTATTTGTTTGGATATGCTTATCTTATTGTTCCACAAAAATCCCATGCTATCCAAACCAAGCCCTCATTACTCAATCATGGTGTAGAAGAGTGGGAACTTTGTTTTTACTAGATGTCAAGGGAACAACAAGTCAAGGAAAGAAGAAAAGAGGATAAAGCTCTAGATATAGTTCCATTTTTGTAGGGGGAACAAGTTGCAAGTTCCTTCATATTAAGTTGCAAGTTCCCTAAAGCATATGCAAGTTGCAAGTTCTCAAAAAAAAAAACCAAAATTCTCATGAAGGCAAAGTTTCAAGAAAATTTGAAGAAATGTACAAGGAAGGATAGGAGGAACTAAAGCAAGGAAATGGATGTAAAAATCAAGGAACCAAGGTCTATTGTGAGGAACAATGGTAATGCTTGATATCCAGGGGAACACACCCTCTTTGAAATCATGATTGAGTCCCCTACAAAATTTCCTTTGCCCATCAATTCCAATACATTGCTTTTCCTTGTGCATATGCTCTCAATTCCATTGCTCTTACTATTTCTTGCTTATAATGATTGTATAGTACTATCCCTCTATCATCATCTCTATATTATCCTTGAGTTAAGACTGTGCTTTGTATTTGTCCCTCTTACATGAAGTTTATTTTTTGATGATGCCAAAAGGGGGAAGTGTGAAAAATTGTAGAGATGTAGAATTTACTTTTCCATATGCTAAGAGGGAACTACTTGATAACTTTCACTAGTAGGAACTACAAGTCCATCTCAGGGGGAACAAAAAGGTTTAGGGAACAATCATGCATTTTATTGAGGAACTTTCATTTATTCAGGGGGAACTAGAACTTGTTTTGCTCTACAATTTTGAAGAGTTGTCATCATCAAAAAAGGGGGAAATTGTTAAGGCAAGGTTCCCTTGCCCCTTTGGGTTTTGATGATAACAAACATTTGCCCCTTGCCCTCAGGGGGAACTAGTATTTTTTTTGCTCTATAATTTTGAAGGGTTTGTCATTATCAAAAAGGGGGAAATTATTAAGGCAAGGTTCCCTTGCCCCTTTGGGTTTTGATGATAACAAACCCTTGGCATTTGATATGTTCTATGAAGTGTTTCAGGGAAGGAATTGTCCAAGGGAACAATGAAAGGAACTGTTCCTCTAACTAGATGGAACAGTGATGGAAACTGTGAAGTTGAAGGTTCCAAGAGAAGCAAAACAAAGAAGGTAGATTCAAGGGAACAATGAAAGGAACTGTTCATCTAACTAGAGGGAACAGTGATGAGAACTGTGAAGTTCAAGGCTCCAAGAGAAGCAAGACAAAGAATGAAGATTCAAGGGAACGATGAAAGGAACTGTTCCCTTGATAGAGGGAACAGTAAAGGGAACTCTCAGTGTAATAGGATGACACTGTTCCCTTGACAACTGAAAATGATAGAAAAACCAAGAAGAAGGAACACTGAAGGGAACACTAGTGTAATATGATGGGAACTGTTCCCATCTAGGGAATATGATGGGAACAGTGAAGTTTCAAAGATCAAAGGAACAGTGATAGGAACGCTAGTGTAATATAAGAAACTGTTCCCATCTAGGGAACATGATGGGAAAAGTGAAGTTTCAAAGCTCAAAGGAACAATGATGGGAACGCCAGTGCAATATGAGGAGTTGTTCCCATCCAGGAACATGATGGGAACAATGAAGGTTTAAGGCTCAAAGGAACAGTGATGAGAACGCCAGTGCAATATGAGGAGTTGTTCCCATCCAGGAACATGATGGGAACAATGAAGGTTCAAGGCTCAAAGGAACAGTGAAGGGAACGACAATGTAATGTGAAGGAACTGCTCTCATCCAAGGAATAGCTCCCCAAGACCAAAGCTCCAAGAGAAGAAAGACTCAAAGGAACAATGAAGGGAACTATCAGTGTAATATGAAGGAACTGTTCCCATCCAAGGAATAGTTCCTCAAGAGAAAAGCTCTAGGAGAAGAAACAATCAAGGGAACAATGAAGGGAACTCTCAGTGTAAAATGAAGGAACTATTCCCATCCAAGGGAACTCACAAGCCAGTCCAAAAACCACATCAGCGAGAAATACGGAGACATGTTCCTGACAAAACAGAGGAACAGTCCGTGCATTAGACTGAGCCTATTCATCCAACGGCTTGATGAGCTTCAAGAGTTGACCAAATTCAAACAAGAGTCACATGTTGAGAAAGTACATACTTGGGGAACAAGACAAGGGCAATCTTGACATTTCCCAAGTTGAGGATTGGGGAGCAAGGCTCTTTAGATATAAATAGTGAACAAGCCCAAGAGAAAAATTCACCCCTTCAGAAATCCAAAAAAGGCAAGAGCATTAAGAGAGAGTGAAGGTGGTCGACGGCGAGTGTTTGATCTCAACGACGGCGAGGAAGAAGTTCCCAGGAGCAAGGGAACTGTGATAGTCAAGTCCAGGTGTAAGGTTTGGTTTACTTGTCTTAGTTGAGTTGTTCGCTTAGTAACTTGGTTGAGAAGACTCATTAGTGTTGCTAGAGTTAGGAAGAACTGCTAGGAACAGAGAAGTTTCAGTCTTGCCTGTTGTAACTAAGGTACAATCAATAAAACAAGTAGGTCATTCAAAATCCTCCAAGGGAGGTAGAGGTTTACCCATTCAACTAGTTGGTTGAAGTGGGGTTCCTCTATAAGGAACTGTGTCCCTTTACTTTTCTTATGCTTTTTCTTCTTGTTCCTTAAAATTCCTTGAATTGTTCCCATAATACTCTTTGTTCCTATACTTCCCATATTGTTCTCTAGCTTGTGCCTATCACCTGCATATTTATTATTATTCCGCTGCCCAAGGAACAGTTCCCATAACTGTTCCTTGACTCTATTCTAACACACAACTTTCCAACACTATGTGACGAACTTCATTTGAAATCCAAAACTCGTTAAGCTTTTTTGTAGAAATTCCCAATCAACTTTGTCGTATGCCTTCTCCATGTCTAATTTTATAGTCGTCCATCTAGTTTTACCATGTCTTTGTCGGAAAGAGTGAAAGATCTCATGAGCTATAAGAACATTATCCCGTATTTCCCGAGTTGTTACAAATGCTCCCTGTAAAGGGTGAATTATTTTTGGCAGAATCTTTTTTAATCTTTCAGCTAAAATCTTAGCTATAATGTTATAGACGGTTGAACATAGACTGATAGGTCTGTAATAGTTTACCTCTGTCGGATTGTCACATTTCGGGAGCAATGAAATAAACGTGTAATTAATTTTCTTTAGTTTATAGCCTGATTCAAAGAATCCTTTAATGGCTTTAATAACTGAAGGACCGACAATGGGCCAGTATTTTTGATAGAATTCAGCAATCATGCCAACTGGGCCTGGCGATTTATTTTTGCCTAAGCTAAAAATTGCATTACTTGATTTCTAGATTTGAAATGGCCTGGATAAGTATTGAATTTTCTTCTGTCGTTATCTCCGTTGCGATTAGTCCTAAATATTGCTCTAATTGTTCATGATTAATTGACTGTTTCAAAAATCGTCGTCTAAAGTCTTGTCATATTTCTCGTCTCACATTTTCTTCCCCCACAATGATAGTGCCATTATTCGATCTAATCGATTTGATTCGTTCATGATTTCTTCTCCCGGTTGCATTATCCCGTATTGCCCGATTCGTTACAAATGCTCCCTGTAAAGGGTGAATTATTTTTGCCAGAATCTTTTTTAATCTTTCAGCTAAAATCTTAGCTATAATGTTATAGACGGTTGAACATAGACTGATAGGTCTGTAATAGTTTACCCCTGTCAGATTGTCACATTTCGGGAGCAATGAAATAAACGTGTAATTAATTTCCTATAGTTTATAGCCTGATTCAAAGAATCCTTTATGGCTTTAATAACTGAAGGACCGATAATGGGCCAGTATTTTTGATAGATTTCAGCAATCATGCCAACTGGGCCTGGCGATTTATTTTTGCCTAAGTTAAAAATTGCATTACTTGATTTCTAGATTTGAAATGGCCTGGATAAGTATTGGATTTTCTTCTGTCGTTATCTCCATTACGATTAGTCCTAAATATTGCTCTAACTGTTCATGATTAATTGACTGTTTCAAAAACCGCCGTCTAATGTCTTGTCATATTTCTCGTCTCACATTTTCTTCCTCCACAATGATAGTGCCATTATTCGATCTAATCGATTTGATTCATTCATGATTTCTTCTCCCGGTTGCACATCGATGAAAATAGGCTGTGTTCGAGTCTGTGTGTCTAATGTGCTTTAGCTTTGCTCATAGTGCCTAGTAAGTTCTATGGAAGTTTATAAGTTGTTCTTTTTTCTCTAATAATCTTTCCTGTCGTACAATTTCATTCTTATCCTTATCTTTCCTAGGATCCTTTTGCAATTCCATTAACTTTGATTCTATCATTAGTGCCTTTTATGTTTGTGGTTGAATAGCTTAAAATCACTACTATGATTAGTAATACTTTATTTTATTTTTTTGGTAGAAATTGGTAATATTTTATTTAACCACCCTTATATTGTAAAATTATATTTTTATTTGACTCTCCATTAGAAATGAACCACCCATCCTCACTTGTCGTTCAACTCCGTTTGAATTTTAATGACATGGCACTTGTTTTTTTCTTTGTTTTTTTAGTTTATGTGGACAAATGATTCAAACCATATCACTAGAGGATTGACCACATGCCTTTATTATACCCTTTACTACTAATTAATCAAGATCAAGATTATAAAAATCATTGTGAAGGTGTATGATTTTGCTCTTCCAAAGCCATCTAGCCCATTTCTTCAAACTCTATCCCATATTCATACTTGTACACAAAGGACGCATCAATCGTCTCAAACACGGCGAGTAACTCAATTGAGTCGACTCGGTCACAACAGCGCAGTGACGGAGGAGACAAAGGAGTCGACAAGTCGAGGAAATCGGAACATGTCCTTGTCACCACGGATGTGTCGGGTTGCCCGTCATAGGCTCTTAGTGCCTCCTCGGGAGTGCTGAAGGTTCCGAGCCAAACGGGAACACTCTTCCTCCTCGGGTGGCTAAGTGAAATATTACCAATTATACGGGTGGTTTCAAGCTAGTCGGCCATTGTTTTTTTTTATTACTAAGAATTTTTTGAAAAAGATTAATTCATATCGATTTTCTCTTATGAAAACCATTCAAAATAATATCTAACTTTTGTCTATTAACAAAAAATAATAATACAAACTTTAAATTGATAAAAAATAATATCAACTTTCATTATATTAACTAAAAATAATATTGGGTATTTTTGGTAGGGTTTTCGATTAAACATGTATCATGATTATCGAAATTCGCTTATTAGGCATTACAAATATCAATATTTTTTGATGTCATAAGATGAAATGTAATTTATATAATGAAAGTTAGTATAAAAGGTAATGTGAAATGGTAATTTATATGATAAAAGTTGGTATAAGCGAAGCCGATTCTTTAATAGCGGCTATGGGTACTCAAGTTGCGGTAATGACTCCATCAAAATCTTATTCATTACTGTTATTAATAATCGGTCAGCAAATTTCGATGTTCGTGTCATATGTTTTTCCAAATATTCACCAAAAATACTTCCATATTATTTTTGGTTTGTGTGATAATAGATGGCATTATTTTTTGTCAAATACTCAAATTCAAAAGTTCGTATTGTTATTGGTTAATACACATAATTTGGTATTATTTTAAGTAATTTTTCCTTTTGTTGTAAGGAAAGTTTAGTATTTTCGGTGGTGATATTCTACAAAAAAAAAGTATGTGATGTAGGGTGTACATGGGACAAGGTGGGAATGCATTTCCTATCCCGCTCCTAATCTCTTATTATTTCTTTCATTTCCACCTAATTTTCAAAGAAGAAAGGTATGAAAAATTTTCATCGATTATAAGGCTATTAATCGTTAAAAGTTATCTATCCCCACCCGTGAGAACTATTCGTTCCCATTTACTTAATCTCTTTAAACTAACTCTTGTTTCTGCATTTGCCAGATATTTCTTTCCCTTCACGAAAATACCAGACCTTAGGGGATGAGCTTCTAAGAGCTAAAGGAGATGTGAAGATGCATTTTCCTTTTGAGCCATGAAGTTTTAAGGATCTTCAACATCGTATCGAACAAACGCTCATCCTTTGTGTAATTCAAATATTTTATTTTTCCGCTTTGTTATGAATTATGTCACTATCAGCCTTGGGTGACTTTGGACGGAAAAAACCTGAGACCACTGGCGGTAATACCCATTGTTGTAAATAGGGGTGTTACAATTATGGTATCAGAGCCGAAAATTTTTAATAGAATCTTTTAACGGATTTTCTCGAAAGATTTAAAATCTTTTTATCTTCTATTTTCTTAAGATTTTTCTCAACTCTCAAAAACTCCTTTCTTAGAAAACTTCAAACCCAAGTTGAAATTACTCTTATAGGAATATTGAAGTTAGCTATGCCATTTTGAAGTCCCTAGTCTAAGGTCCATATAGGAGAACCTTTTAAGTTAGAAATTTAACACGACATATTATCAAAACTGAAGGTTCTATTTTCAAATCAAAAGTATTTTCCAATTATTTTATGGAAAGGAAGTAGAGTTTTGCATCTTTAAAAAAAGGAAAAATGACTTCTAATAATACGAAGGATCCATTATGATTTATGAACCAATAATAATACGAATTTTAAAAATCATCAGTAGCAATACGAACTATTACGATATTAACCCAAAATAATATTAGGTTGAAAAATGACTTCTAATAATACAAAGTATCTACTTTGAACCAATAATAATACAAACTATTCCCAAGTATCATATCTATTGTAGTAGTCATGAGTGAAACATACTAGAAGGGCATGTTGCGGGAGGCAATGAATGAAGTTCGGCTACACTTAGAAGGCAGAGAATATGGAGAGGGGAACGAGGTTGTTGGATGTGGTACGTGGTGTCGTAACTCTCAACGAATTCAGTTTCAAGAGAGTATAGGTGAGAGATATAATGAGAAGCTAACGAAGACGGCATATAAAGAGAAGATAGATACTTAGATAGGATGATGGTTGGGAGGGAAAAGTTGACACATGTAAATTGACATGTTAATTAAGAAAAAATGACGTGTTAATTAATTTAATGCCTTGTCAAATTCGGGTGCCACATAATGAGTTTCACTAAAAAACTAAATGTATTATTTCGGGTTAATATCGTAATACTTTGTATTATTATAAGTTCAAAGTGGATATTTGGTATTATTACAAGTCATTTTTCAACTTCGTATTATTTTGGGCTAATATCATAATAGTTCGTATTGTTGATGGTGATTTTTAGAGTTCTTATTATTATTGGTTCAAAGTGAATACTTCGTATTATTATAAGTTATTTTTCCTTAAAAAAAGAATCCAAGAAGAAAGTCTTTCAAACCTCCTTAAAAAAACCTTCTTCCAACATCTTCGCCTTAGATATAGAATTATGGAATTTGTATACTAACTCCTTTACCCTTGTAGAGGTTGATCTACACCCAAAGCATAACGAAAATCATTAAGGAAGGCCATCAAGCTATGCAAGAGATTGGGGAGTTCTTAGACAAATACCGCCATTGGTATTATTCCCGCCTAGAAGACGACCTGGAATACATACCAAAGAGGGAAGAGGCTGCGACTAAGCCCGATTTTGAGATTCCCATGGAACAAGGCCCCAAGGATGAATGTGGAGGGGAGCTTTCCTATGTTGAGATGGAGCCCTCCGAAGAGGAAGATCTTGAAGAGGACCCCGAGGAGGAAGAGATTTGGAGATTGGTGTCCCCTGGTTTTGAATTTGAAGAGGAAGATCCTGAAGAGGACCCCGAGGAGGTCCCCGAAGAAGAGTTGGCCGACGAGGTGATCTGCCTTCTTTGATGAAAGTGCAACACCATGTTGTTCAACAACACTTTCTAACTTCCTCTTCTTCACGCTTGTGACCTTTTTTTTACACAACATCACCATTTGGTTCTTTTATCACTATACCCTTTTTCGGGATCATATCAGCAAGCAAAATGTCATTAGAATTATCATCAGAAGCAATCCCTTTGCCCTTATCCAAACCAGGGCGTTTCCTTGATGAAGACACTTAAATCCCGAGCATTTTCCTCAAAATAGGGACTTCGGTTTGATTGAACAACTTCATAGCTGGTCCAACAAGTTGAACACGCTTTTTCGTTAATGATTTTCTTCGTGCCGACTTTTCGGTTGTAGAAGAAACATCACTTGCAGATTTGCTTCTCAAATATATTACAACAGAAGGATAAAAACAGTATAAACAACTCATTAAAACACAAAAAAGGATACAACAAACATACAAATAAATGAAAACCTCTTCAAATAGAAAAGGTTTCATCTTCTCCAATTGTCATTGTCCCAAATTGTAGATGTTTTACTTGTTTATTATTTGTAGAACGTTGTTTAATAGATCTTGATTGCTTATTCCCTAAATAAATAAGAAATACAAAGCACAAATTTAACATGTGTTCATCCACAAAGTTAATTTTATAAATGAACAAACAGTTGTTATTGATGAACAAATACATGTTATTGATGAACAAATACTTGTTATTGATGAAAAAATACTATGCCATTTTTAATGAACAAAACAACAATAATAATGAACAAATTCACAACAAGAATGAACAACACTTTCCCACACACGTATACACAATCCTTTTATGAATATCTTGCTAGAATATAGACTTTTAAAAATCTGACAAAGCCATAATTGTCTATTGCACACATCTAGATTGATAGATCGGTTAAAAACATCAAATATGCACATCCATAGAGAATTTGTGTTGAATTCAAGTGGTAGGACCAAAAATCCACTAAAGTAAAGCGACAATTCATCCATTTTTTATTCAAAAAGCACAAAACACCAAAATCCTATTCAATCGGGACTATAAACTTCAAATAACTCAAATAACTACTAAAATACACATAATTGATCAGTCATTTAGTTTCTATACACTCGATAAACAAAATTTCAAACAAAAAAAACCTAGGGTTTCAAGCAAATTAAAATGAGAGATGAAAAGGACACGAACCTTGATTCCCTTGAGAGTCGCTTTGAAGATTCTTCATCTCGATATGTCTTTCGATGTGCTTTGGATTGAAAATTTTGGTTAAAATCACTCGAACTCTTTTGAAATGATGAACAGTTTCTGTTAATAATGGCGAACTCTTTGGAAACCGTGAAACTGAGAGAGAGAGAGAGAGAGAGAGAGAGAGAGAGAGAGAGAGAGAGAGAAGGAGTGAAAATATATGAAGTGTGTGCTGCAAATGATATAAAGCACGTTTGATTTTTTTGTCAGTTTTTTTTTAAAACAAAGGGGCAATCTCGCCGTCCATTTTATAAGATCGAACATATCGGGTGTGTTCTCATTTCGCACACGAACGACCATTCGCACAAGACTCTTTTTCTTATTATTAAAACACATAAAAATAATATATTATAATTAAAATTTGATTTTAATAATCATAAAAACGATATTTTTAGACCCGCTAGTCAACCCGACTGAAAAACCCGCAACAACCCGACGTGATTGACCTATAACGAAACTGAACCCGATATAAACCGGCCCGAAATGATCAAACTCGTCCGATCCGACCAGATTGACAGGTCATAACCGTTATGGTGGCTAAAAAGGGATAATCTTTATATATATATATATATATAGTTATTGATCTTGATTTCTTAAGGTTTAAAAATATAAAAAAATTGTTGGAATTTCGGAAGGAAAATTTTCTACCGCAAGAAATGTAATGTACTTGTTATATATTTATTATTTTAATAATTTATTGAGAAATGTTGGTATTGATAACCCATTTCTTCATCAATCATCTGATCGCTAGCTGGGATATGGGTCTCCTCTAATTAACTGAGTTTTACGCTAACCCGTTTCTTGAATCAGACTCCTTGATTTGTTTAGGCTGGTCACACCTTCACAATTGGCACACATCACATGCAAGAGCCTCCCGTCGTCATACTCAACTGAAAAAGCAAGCAAAGGTACCCCCTGCACAGTGCACACACCCCCTCCAAAATAATGGTAAGCCCCTCAACTCTCTCCCCCACGTCAGAAATTCAAACATGTCTTCTTTACCATCAGCAGCGTCGATCCAATCTCCTGCCTTGAACGTGTTCATCTCCCACCTCTCCGACTCCCTCCACCGCCTCCTCTCCAAGCAACGCCCGTGGGCCGAGCTCGTGGCCCACGCCGCCTTCTCCCGCCCCCGCTCGTTCTCCGAAGCCGCCTCCCGCCTGCTCCGAAACGCAGCTTACTTCCGCATCAACTACGCAGTTCTTCTTGGTTCCGTGCTCGCCGTCTCCCTCCTTTCCCACCCCACGTCTCTCCTCTGCCTCGTCGTCCTCTGCTTCGCCTGGATCACCCTCTACCTCTTCAGGCCGCCAGAGCGGAATCTGACGGTCTGGGGCCGCTCCTTCTCTCGGAACGAGGTGCTCGGGGTGCTGCTGGGGGCTACCGTCCTCGTGTTGCTCTTCACCAGCGTCGGGTCGTTGCTGGTGCATGCCGCACTCGTCGGGGCGGCCGTCGTGTGCGTCCATGGCACGTTCAGACGGCCCCCCGAGGATTTGTTTAGTGATGATGATCACAATGGAACCTACTCTTCAGCCGGGTTCTTCTCCGTCGCTAGCGGCATCAAACGTTCGCCTACAGCTGTCTCTTGCGTTTGAACGCCAAATAAGATCCTACATAAATTTTTGTTATTTTTTTTTAAATTCAAACCTTTGCTAATCCATTGTTCTGTAGATCAAAAATTTTAATTTAAACTGGAATTACGCGTCCGTTGACGGTTGATCATTGAGATTGAAACAACGTTCACGACTTCAATTCCCTTAGAACTTCAATATGTAATTTTACATTTATTATTTATTTTAAAAAAATTATGGTACCGTATTTTGTTCATTGAGTAGTTCCTCGTATCGAGTGATAGGTAGGTTGTTCCTGAAGGACAATAGGCCAACCAAGGGTGTTTGAAAGCCAAGAGTTGCTTCTGGTCTGGTCTTTTTTATGTCATTTTTAGTTTCTGGGTCTAGAAAAACCATACCAAAACCACGTTCAACGCGTCCGGAATTATCCCTAAAATGTATGAGAAATCCATGCCTATATCAAATTAGGGTGTGGTTGCTTGTATGATGTGAAAGTTGCAGATTAGGTTTAATAACTAGTTCAAGTTTCTCAAGTAGATGAAAAAGAGTTCAAAGTTTACCTTCGTGGTAACGTACGTGTTTGAAATTGAATGATCAGACACGTGTACAAATATGTATGCTCTCTCATGTCTCAAGTATAACTGATAATGTACAACAATTGAGTTTCATGCTTACTATGATTTCACATCACGACCCTGCCTTGGCCGCACTTATAATCAGCCTGCTCTACAAAGTTCAGCACGAGCTCGGGGTGGGGCGCATCCAACTCCAAAAGCACCTGCGGAATTTAAGAATGGCAAATATTCCATATTATTAGAAGCAATATAAATGACATTCAGTTCCAGAATAAGATCAATGGCTCAAGAGACAAGGACACATTTCAAAATTACAACATGTAAAGCTGCAGACGAGAGTCTTGATTAGTATTTAACAAAAGCATCCATCACGTCATATAATAAACTAGAAAATGGGTGATGTAAAGACTCTTCATGCTGTGCACCTAAGAACACACTCCATTATATAGCAGAATTTACAGCAATCCGTGTAAAACTATATTATTCGAGAGCATCTAGCATAAGCTTCAATAATATTGGAATTGTCAATCTAAATGTATAAATTAAGACTAACAAGTTAGACAATAGATCTCTACAAAGGTAAACATCCACGATGAATTTTTTTATGTGCTCTACAATTCGACACTTTTCATAAATCTTCTACTTTTCCTGTTAACAAATGCAATTTCACCTTTCAACATCATCATATTGTCACCCAAAATTCTACAAACAAACAAAAAACAACCCAGTGGAATCCTGACAATAGTGGGGTCTGGGGGTCAAGATGTACGCACCCTTGCCCCGAAAAGACAATGAGAGAGTGTGTCTAAAAGACCCAGTACACCCAAAATTCTACAGCATTACAATAATTTGATTTCAGTTGTAAACGCCTGCTTATTTTAGAAAGAACCTACTACAGAAAACACATGCATATGTTTAGGTAAGCTACAGTTAAAGCAGAAGAGTGGAAAGTCGGTGAAATGTCATACCACCGTATTTACCCCCTGACGAAGAAGTGGGGCTGGGACATAAAGGTTGCATTGTGGCCCACGAGACTGAAAATAATAACCATTTCAGTTTACAAGAAAGAGAGAATATGGAGCTGGTCACAAATCTGGGAAGAGTAAAACGAGTAGAGCATTTACCGGCCAATATCTTCCTAAATTAAAGTTGTTGATGAAGGCCAGACCTTTGCCCCACCCATCCAGTGATAGAAAGGTGTCTTTCACCTGCCATGCTTTTTTGATGACAAACTGACCCGTAAAGAAAGCTGGTTCTGTTATATTGACATCTACATTGCGAAATATGCTTGAATTAGATAGAACAATATTCAAACAGTAGAAATATGCACTATGTTACCAGATAAAAATTGAATTACAGGGGCAACAGTGTCGTGAAAATGGGGGGGAAAAAAAAGAAGCAAGATAGAATGGTAAAAATCTTATAAGCTAAAATGCTTTGTATTGTTTCATCGATAATCTTAGTGCTGATAAAAGCTGTTTAGTGCAGGAGCTACATCATAGTGTTGGAAAGAAAAACATCAAAGAAAGTTGCCTAGATCATACAGCTGAAACTTTTGACTATATAAAGCTCAACTTGTTTCAAGCATTAACATAAGCAAACGATGTTAAAACACCAAAAGGCATCAGATTCTTTTGACCAATGGAATAACCTAGACAAAAAAAAAAAAAGAAAAAAAACTGAAGCTACGCAAAACCAAGAAGTGAATGCATACTTTTGTTTGAGAAATTTCAATTCCGACAGCAAATTATAAATCCTAAATTAACATACTTGTTGTTGGTACTACAGGGTAATTCATTGCTTTGAGGCGTGAAAGATCACTTTCTTAAAGTGATATTTTTCGCCTTTAATTTGCTGATTAGGGTTACAGACAAATCACTTTTGAGGATACAACAAAACCCTTAGAAAATTCAGACAGCAATCTGATTTTTTCTGGATACTATCTATGAAAAAACACTTCTCTATTTATAGAGAATTCCCTGAATCGTCTGACAGTTAATTCAGTCAGTTGGTTAAAAACAGTTTTCCTAGTGTAATCCGTTAACGAAATAACTAACTTGAACAAAACTGAACCATTGATCTCAAAGAGATGTCAGCCATTCATTTCTAGAGATACCTCTCTATTTCTGATTATTCTAATTGGAAATAATAGTTCTCAACTAAATAAACAAGTCTTATTAATAGACTATAACCAACACTTGCAATCAGATTCCCAAGAGAACAAAGTGGGATAATGAACAATAACCCTTTTCTATGCCAACAGAATAAGAGCCAGTTTCGCATCTTATCCATAGTTCAACAGGCAGAGTTGACAGCAGTTTGCTCATCAATATCAGCTACATATATGTAGTACCTCATTCCTAGCCATTTTTTCGATACTAATACACGGTATAACAATTTCCCCAACTATATACCTTAACTGCAAGGCCATAAATCTACCCAGAAGATCTACTGCATGGAACTATGAAATAAATAGGAAAAACACAGTATTATTTCTGCAGTTGATTTTCATGACATACCTATGGAAAAAAGTGAGCTTGTAGATTTTGTTTCTAGAATACCTTCATGAGTGGGTAGATGAGTTTCTTTTTGCTTATAAAGCTCAAAATTGATGCTATTCCTGAGCTCCTCATTATTCCCAAATAGAACTGGCATCATTTTCCAATTCTGAAGCATTTGTTTATCAAGATATGCAGGAGAAAGGATACCCTAAAATATAGAACAAAAGGAAGAATTGTTCAGGTTTACATGTTATACTCTCAAACACGTTAAAGTATCTATGCATAATATTTTAATTTATCCATAATGGTAATGCTAAGTTGCTCAAGTACACAAACAAAGAATTGCATCGTAAAGGGCAACTTAGATGGATAAGTTCGGACCACCAACTATCCACAAAGCTAGTAATAGATTAAGATAAGTGAAGGCTAAAAACACCATTATATATATCCTTAGACGACATTAACATAATAAGTTGTTATTTCGTCATTTGTAGCCATTCAAAGTCAAAATATAAGAGCTAGTAAGTAGTAAGTGCAATACAGAGTGTCAATTTAGTTTTCTCCAGAAAGGCTGGAAATTGACTATTGCAGGTTCCCTTTCACATGCTAAAACCAAGTAGTATAGTTTGCTCCCAAAGAATTCTTAATCCCTCCATTTTTCTTCTCATTTGAGTATCCAAATATACACCCACTCTTCCTTCCAATGATGAATTCACCGCAGGTAGTTCTAATGCAGCAGTCATGCTATCACACTGACTTCATGTAGGACTAACCAATCAACCATCATAACAAAATTCATTTTTTCTTCAGGTCCACTAGACATATGTTTAGATATTTAACTTTGCTCAAACGCTAACTTTCCTCTTTCTAGAAGGGGATTTCGTCGATGGACAACTAACTGATTGTAGCAATAACTCACTTGGTTCAAGTGAGGAGAACCTTATGGCGAGGAGAAAATTTTAGAAGTAATTTAAAATTATTTTTCTTAAAACATAATTTAAAACAAAACTCCTGACCATCTAATAAGGAGGTAAATCCAATGGATGAATTTTTTCCTCACTACAAGAGCTTTCTTCTCACCACAAGGACTCTCCTCACTTGAACCCACGCCTATATATATACATCACACCAAACAGGCAAATTACAGAGATAGATGGCAGCAAAAAAAAAAAAAACCGAAGACTAGGAGTGCTCTAAAGAATAAAATACCTTCCTGTCAAATATGTATGGCCCATAATTAATCCGACCCATGTTCTCAACCTGATCAAAGTAATAATGCAGGGGTAGCATCAATAACTGGGATCATAAAATTATCTCAAACAAACAGGATAATGAAATCCCAACTACTAGAATGGACTTAGAACCTTTTCAACACCCACACAATTTGTGTAGGTAGGCATGTGATGAACTGTTTCAGAATTAAAACAGCTGGACGAAAAAAAGTAAAGAATCTAAACACAAAGACCTCAAAAGAAAATTATAAAAGAGGTTATATTTTAAGCAAAAGAAAATCATGTTTTAGGGTGTGTTCTTTGGATTAATAAGGAAAGACATTTTTATTTATAAAGACCGTGAAATGCATGAAAACTACTTTTCATGCATCTCAAGGTCTCTATAAATAAGTAATCCAAAAAATAAAGCATATACGAAATTAATTGAATGGTTACAGAATGATTGGTTGGCTACATTTTTTCGAGTTATGCAATTTCCAGTGATGTACATTTACTTTGCAACTTGACGAATCATATATTTAAGAAATTGAAATATTAAATGATGTAATTAGAAACAGAAAAGATTGTAAAACTAGACAATTAATTTATAAATAGGTTTTCAAAAGAAAAGGGACCTAAAACATTATAATTGAATATCACTTTATAGGTCACATATGACATATCTTATAAGTAGCCAAACAGAAAAACTAGAATTTAACTAACAGGTATCCCAAACATCTAGGCCAAGCTAAAAGGGAGTAACATAATGGTTTGCCTAAAAGGTAGAGAATAACATTAAAACATCAACCAACATATAGCTTAAATAAATTTCAACTGCATATACATATAAACCATAGAAAAGATAGCAACAACAACATGATGCATTATGTCAATTAATGAAGACAGACAAATGTATTTACCAAAATAAATAAGCTGACATTTGAAGCGCATTTTAGAGAAGGAAGGCGAACTTCCTTGGTTGACCATCTTGTGGCCACACCAGCAAGTATAGGTCTTTGTTCGTTTTCCTTGTAAGGACAGGATATGAACACTTGAGCTCTGTCATGCACCTGAAAAAGGCTCTACTTAGAAAGAGGGGTATGCACATTGAGAGATGAAGTTGACATTGCTTCTAGTTGCTTCACAAACATTTGGTACAAAATTGTTGGCAAAATGATTTGACTGTTTTAATTAGCATATGCAAAGACTTTTGTGCGGAAGCAATTTCCAAGCTTACTGATGAGTTTGAACTAAGGTTGAGCTTTCATGAATGTGACTCAAAATCTTAGGCCCAAACTGGGAAACACTAACACTAGGCTAATATGCAGCCCATTTGTCCCACCAATACTTGACTCACAGCATCATTTGTTAGCTTTTCCTTTTCCACTAAGGGCATCTTAGATTCCCCATGTAAGCTTTGCATAAGGGGCTGAAGGTGGTGTGTAACTATCGCATATGGTTTTAGTTTCATCCTCTGAATCCTAATTCACTAAGATTTGATCCAAAGTCAAAGCCAAGAGCTCGTGTGACATGGGTGACAAAACATCAAGGGTTTTGTGTGTGAGCAAACACGGTTATTCACCAAATGTAGCACATTTGTATAAGGGCACATATGGAAGTTTTAATCTTGTTAATATTCCTCGTTTGAGTATAATGCCCTTTATCATCTCTCACCCATGCATGGATTGGAGAGAACTCAGAGAGGTGACCAACTTCATTCCAAACACGCTTCTAGCTTACAAGATACCACTTAAAATTACTTTAGTAAACCCCCACCATAAAGTTATTTTGTGCACTTTAGTAAACCCCGCCATAAAGTTATTTTGTGCAGTTTAATCAATTCTTCACTCCTAAAAATATTTTTAGTTACTGTATTAAGAAAAAGCCTAAAAGTTTCTGACAATGAAGCATAAGACCATACCTCTGGTATGAATAGAACACTTCCAACATCCTTTGCAGCATACTCAGACATATATAACAGAAACCCATACATCTGAAAATAAGAAAACCAGATCACACAAGAACATATATGACCACATAAATTCAGATAACTAGGTGGGCACAGATTTAAAGGTTAATACCTGGCCTACAGACTCCATTGCAATTGGGCTTTCTGATTCAATGACTTGAGGATCATTTTTTATGTCAATTACATCCATTAAAAATGCTGTTTTCTGTAATTGAACATATCCATATGCAGCCTTTTCGATGTTGGGAGGAACTGGAGGAAGAGATGTTTTACTACATCTAGCTATTGCCTCCCGCAATGCTAAAACAAAACCATTGATTATGCTTTAGTATACAGGGAACAAAAAACACAACATTTTTCAGTGGAAATGATAAGTATTTTCAACACCACAGTACTACTTGTCACTTGTGTCTTTAATACTTCAGTTCGCTTGTTCAAAAAAAAAACAATGGAACTCATGGTTTTTTTCCCCGTAAAATATTAAGAATTAAGATATGAAATTAGAATATACAAGAAAATGGACATTGTAAGAGAATATTATTTTTACCACATCCATAGTCCAAAGACATTCACAAACCTTAAACCTAATACAAATTGACCCTAAGCCCATAAACCACCACCTTCGGCTTCAGCATGTGAGGGTAAGTGTGAGCATGTGAGTCCTAGCATAGGTGGTAGCATGTTTGCCTTACAAAGCAGATGAAGAATAGAATTCAAGAAAATATTGCGGCATAATAATGACAAAGCTGCAAGTACAAAGCATAAGAGTTAAGACTGCTTAAGATTCAGTTTTACTTCTAAGACCAGTTAAAACTAATCATTACTGTTGATCATGAAGTTAGCTCAGACATTTCACATACCTAGGAACTTTGAATTATCCACATCGCCACATTCTCTTATTGGGGCATCCTGACAGCAGATTACTATGTTT
The DNA here is from genome assembly GCA_964016875.1 of Fallopia convolvulus. Lineage (NCBI taxonomy): Eukaryota > Viridiplantae > Streptophyta > Magnoliopsida > Caryophyllales > Polygonaceae > Fallopia > Fallopia convolvulus. Next base: position 28,468,655 of record OZ024732.1, read on the forward strand.
AGATCATTTTAAAAAAAACATGCAAAGACAACAACCATACAATAATTGGAAGGACAACATTACAACAAGGACAGCAGGTATGCTTGCTATACATAATCATAAGAAGTCAGATCCGGCTTGTAATCAGACTCTGATGAACCAGTATTGGCACCACTATAGAAACCAAAGTTTGTTCCACCATGCGCCATCTGCAATTGGAGTAGAAAAATTACTTCAGGCAGTGAACGAAATAAAAATAAGTTAAAGACCAAATGAAATATGGAGGCATACATATAGAACTGCAGAGACATTTCTTGATAAGATTTTTTCAAGTTCAGCTGCAGTAAAGGCAGCATCAGTCTTTGCAATCTTCTCACCCCAATGTGTAAGCCAGCCAGTGTAGAACTCTCTGTGATTGAGATAAGTGTGGAAGAGTCAAGTATAGCTAGAAATAAGGACACATAACACATGAAACAACCAGCTTTTTTGAAACTAAACAAACAGAGCACTTACGCGGTGAGAGGTGGCGACTTTCCAGAGGCATTGAATTCCTTTTGCAATTTGAATATTGGCCATGGATCATCACCGGTTGTGAAGTCGACAGCTTTCATCAAGATTGACACTTTTTATTTTGTGGTAAAAATGATAATTTCTACTGTAAGCATAAACATTGAATGATGAGTTGATGACATCCCATGGGAAGAATTTTGACGAATTATGCCAGTCAACCAATAAAGAAATAGCTTCTCCAGCAGTATAAATGGAAATGGAAGACCTCATACCACAAGTTTTCTATAGAATCAAAGTAACTTCCTTACCAATTACCTGTGCATTTTTGATGCTCTAATCTAGAGATGACTAGCTAGACAAGTTACGCACGTGAGGACGAGAATAATTTTCCGTAAAACCTGCCTTAATTTCAGCACGCCGTAACTTTTTGGAAAGATAGACAGGTCACACACTTACCAGAATAGACAATATCCCCTGGTATGGTTCCTTTCTCAAGGTTTTCCCTTGATCCTCCATCTGTAGTGTACCTGATAACCCACCAGTTACTCTATGAAAATATCCATATGGATGTGATGAATGTTCACTTATTCACAAAAGAGTGAGAGGGTGCTAAATGCCATGAAGTCATCAAATAATAATAATATAAAGAAAATAGCACTGCTGCAACATGTTGTAAGTAAATTAGTATACTGCACATACACACGGAAGAAGCATGTTGAAACCAACTCTTTATCTGATACGTCAATTCAATCATGCACATGTTAAATCCACAAAACAAAGAACAGCCATTTACAATATCCTGTATGATGCAAGCATAAAGCCAGGGTAATATTATTTCTTCATTTCAAAAAAATAGATACCACAACAAAAATTCTTCGTTTCTCAAGCTCAAAGAGATTAATAAAACAAGATTTATCTCTAGAGATGGCTAAACAACAATTAGCATGAGCTAGAAGACATTTGACTTACAAAATGACACCATTGCTGAGGTGTCTCCTAGCCACACGCACTAGGTGATGCAGGTAGGCCTTGTCATTTCCAAATGAACCATACTCGTTCTCTATCTGTCAAAGTATGTCAATCAGGTGATCTACTCGGTTTGCAACTAATGATATAAATTTTCAACTGGAAATTAAGTTTCAATATAATTCAAAGAAATGCAGTAATTATCAAGGATGCACTCCTCCGTTCATAACAGAAAATCTTAGAATCTCACGAACACCATTATATTCAGAAAATAGATGTAGACTTAATAAATTCAACAAGACCTATAGTCTCACATAGTCTCACGAGGATTAGTAAAAGTAAAACCATCAAATATGATTTGCTACACATGCAATGTTGCCAACAGTTCTCCATCACACCTCATTCAGATTTTAATGATTTTGCAGAGAATTTATGAGAAGTCCAATTTGGAAATGAAATAGCATGGAGAAAAAATCTAGGGAAACTCCACATTGTACTCCTATAATTGACTTCTCAAAATGGTGCCCAGGGTTTTCTTGAATATCCAATTGGTGTCCCTCAACTGTGGGACTTGTCCACGTGATTGTATATCATGTATTTTGCTGTCATATTCTCATTTAAATGCTGTGGTGTCTCTATTTTAGTGTCTATATGCTCCTCAGTCACAAAATCACCAAAATATACATCAACTCATGATTTCAACTATGAATGAGCCCAAATTGTCAACAAGTTAAGAATCCAATAATATAACCTGAAGCATGACAATGGGCCCTCCATTGACATAAAGAAATGGAACTATCATTGGTAACAGCACTCCCCACCATTTATCCACCTGCAGCAATGCACAACAAGACAAGTAAAATATACATGTTCTCATATCATAGATTTTCAATAGAAAAACAACCAGAAACACTGATGCGAAACATGTCAATATGACATATAGATAACTGTATACTTCAAATTAATAAAAAAAGAAGAAGAGTAAGAGAACATACCGAGTGAAGATAAGCAGGATCAGAAGATCGTAATCTGAGAGCTGGTTCTTTAGAAAGTAGCCATGCAGGAAATCCACCCAAATCCCATTCTGCAATCGATGGGATCATTTTTTTCAGCCTTAGCCTTTGAAGAGTCTTTAAAAATTTAATGAATGGGAAAAAAATAAGAATTTCAGAAAGAAAAGACAGCTAAAAGCATTCATAGTGCAAGGACCCAAATCTGTGAAGACCTGGAAATATGATTGACGGATACACACCCATGATCAAGGATATTTCTGAAAAAAATAGCTTTATATTGACTACCAAACAAAAGTGGAGTTCGATCTTTTTTGTTGAGAGTAATTTCAATTTTCTACCAGCTCAATTATAGAAAAATTATCATGTCGTCGAAAGCTCAACGTGTCAAATAACATGTAGGACTGCAATAGAATCAGATTTCTGAAAGGTGATGAACACAGGAATGTGAATCAGATTTTGAGCCTAACCTGCACAGATGTATGGCCCAGCTCGAAGCATTACCAAAAGATCTAGCTTATTGCAGAGTTTAAGAAATGATATTATGTCCGCAAGACCCTCGAAAACAAGTTTGCCAGGAAGAGGCTCATGCAAATTCCATGGAACGTATGTCTGTATAGTATTCAAGCCTAAAGCTTTTGCTCTCAACAGCCTATCTTCCCAATACTGCACATCAACAGAAGAATTCACACGATAATTTAAAATGACAGCCCATATACCCACCCAACGTCATATCTTTAACAAGTTACTGGAATGCTTTTGCCATTATACATACAATATCACCATGATGCAATCCAACGGGGATAATTTTACCACTGTATTCCCCTTAACGACTATGAACAATTATGAATGAACAAAATATCCCTTCCGGAGGGCATATACTGGAGATGTCTTTGAAGCTAAGGCAATGGGGAATGGGATGTACAGTAGAACCTCTCTAAATTAATAAACTCTCTAAATTAATATTTTTCTCCGGTCCCGACTTGGGCCAATGCAAAATTTAACAAATTTCGATAAGATAATAAGATAATATATTTTCAAAAAACCACTATATAAATATAAGGTCTCATTAATATCATAAATTAATAATTATATAAAAAGTTACATAGTCATAACTAAGAAAATCTAATGAAATATGATTGTAGTGTTGTTTGTTTTTTCTTAATTCTATTTGGAACTCATCTCTAATTTTTCTTATTGGATCCAACAATTCTAGCGTTGTTTTGAAAACAAATTTTGCAATGTCAACTATAATAATTCCTTGAGACATCTCATGGACGAATGTTGCAATGTCCAAAACAATTTGCTATTGCCTCTTGCTCCACATTAACTATTCAAGCCGAGACTACAAGATTGATAGCAGCCAAAACATTAATCTTACATAAATCAGATTGTCCCAACTCATAGACTTCTAAAATCTTACAATAATCTTGCATGATAGTGCATTTTGAAAGCTCTTATAACAAAAATCTCTTTAAATTAATAAATATTAATTTATCAGTTAATTAATATCTCTATAAAATAATAAAATATCATGGTCCCAACCCTATTAATTTATAAATGTTTTACTGTAACAGCCGACTTGTAGGTTGTGAGTACTGAGGAAAATTATCTAAAGTTACCATGAGGAATCTGGTAAATAACTCGGGTTACCATGTGGACTTTCGGATAAAATGCGAAGCTGATTTTACAATGCCACAGTGGAATTGGCCTCAATCTTAAGCATGTCTCAATTTAAAAGTTAGTGGAAGTTCTTAACATTTGATTGGCAGCAAAGTTCAAGTGTTCAACTACTATTATACTGGCTGCAAGTATTTTTACGAATCAACACTCGTTCAAAATTCATAGATCAAGATGGCTATTAAACTGGAGTTCTGCAATAGAAGGATATGCAAAAAGCAGTACCTGGGGTAAAATCCGAAAATAGTGCAAATCACCTCCGAGTATCTGAAAAGGCTTGCCATCTTTCCAGAACATGTCATCCTCAATTTCAAATGTCCTCACACCAACCTGTGCACCAAGCTACAAATTACGCGAAGCTATTCCGATATACAGTTCAAATAATTTCTTTCACATGAATAATTGGACCAAATAAAATCCCTAATTCACGTGATCTCATCCTTGCTATTCCTGTATTCTCTTCTTTAATTTCTCTACATCAGAAAGAAAAGATCAAACTGCAAACAACAAATTTTGAAGTTCCATTGAAAGTCGTTTTCTTATACTACTACGCATGAGATTAAGAGAGAGAAACCTTTCTGCGAAGGTGGGACTGGGAGTCAGAAGAGGAGAGGGGGGAGAGACAAGGTAAAGGAGCGACAAAGGCGAAGAAAGCAACCACAGTGAGAAGGAAGAAGAGACCAGCCATGGATGTCTTCTTCGTCATTTTCGAAGCAGGAGCTCTACTAAGTTTTCGAGATGGCATGGCTTTCTTTTTTCTTTTTTCTTTTCGTTTTTTTTATTTTTATTTTACACGATCTATCTATATACTATTACTAAACTCGAATCCTTCTATCCTACATGTCGTCGTTTTAACTATGCCACATAAGCGTTTTAATTTTTTCAATTACCTCTTTACCCTTCGTTCTTTTTAGTATTTACAATCTTTAAATATATCTAAATATATAATTATTTTTAAAAATACTCTAATCTTATAATTGTACACAATATATGTTAAAAGTTGGCAAGTGTATCCATAAGAATATATAATAATTGTACACAATGTAAATATGTACATTATCTTTGATATCTTACAATAATATCTACTATTTTTTAGAATTTGGTTCAAATGAAACAAACTCTTATCCTGAAACGAACTCTTATCCTGAAACGAATGCACTTTTTGTAGTTAGTAGTGCACTTTTCCTACTTCAGAGTGCACTTTTTCGCATTTGCATTTTTCATATTTTTTAGTGCATTTTTCATACTTTTTGTAGTGCACTTTTTTGTAGTGCACTTTTTGTATTTTTCAATGCACTTTTTTATGAAAAGTGCACTACTAACTAGGAAAAGTGCATTCGTTTCACGTTTTAGGATAAGAGTTTGTTTCATTTGAACCAAACTCCTATTTTTTATGGCCATATATTTTTTCAAAGCATATACTTTAGAATATATAATAACTTTATACAATGTATTAGTACACGATCTTTGATATTTTAAAATAAAATTTACTATTTCATCTTTATGGCCATATATTTTATTATCATATAACTTTTTAATTTTTTTTCAATATTGTTAGTACGTGATTTTTGATAATGTATATATTCAAGCCATATATTTTAATATCATATAGTATTTTAAGTTTTTTAATATTATTAGTAAGTGAGATAATGTGTCATAAATTTTGCAAAGCATATCCTTAAATATATATAATATATATAAACAACGTATGTAATCTTTGATATTTTAAAATAATATTTATTATTTCATCTTTTTGACCATATATTTTAATGATATATAATTTTTTTTATTTTTTAATATTATTAATACGTGATCTTTGACTATTTATTTTTAAATTTTGTCAAGTAGTATATTTTTACAAATATATAATAGTTCTACACAATGTATTACTTTGTGATCTTTGATGTTTTAGAATAATATATACTATTTTATCTTTACGACCATATATGTTATTAACATATAATTTATTTAAAAAATTAATATTATCGGTAAATGGTCTTTGATATTTATTATAAATTATTAATTGATATCGATAAATAATAATATTTACAAAAAATTGTAATGCCATTATCATCACTTTAATATAACTAAAGTCGAATCGCCCTATCTTATGTGTTGTCGTCTTAACTATGCTACATATGTATTTTAATTTTTTCAGTTATCTCCTTACCCTTCATTTATTTAATTATTTACAATCTTTATATTATAATAATATTCTTTATATTACTAATATATAATTATATTTAGAGATCTTAAATTTTGGCAAGTTGTGTTTGGAGTGTAATTAATTATGGGATAATTTTATTAATTATATTAATGTTACTACTATTACTAATATAGTAATATACAATTATATTTAGATATCTTAATATTTGGCAAGAAACATACTCTTATTATGAAATAATTTTTTTAATATAATAATATTACTAATATACAGTTATTTTTAGAGATCATAAAATTATTGATTAACATAATATTGCTTATAAAATATTTTTTAAAATTTAATAATATTACTAATATATAATTATATTTAGAGATCTTAAAATTTGACAAGTGATAGAAACATAATCTTCATTATAAAAATATCTTTGAATTTTAAGAACATAATATTACTATTTTTTAAAATATTAGGAACATAATTATTACATTTGAATTTTTGTAAAATAATTTTTAATATTCAATTTATAATATTAAATCATATATAAATCTATATATGTATTTAAAATATATTTTACTATTATAGACCCGTGTAAGACACGGGTACATCAACTAGTTGATACCTATTTTGGACCTTATTCCTAACTCCGTAGTTTGTTGGTACCGTACAGACCAAACGTGCAACAAATAATCAACGGATGTGCTCGGCGGCCAGACATTTTTTACTCAGCGGCCCGATATTTTTAGTTATTTACAGTTCTTTTTTTTATTTAAAGTATTTATACTTAATTCCTGTTATTTTTAGATAATTATAAAATTAATTAGTAAATTTTAAAAAAATAATAAAAAATATCTTTAGATTTAAAAATATTAGCTTTATCAAATATCTTTTATCTTATAAATATCTTAGTGCCGCTTAAATTAATATAGGTCTTGTAATTTGGTATCAGAGTCATACTAAACACTATTCTAGACGAGAAATTATCAAGTCGACAAGTTGAAAATTTCCGATAAATGTTCTAATCGAGAATCTCCACATATTAAACATCTAAAAATTGTAGAAAAACATTATGAAGCTATATTAAACACCATTGTCGACGATATCGCAGATTTACAAAGTTGTATTTTTAGATTAAGTGAGAAAATCCAAAAAAATTAGAGAAGAGCTTACTTTAGTCAAGAAAATCCACCTAGAAGAAAACCAAAAATTGCTATTGCAATTACTAACGAAATTAGACACCAAGGTGCTATTACTAAAACAATAGTAGGTAAAAGACCGACTCTGTTTTCACATAAATATCCATTTCAAAATCAAAACTCATCAAAAACGTTCTTTGTCCCCAACTTAAAAATGGAAAAGAAAACTGAACCTGAAGATGAAGAATCATGGAATAGAGAATAATTCTAAGTTCCTAGAAAATATCATGAAAGAATATGGTATTACGAGTAGCGAAGAATCTGAATATGGTACTAAGAAGAAGAAATGTATCAACAAATGGGATTAATAAAATTAAAAGATATGGAAACAATACCCATTAACGAAGTCAAAAGAAGAGTAGATAAAATTGTCGGTAAAAAGGTGTTAGATTTTAATGAAGTTGAGGAAGAGATAACACCTATAATGTTAGAGGAGACAAATGAGGCAAACAAATCCTACCGTAAAAAATATGAAGAAGGATCGTGTAGCTATCAAAGGCCCAATGTTAAACCTAAAGAGTTTTTAGAGAAAAAAAAGGCTAGATTTGGAGTAAGGATTATGCCAAATTGTTGGGACGTTGTTGGGACCTCTGGTTCTAAGCAACGGATCAACGATTCAATTCTCTTAAGTTTTGATAATGACAAACACCATAGGGAACTAATGTGGTTTGTTCAAGTATTTCTAAGGAACACAGGTACAGCCAAGAACTCCTACGAATGACCAAAAGCCACTGCTGGCCACAATGAAGAGTTTCCATCAAGGGAACTCTGAAGAGGAAAGTTCCCATGAAGTGGGAACTCCCAGAAACAAACAAGAAAACACAAGCTTACAACGATGAAGAGTTTCCATCAAGGGAACTCTAAAGAAGTCAGTTCCCATGACATGGGAACTCACATGTGAGGACAACGACCGTTCAGCGCAGATCGCGGGATTCTGTCTCAGACAGCCCGAGGGAACAGTCTGAGGATCAGACTGTCACGCTTCATCCAACGGTCCGATTGATTCAAGAAGTTGACCTAGTTCAAACCAAAGTCACATTGTGAAGAAAGTACAACTTGGGCATCAAGCAAAGGGCATTTTGGACACAAACGAAAGATGCGACTGCCCAAGACAAATGGACTATAAAGCCAAATGAATAGTACTCGGTCTGAGGACTTCTCCCAGAACTTACAAACACCCACATCAGAGAAAAGAAAGAAAAGGAAGAGAAGTCCCCGCCGGCGAGTGTGTGATCTCGACGACGGTGAAGCTGAAGTTCCCTGGAGCAAGGGAACTGAGAAGTCAGCGTAAGGTTTGAGTTACTTGTGTTTTGCTGTTGTGAGCTTAGGAACTCAGTTGAGAGGATTTACTAGTGTTGCTAGAGTTAGGAAGAACTTGTAGGAACAGAGAATTGTAAATCCGGCTGTGTAACTAAGGAACAAAGCAATCAATATAAGTAAGTCATTCAAAATCCTCCAAGCGGAGGTAGAGGTTTACCCATACAACTAGTTGGTTGAAGTGGGGTTCCTCTATAAAGGAACTGTGCCTTTTGTTGTTTTTATTACTTGCGATTATTTACTTCCGCTGCCTTGGGAACAACTTAATTGCCAGTTCCCAAGCTCACTGCTAACCGATTACGATCCAACAATTGGTATCAGAGCTTGCGCTCTAGATTTGTGTTAGCATCGCAGGTGTCAAAATGGCTCAGGAACTTACTCAGGTGGGGAACAATACCAGCAAGCCGCCAAGGCTTATCACAGGAAGATTTGAAAGCTGGCAACGCGACATGAAAGATTGGATGCGTGGCCAAGACTACCAAGCCTGGTGTGTCATCGAAAGGGGGAACTTCGAAATCGATCCAGCTATTGTCAACGACCTCTCAAAGTGGGGTCCCAACGAGTACAAGTGCGTGGAGGCAAACTACAAAGCAAAACAGTATCTAAAAAGGTCCATGTGCGTACAAGATTGTGACAGGGTTGCAAACCTTGACACAACCAAGGAAATGTGGGAAGCCATCCAACAAATGCACCTTGGGAACTCAGATCTCAGAGAAGATCTTCAAATAAACGCAAAGAGGGAGTTCTACAACTTCCAAATGGAAATGGGAGAGTCCGTCGACAGCTACCAATCCCGGTTTGAAGGACTTTGCACTAAGATGGAAGGATTGGGGATCACAAAAGAAGAAATCACCCACAAAATGAAGGTCCAACAGCTCTTCAATGGATTGACTAGAGAATGGGCAAACGAGAGAACGATGTTCAAGGAAAACCCAGAAAATCGAACGCTTATGCTCCATCAAGTATTTGGAAAGCTAGTGGGACATGAGAAGAGGAAGATTGATGATAAGGAACAAACTCGAGCTCATCGAGGGATCGCACTCAAGATCGAAAAGATGCTCAAATCAACCCAAGAACAACATGAAGACTCCGAAGAAGAAGAGGATGAAGAGCTAGTTCTTGTGACAAGGGCTCTTCGAAATTTCTACAAAGGAAAGTCTCAACGGAACAGTGGAAACTGGGGAAAAGGACAGAGTTCCCAAAGAAAGCCCACAGAGAAGGATCTCTCAGAAGTGACTTGCTACAAATGCAACAGGAAAGGACATTTTGCGAAGGAATGTCCACAAGGAACTGATGGCAGAAAGCAAGGAAAGAAGGCCTACATCGCTACCTGGAGTGATGATGAAGACGAAGATCCTGAATCATGGGCACTCCCAGACATGTGTGGCATGGCCATAGGAGAAACCACTGGGGAACAACCCAGTGAGGTGGCAGTGAGAGGGAACAGTACATGGTTCATAGATAGTGGATGCTCGAACCATATGACAGGGAACAAGGATATCCTCATCTCACTCCACACTCATGCCGAAGGAGGCCACGTCTCATTTGGCAACAAGAACAAGGGAGAAGTTATTGGAAAAGGAGAAGTGTTGCTCAATAGATCTATTAAAGTTAGCAACGTAAATCTGGTAAAGGATCTGGGATACAATCTGCTGAGTGTCTCCCAGATGTGTGATCAAGGGAACAACATCGTCACTTTCGACTCAGATGAATGTCTCGTCATCAACAAGAAGACCAACAAAGTAATTCTGAGAGGAAGAAGATACAACAATGTGTATGTGGTGGACACCAACTTTGAACCACCAATGAAGTTGTGCCTTGCGAGTTCCCAAGATGACACGGAACTCTGGCACCGAAGATTGGGACATGCTGGTGTGAATCAAATCCTGAAGCTTTATCTACAGGATCTGGTCATTGGTCTTCCACGGATCAATCTCGAAGCAGTCAAAATGTGTGAAGCATGTGTTCGAGGGAAACAGACCAGGACCTCCTTCAAACCCAAGAAGGTGGTAAGCACAACCAGGTCCCTGGAGTTAATTCACATGGATCTCTGTGGTCCCATGAGAACAACTAGCTACGGTGGAAAAAGGTACATGTATGTTTTAATTGATGATTTTTCAAGATTCACCTGGGTTATTTTCTTGAAGGCAAAATCACAAGCGTTTGAAGAATTTGAGCCCTTCATCAAAAGAACAGAAGTTAGCTTGGGGCTGAAACTGAAAGCAATCAGATCTGATCACGGAACTGAGTTTCAAAACTCGGAGTTCCTAAACTTCTGTGAGCAAAATGGGATCTCTCACAACTTTTCAGCTCCTCGTACTCCTCAGCAAAATGGAGTGGTCGAGAGAAAGAACAGAACTCTGGAGGACATGGCTAGAACCATGATGATCGAAAGTGGAGTTCCTGAGTACTTCTGGACTGAAGCAATCTCCACAGCTACATACATCCTAAATCGAGACATGACAAGGCCCCTGATCAACAAGACTTCCTATGAGCTCATCAAAGGGAGAAAACCAAACATCTCACACTTGAGAACATTTGGTTGCACATGTTTTGTTCACAACAACGGCAAAGACAATCTTGGAAAATTCGACCCCAGAAGCGACGAAGGGATCTTCCTGGGATACTCATCACAAAGCAAAGCTTACAGGGTCTACAATAAAAGAACCAAGAAGATAGAGGAAAGCATTCATGTCGTCTTCAATGAAAAGTCTGTAAAGATGGGAACCGAGACCCAAGGAAAGGGAACTCTGTTCAAGCTAGTCAGACATGAAGACGAGGATGATGACGAGGATGAGCCAATAAAAAGGGATGAAGACTATCCAAGTGCAAGCAATATCCCGCAACCAGGGAACAACGACGAAGGTCCAACCCTCACTGATCAAACCTCCCTCGAGGCTCCTTCCTCAGAAGAACCACAAGACACCTCCAACCCTCTTCAGGGAACAACTCTGCTGTCCCCCAAGACAATACCCTGCCAGAATCAAGTATTCAAGGGGAACAAAGAGGAAACCTGCCAGAAATCTCTGAAGAAACATCAAATGAAGAAGCTGGAGATGAGAGTTCCCATGACAAAGAAACACCGACTGAGGATGATACACATGCAAAGGAACTCACTCATACAAGAACCTTTCAACAAAGGAAGGACCACCCCCTTGAGAACATCATCTCCCCTCTTGATAAAGGTGTGCAAACTCGTTCCTCTCTCAATAATTTTTGTGCTTTTAACGCGTTTGTTTCAATGGTGGAACCCAAAAATATCAAAGAAACATTAAAGGACCCAGATTGGATTCAAGCCATGCAAGAGGAACTCCACCAATTCGAGAGAAACAAAGTTTGGAAGCTAGTTCCTAGGCCCAAAAACAAGAACATCATAGGAACTCGATGGGTTTTTAGGAACAAGCTCGATGATACTGGAGCTGTAGCAAGGAACAAGGCTAGGTTAGTAGCACAAGGATACAGGCAAGAGGAAGGGATTGACTACGATGAGACCTTCGCACCAGTTGCCAGGATCGAGGCAATCAGACTCCTCATCGCCTATGCCGCTCACAAGGGATTCAAATTCTATCAAATGGATGTGAAAACAGCCTTCCTAAATGGACATCTCAAGGAAGAAGTGTATGTGGCCCAACCTCCAGGATTCGAAGATGAGAAAATGCCCAACCATGTCTATTTCCTGGAAAGGGCCCTTTACGGACTCAAACAAGCTCCCCGAGCTTGGTATGACAGGTTTGCTCAATTCCTCTTGTCCCATGGATACATTCGTGGTTCCATAGACAAGACTTTGTTTTTAAAGAAAGAATCTAAAGACATTTTGATTGTGCAAGTATATGTTGATGACATTGTGTTTGGAGCAACTAACGAAACTCTTGTAGAGAAGTTTAAGGACCTCATGAGCAGTGAGTTTGAGATGAGTCTCATTGGTGAACTCACGTTCTTCTTGGGACTTCAAATATCCCAAACATAGGAGGGAACAAAGATTCATCAATAGAAATACATCAAGGAAATGCTTGTGAAGTATGGGATGGAACATTCAAAGCCCATTGACACTCCCATCTCACCAAATTCAAGGCTCAATGCAGATGAAACAGGTATCAGTGTGGACCAAAGGAACTATCGAGGTATGATCGGGTCCCTTCTCTACTTAACAGCTAGTAGACCTGATATCATGTTCTCCGTATGTCTTTGTGCTCGTTTTCAAGCTAACCCTAAGGAATCACACCTGAAAGAGGTGAAGAGAATTTTCAGGTATCTCAAAGGGAACGATAACTTGTGCCTTTGGTATCCAAGGAACAGTTCCCTTGAGCTCATTGCATACACAGATGCTGACTTTGCAGGGAACTTGGTTGACAGAAAGAGCACTTCAGGAATGGCCCAGTTCCTAGGGTCATGCTTAGTCTCGTGGGGATCTAAAAAGCAAAACTCAGTGGCACTCTCCACAGCTGAAGCTGAATATGTGGCTGCCGCATCATGCTGTTCCCAGGTTCTATGGCTTAAGTCACAACTCCAGGATTACGGTATGTCTTTTGGCCCAGTTCCCATACTCTGTGATAACACTAGTGCCATAAACATTTCCAAAAATCCTGTGCATCATTCTAGAACTAAGCATATTGATATAAGGCATCACTTTCTACGTGACAATGTTGAAAATGGGAACATTTCGATGGAACACTGTAGAACTGAAGAGCAAATTGTGGATATTCTTACCAAAGCTTTAGACAGACGTCCCTACCAGCGTTTTCGAATGCTTCTAGGGATGATAACTCTAAACTAAACAAGTCCTTGTTTATCTCTCTCTCAATGCCTAACTAGTTTATCTAAGATTGCATGATAGGGAACTTGGATTTATTGCTTTCACTATGCCATGATTACTAGTCTAGAGAAAAATGTGTACAAAGGAACTCTATTTCTTTTGGCCCAAAATGATCAACCAGAGTTCCCTTTATCCCTCATTACAAGCCACCATGACGGTTGATCATATGACCCACCCTAAGCTAGGGACCAGACAAATGCTTCTCATGAGCCAAAACATTTCCTTTATCGAGTTGCAAATTGTCTGGTTCCCTTTGAGTTCCCTAGCCCCACAAAAAGACGAGTGTGAAGTTCCCTTAACCACTTCACTCTCCCTGACCTTGAAAAGATCATGGGAACTGATGCATCTACAAAGGGAACGCTGACTAATTTTCAAAGAAAAACCGTCACTTGGGAAGCGGACTTTTGTGTCAGAAGCTCTGAAGCGTTAAAGGCCAAGTATTCAAAATTTGAAAAGGACTTCCCAAGAGATTGTGACGCGTGTCCAGAAGCGTGCTTGAGAAGTTGAAACGGCGCCCCACGTTCATTGGGCAACGGTTACCGAGGTTATTCCACTTCCCTTTCTACCCTTCACCTCCTCTCTCCTTTAAAACCCCTCTTTGCCATTTTTAGGCCCTTTATTCCATCTTACATCTCTGTCATTCGTCTTCCCCAAATCTTTTTCACTCTCTTTTCAAGAAACCTCAAAGCCTCTCAATTTCTTACAAAAATGGCCCCTCAACACACATTCGCCCAAATCAAAGCGTGGGTACTTGCCAATCCTCGCATCCTTTTCATCTCTCAACTAAAAGAGATCGAGCAAGAACAAGACCCAACCATGAAGGATGTCCTCATTCAAGGGCTATACAATCAAGTAAGCCCCTTCTTGCCTCCTCCTCCTCCTCAGGCCGACGAAACTGTCTCCTGGACCTCTTCCTCCTCCGAATCTTTTCCTCTCCCTCCTCCAAATACCAACACCTCCTCCGGAGTTGTCATCGTTGACAACTTCGGAGACGCTCGCCCCTCAATCAATGAAAAACCCCACAAATCCAAACACCGCCACTCATCCAAACGCCGTCACTCATCAAAAGATCCCTCAAAATCCAAAAAATCCAAGCACTCCCACGACCCCTCCAAATCCAAAAAGCGTAAACACTCTGAGGCCTCTGAATTCTCGGAGCCCAGAAAGAAGGCTTTCTTCAAGTTTGAGGACTACCTGAACTGCTCCAAGGAGAGTTCTTGTGCTCCCAAACCTCCTTACCCTTTCCCTTCCGACGATGGGACCTCCGAACCCCAGAGTCTACTCCCCTCTTCCTCATCCATCCCTCCTCTTCAAATCGAGGGACCTCCCACAAAACGACCAACTCCCCCTCCACCACCTTCCTCAGTACCCACCTCCACGGGCACTCTCACAACACAATCGACTCCTCCTCCCCCGCCTTCTCCAGTTCCCACCACGATGGGAACTCCACCTCCCCAACCTTCTTCCCTTCCTCCCGTCCCTCTAACTACGGGATCTCCAACTCCTCCTTCCTCTTCACCAAAACACATCTCCACCACTCCCATTTCTACTTCGGGGATCCCTACTCCCCAAGTCACCAGATCCCTTCCTCCCCCTTCCACTCAACTCACCACTCCTCTTCCTTCTTCTCCTCTCCCCTCTTCCATCACGTCTCCCACCACCACCAAACTCCCCTCTCCCTCACCATCCAAAAGTATCGTCGCTCTCTCCTCAGATGACGACGATCTTCCTCTCTCTGTGGTCATCGACAAAATGACCAAGGACCCTCCTCCGATCATCATGGGAACTTTGGAGGAGGAAGCCCAGCTCAAGGCCATCGAGGAAGAACTCAACAGGGGTCCCTCTGAGCACACAGTCTCCCAAGGGACAAAGTCCCCAGAAAAGGTGGCTACTTAAGAGCCCACGGAGAGAAGGGACCTCGCACCAGCTGGAGGTGCTGAGGCAACAACAAGTCATCCTGGAGATGACGCGGAGGGCTCAGGTTCGAGCTCCTCCGAGGAAGAAGGGACCTCTCAAGATGAGGTCGAAGAAGAAGAAGAAGCTCCAGCCACTACGGAGCCAGCACGGATCCCTACACCTGGACACCAAATGGTGGTGTCCACGAGTTCCCAACCACCAAGGGACCGCGTGCTTATGATTGAAGCGGCTGCACCCCCTCAGCAGAAAGGACCTCGCACGGTCTCTAGGGGAACACATCTAAAAGCACTTCAAGGAAGGGGAAGGGGACCACCAAGCATCATGTCGATGAGCGCCGGAAGCTTCTTCCTCACCTCATTGTTTCAAAAGAAGTGCTGACTGAAAATGGTCTGGAGGAACTGTGGGAACTGATCAAGGCCCAGGGCTGGGAGAGACTCTGCCAAGAAACTGTGAGAGTAGATCCCTCACAAGTGCGTCGATTCTACAACAACTTCACTATCACCAACGACGGCACTCAGGGAACTCTCTCCCACGAAGGCGACGAGTTCATTTTTACAACGTCGACAATCCGCCTTAAACTCCAGGTCCCTGGTCAAGGGCTTAGCGAGGTGCCCAGCAAGCTCTGGGGCGACTTCAACAGCGCCGAGGTGTGCAACACAATTTTTGAGGGTCGGGTTCCCTCTAAGGTCCTCTCGACGCATCATCTGTCCTTGGTCGCCAAGCTCGCTCACCAATTCATCATCAACGTGGTGATCCCACGCCAGGAGAAGCGCTTGGTCGTCAACATCCCAGATGCCATCATCCTCTACCACTTCCTCCTCAAGAAGCCCATAAATCTTCCCCGAATAATCCTTGGGCACATGGAGAAGTGCATGGCCTCCAAGTCCCACTCCCTTCCCTACTCCGGGCTGATCAAGAAGCTCCTACAAAAAAAGGGTCCTTACGACGCCTCTAAAGATGAAATCGAGCTTGGAAGGGAACTAGACATTACAGTTGCCCAGAAAATGAGGCACTCGGAGCCTGTAGAAGAGACGGCTCCACTAGAGTCTGGTCCACAAGAGGGGAACTCTCCAGTGTTGCTCCGCATCGCCAACACCCTCGACCAGATTGCTAGGGACCAAGCAGTGTTGGCCAGAGGACAAGAAAAGCTTACACAAGTCCTTACGCGCCTTTGTGACGCCTTGTTCCCTCAGAACCCATGATCTCTCCCTTCTTGTTCCCTTAATCCAAAACATGACCACAAATTGTACTTGGGTTCCCATTGTACATATTATCTTAAGTAATGAAATGGTCTTTATTTTGATTGCGTGTTCCCTTCTTTCCTAATATTGCTTTGCTTATTTTCGATGATGTCAAAAGGGGGAAAGACAAAAAATGCGAGATGAGTTAAAAGTTTAAGTTATCACAGACCACGCATAAGCTAAGGGGGAACAATTGCATAAAAAGCCTAATAGGAACTATGTGTCTCACCAGAAGTGGCTCCCTAAATCTAAATGTTTCACTAAGAGTGACTTCCCAAAATCATACTTAGGAACTCATCAGCATATTATTCATTGAAATACTTGCATTTTTGTGATGGGTTTGTCATCATCAAAAAGGGGGAAATTGTTGGGAGGTTGTTGGGACCTCTGGTTCTAAGCAACGGATCAACGATTCAATTCTCTTAAGTTTTGATAATGACAAACACCATAGGGAACTAATGTGGTTTGTTCAAGTATTTCTAAGGAACACAGGTACAGCCAAGAACTCCTACGAATGACCAAAAGCCACTGCTGGCCACAATGAAGAGTTTCCATCAAGGGAACTCTGAAGAGGAAAGTTCCCATGAAGTGGGAACTCCCAGAAACAAACAAGAAAACACAAGCTTACAACGATGAAGAGTTTCCATCAAGGGAACTCTGAAGAAGTCAGTTCCCATGACATGGGAACTCACATGTGAGGACAACGACCGTTCAGCGCAGATCGCGGGATTCTGTCTCAGACAGCCCGAGGGAATAGTCTGAGGATCAGACTGTCACGCTTCATCCAACGGTCCGATTGATTCAAGAAGTTGACCTAGTTCAAACCAAAGTCACAAGTGAAGAAAGTACAACTTGGGCATCAAGCAAAGGGCATTTTGGACACAAACGAAAGATGCGACTGCCCAAGACAAATGGACTATAAAGCCAAATGAATAGTACTCGGTCTGAGAACTTCTCCCAGAACTTACAAACACCCACATCAGAGAAAAGAAACAAAAGGAAGAGAAGTCCCCGCCGGCGAGTGTGTGATCTCGACGACGGTGAAGCTGAAGTTCCCTGGAGCAAGGGAACTGAGAAGTCAGCGTAAGGTTTGAGTTACTTGTGTTTTGCTGTTGTGAGCTTAGGAACTCAGTTGAGAGGATTTACTAGTGTTGCTAGAGTTAGGAAGAACTTGTAGGAACAGAGAATTGTAAATCCGGCTGTGTAACTAAGGAACAAAGCAATCAATATAAGTAAGTCATTCAAAATCCTCCAAGCGGAGGTAGAGGTTTACCCATACAACTAGTTGGTTGTAGTGGGGTTCCTCTATAAAGGAACAATGCCTTTTGTTGTTTTTATTACTTGCGATTATTTACTTCCGCTGCCTTGGGAACAACTTAATTGCCAGTTCCCAAGCTCACTGCTAACCGATTACGATCCAACACAAATCATCGACCTAATAAAAAAAGAACTGACTTTAGAACCAATAAGTGAAACTGGATATAAGTTAAATCTAGATGGCATAAGAAGATGAGAAGAAGTATTGGATTTTTGGAAGAAAAGCATGATGAGTGTCTTAAACCTAAATACAGATTGGAGATCCTCAAATTTTTTAAACTACATAGAACATAGTCTGTTGTTGATAGGGTTTCTTGACAACAAATAAATTTATAATCAAGACCCCGTTGTGTATAGCGAAGTCAAGTTCGTCCACAAGGAGAAAGTCAGTGCTAAGTTTTGTTACTTGGGGCGCAAGCAATCAACAAAGCTAGGGTTTTTATCAACTAAGAGAAAACCTAAGGTAAAGGTATCCCCACAACAACAATTATGCATGCCAAACGTTAATGAAATACATAGATCATGCTTTTATCACATAAAGGTGTCAACTTTCGTCAACCTAAGCAAGTAAATCAACTAACTTTCGTTCAATCAATAAATTTACTATCTAATCTCTTCTACTTCAACTAGGATAGATTCACTTTCGCTTCAAAACCCTAAATTGACTATTCTGATTCAAATTTTCCGCTTTCGCTTCAACTATGAATAAGAAATTCCCTTCAACTTTCGTTTCAAGGAGTTTAAGGGCAAGAGAATAGATTCATGCAATAAAAACAATCAAAACATGATCATAAATAAGCATGCACAACCATTGTTGGGTTCAACCCCAACCTTAGAGAGGAAGACTACTCACAAAGCATAATTAAAAACAAACTACTATATCAAATAAAAGAGAAAGCTTACAACTTGAATCCAAAATGATAGTTTTTCTCACAAATCCCTCGTCTCTCCCTCTCACACACCTCCTATGAATCCTCTCTTCCTCTTCTTCCCCCAATCGTCTGTCGTGTGTTGTGTGTCCCCCCAAAAACAAGAGCTAGAGAGGTGTATTTATAGAGAAACTATTCTATCTAAGATCTATCTATAAGGAAATATATCTTCTAATAAGATGTATCCCTTCTATCTATCTAATAACATAAAAAGAAATAGGATAAAAGTCATTCAATTGCGCCGACTCAGTCTTCACTACGACACAGGGTGCCTCAGTACCGACCTGTGCACCTCGGTACCGAGCTGTTACAGCACTACGAACAGTCTTGAGTAAAACTTCCATAACGGGTTTGTTACAACTCTGTTTGACTCGATTCTTTTTCCTATGTTCTTGTAACGAATTTATCTATCTCTTTCCAAGATCAAAATTGATCTTCAATGACTTTACTTGAGCGCTTAATCTTCATCTTCTCTTCATTCTTGAGTGCTATCTTTCACCGGTTTTGCTCCTTTCTTCAAAAGTGCTCCAAATAGCTTCTAAAAACCTATAGAACACCACCAAAGCTTATGTAGACTCCATATCTTAAGAAAATACGAAAACCTACACAAACTACTCAAAACAAAACAAAAAACTAAAGAAAAAGACTCAAACACACTAAAAACAGGACTAAAAAGGCGGACATCATCTGTATGGTATAGTAGTTGATTGGTATGAAGGAATACCTGAAGAGTATAAAGAAGGTTTAAGAATAAAAGAATCTTCATCATAAATGCTTACCACATTATGTGAAGCTATAGACGAAGAGTTTGTTGGAGAAAGAGATGAAATTGACAAAAAGTTTATTGAGTGGCAAAGAAAGTTAAACACTCTTGAAATCTGTAATATGAGATATTTGGACAACTATCTCTCTGAATTCGAACATTACTATTATAAGATAGGAGAAAATCAAACTAATCTTCAAATACTCTTTGACAAACTCCCAAAACCTATTAATGAAGAAATTAGTGATGGATACCATGAATGGCAAAATAGGTATAATTCTAGAGATACTCTGGGTAATAGAATGAAATTTATAAAAAGATGGGTAGAAAAGAAAGGTCAAGAAGTAAAAGAAATACAACAAATGAAGAGACAATTTCTACCATGTTGGGATTTACCAAATGAATGGGGATGTGATAGAAGAGATAATCAAAGAAGAAAGAATTATAGAAAGAAAAGCTTTAACAAGCAAAGAGGAGAGAAATATCATAAAAATATTATAAGAAACCTTTTATTAAGAAAAGAAGGTTTTTCAGGAAAACCTCTTGCTGCCCTGAAAAGAAAAGAAATTGCAAGTGTTGGGCATGTAGAGAAACAAGGCATTATGCTAATGAATGCAAAAATAGGAAGAATAATAAGTTAGCAGAAGCACTAGGAAGTATGGATTACATTGAAATATCCGAGGACGAAACTATTGAATTAGCTTTAAGCAACAACAAAGGAATTGTTGAAGTAGTTGAGGAATGAGGAGTCGGATGATGAGGAAGTCAATGAGATGATGCAAGGAGAGGGAATAGATTCCCCAAATTTCACCGAAGAAGCCTTCGATTCAGGTGGAGAAATGACCACTCTAGCTCAACTCCAAGAAGCAAAATCATCCATAGATGAAGAACAAATAGAAAGCATGCGAAAATTAGGGGTCGAATTCCCGGTTATCGCTAAAGAATAGTTCTTCAAGAGACAATCTTCCCAGCATTCTCTAAATTCGTGTGCGAAGAAATGCTAGGAGATATACTAATAAAAAATAACGAAAATCAAGCTACTGAAATCAACCTAATAAATTGGAAAAATATGGAAAAACACAACAAGGATAAAAAGTACAAATATATTTATGCGTGTGGAATCCAAATATTCATCACTCCTCTACAAGATTTTGGTAAAAATGTGCAATGCATTAACTTTGTTTGTGACACTAGGCACAAGAAATTTAGTGACCAAACTATTAGTGGAGTAGTGTGTAACTTGAGTCAAGGATCAGTGTCTTGTATATGTCGGCCAAGCTATTATGTTATTTTAGAAGACCAATTTGCATCTAAGTTTTTATCGTTAAAACTGTTAACTGAAGGGATTAATATGCATAAGGGAACTTGTCCTCTACAGTTAAAGTGGAAGGTAGTATATAAGTTAGAAAATACCACCAATCCTCCACTTAGAACCCAAATGGTAGAAGCTGATAAATATGATATTAGTGGACCATGACAATTAGCAGTGCCCGTTAAGGTAAAGCCGGAGCAAATTAATTTAAAAATAGTTTAGGTAAATGCCTTTGAAAACCCTTCATCCACTAAGTATGAAAAGGTTTTAACAATTGATGAGGAAGGAAAAATCCATATAAACTCACAACCTCCATCAAGTTTAATAAGAAACAAGAGTCTTTCTAGGAGTCAAAGTTCTATGTTCAATCCTAGTCTTAATCTTGTTAAGGGGAACCAGTTATCTCCTTCAATTAGAAGTGTTAAAGAAGAGAGTACATTCCGAGTAGATGATGATATTTCTAGTCTTCTAGCAGCATTAAATAGGAAGATAGAACTTAACAGCCTTGGAAGAACACTTCATGAACCAACTAGACATAGTATAGATCTAGGATGAACATCATTTTCTAGTTCTAGTTCTAGCGCTAGCTCAAACCCCTCATTTCTTCCAGCAACACCAGGAGAATCATCTACTTCTAGAGCTGATAAAAGGCTAATAGGATTTAAAACAAAAACTATTAGTGAACCTGTCTATGAAGGAGACGAAGAATCTAATATGCAGATAGAAACATTCATAAGACTCACTAACCCAAATAGCATCTACATCCCTATAACTATATGCATTGAAGGATTTAATGATTATGAATTATGTGCTTTCGTAGATAGTGAATGTTCTGTGTGTTTTGGAAAGAAATCTTTATTCCCAGAATTTATGTGGAAATCAACATCCAAACCTATTCAGGTCAGAATAGCTGATAACAATATCATGACTCACTCAGAAGTACTAGATCTACCAATTATGCTAGGGGGTTACCCATGTATAATTCCTATATTATGGGCTACTGAACAAACATCTCATGACATGATATTAGGAAATACTTTCCAAAGGTTATATTCTCCATCTACCTAGAGTTTAGATAAAATGATATTTAATGTTAATGGAGAATTAGCTTGGGTAAGAAAATTGAAAGAAGCCTATACGCATCAAAAGATTGAATTCACGCGCACTAAGCGTGGTGAGGAGCATATTGTTCCTACACAAAGAGAATTTGCACTACTTATAGATGAGATAACTATAAAAGAACAAATTATTAGTCAACAAAAGGATTTGTGTAAGGAGTTATACACTAAAGACACTTTAAAGTTTTGGGATAAAGATAAATTATTTGCTAAGATAGAATTATAGATCCTAAGATTGTTATTAGAGTAAAACAGATGGTCTACACCTTTAAAGACCAATAAGAATTTAAGGTGCAAATTGATAATTTACTAAAAATGTTTTAATTAGAGAAAGTAAAAGCCAAAGGAGCATATTGTTCCTACACAAAAAGAATTTGCACTACTAATAGATGAGATAACTATAAAAGAACAAATTATTAGTCAACAAAAGGATTTGTGTAAGGAGTTATACTCTGAAGCCCCTATAAAGTTTTGGGATAAAGATAAGTCATTTGCTAAGATAGATTAATAGATCCTAAGACTATTATTAGAGTAAAACGGATGGTCTACACCTTTAAGACCAACAAGAATTTAAGAAGCAAATTGATGATTTACTAAAAAAGGGTTTAATTAGAGAAAGTAAGAGCCCGCATTCTAGTCCTGCATTTATGGTTAGAAATAATGCCGAAGAAAAGAGAGGAAAGGCTAGGATGGTTATCAATTATAAGAAATTAAATGATAATACTATCTTTAATGGATATTATATTTCTAATAAAACAATTCTATTTAATAGAATACAAGGAGCCACATGGTTGTCAAAAATGGATTGTAAAAGTGGATATTGGCAAATTAAGATGGAAGAAGACAATATACCATTAACAGCTTTAGTGCACCACAATGTCATTATGAATGGGTAGTTATGTCATATGGTCTAAAAAATGCACCACAAATATTTCAAAGGAGAATGGATAAAATCTTTAAAAACCTTAAGCATTGTTGTCTTGTCTACATTGATGATATCTTAATCTTTTCCAAGACATTAGAAAAACATATTCACGACCTTAGGGCTATAACTCAAGAATGTGTTAACAATGCATGGCATCATCTTAGGACAGAAAAAAATATTTATGCTGTGCCAGAGATTAAATTTCTTGGGTTGAAGATTAAAGTGGACAAATAGTATTACAAGATCATATCCTAGAAAAGGTAGAAAATTTTCCTAATAAAATAGAGGATAGGAAGCAATTAGAAAGATTTTTTAGGATGTCCTACTTATGCCTCTAATTTTATAAAGAATTTAGCTAAATTAAGAAAGCCCTTACAAGTCAAGTTGAAAAAAGAAGAGGTTTGGAACTGGACTAATCAGGATACAAAGGTAGTCCAAAACCTTAAAAAATGTTGCATGAACTTGCTAGTATTAACTCAACCCAATGAGGAGGATGAACTTGTTCTTGAAACTAATGCTAGTAATTATCATTGGGGTGTTGTTTTGAAATTAAAGAAAGATAACAAGCTTTGCAGGTAGAGCAATGGAAGTTTCAACAAAGCCGAATGTAATTACACAGTAATTGAGAAGGAAATTCTTGCTATCTTAAAAGGAATTAATAAATTCATATTTTTTCTTGCTCCAAAACCATTTACAGTGAGCACTGACTGTAAAGTAATATTGGGATTTATCCATAATAATTTGAATAATATGAAAGCGCAAGGGAGGCTCCCGCATTGGCAATTAGCCCTTAACTAGTTTTCCTTTAATATTGAACATGTGCAGGGATCAAAGAACTCATTAGTAGACAGCTTGACACGAGAACTTGTAGTTGAGAAGAATGGTGAACAAAGTACCACCTCCACAACCAACTTTAAGATTGTATCACGATTATGGATACGAGAATTTCTCTCCAGAAGAAATGGAAGAAATAGTCCACAATTCCCTATCTCTGCGTCCATCAAACGCAAAGAGGCGGGAACTTGAGGAGAAAAAATAGTACCACAAGGGATGGGTGTCACCTCCCAGTCAGTTTAAAATTTCAATAATGGAAGAAGTTAGTAGGAGTAGAAGTCATTATGGGCATCAATTGGTGAACCATTTGATGACCTTACGAGTGTTAGAATTGGAAATAACCAATAAAATACTTCAGCTCCCTTGGGAGCTCCAAGAAAAGCTGAAGGGTTATTGGAAGTATAAAGATTTTCCACAATGGTATTCTTATGTGATGAGTAGGGATAGATGTCCATACTATGATATTTGGGAAGAATGGGGAACTCTAGTTCTCTTTTGTGATAATTCTGGAATTGGAGGAATAAACCTTCCTGCTAATCCTTCTGAAGATATGGGAGTATTAAAGGCATGGGATTATGGAATGTGCAGCGACATATATGGAAAATGTCCTTATAAATGGAGTCCAATCAGGAAGCATTTCACCAAGTTTCAAAATTGTATGTTCAACAGAGTCAAGCAAGCTAGGATAGATGATAAGTTAATTTATTTCATGCATGGAACAAACATGGAGACAGAAGGTGGAAAATCAAGAGCACCTCACTACTTGATTAGGTTTGTTATAGACCAGTTTTCTGCAGATCCAATAACAATAAGGTAACTAGTCCTAAAAAATGCCATTGAAGTCAGAGCTATGGGACTTTTCTACATCTATGAATACATCAAGCAGTATCAAAAAAAACGACATGCTGATATTCAAAGTAGGATTCACCACTGTTATAATTCCGAAAGAGCTACAAGCATATTTTTCGGAAGCAATAGAGTCATCTAATTCAATCCAGGATTACTTATCAGCAATAGAATTTGGGAGATATTTATCGCCCAAAGGTCAAGACTTTATATGGGATAAGCTGATGGATTGGGATCTAGAATATTTAGAAAATTTGATGAAGCAAATAGAGCTCGACTTTGATGAAGAGGCTGTTGCAAGTTGGGAGGATAATGTTGGAGAAGAAGGCTTGTACAACATCGATTATTGCATGGATTATTAACTATCAAAGACCACATCATGATGCCAAGCCACGTGGACCACCAGAAGGAATCTCTTTATTGTGTTATTTTTTTTATTACTGTTCAGTGTGCTTTTTCTTTTACAGAGTGATGGCACTATTTGTGCTTTTTCTTTTCAAAGTGATGGCACTGTTTGCCATGTGAGTGGATTCTTTGAGGCTTTATCGGTAGTAAATTGTAAAGGCCATCGATAGAGCATCCAATGCTCTTTCAGGCTCTATAAATAGGACCCTTGTAAGCTGAAGAAAGGGCACCGAAAATCAGAAAAACAAAGTTTGAATCTAGATAAGGAGAAAGAGAAAGCTTTGAACTTGAAAGTGAAGCGGTGTTCTCTCACTCTAAGAGTTCAAATCCTTCTATGGATCTTTCTAGTTTGAGTGTTCGAGTGTTTTAAGTGTGTTTGTGTGCTTGTAATCCTTTCAAATTCAATAAAAGTTTGTTTTTAAGTAAGGGAAAGCTACTTAATCGAAAACTATGTCTTGAATACACCTCTTTCTTGACTACAAATCCTCCATCCACTAAAATTGAGAGATTTTAAGTTAGAGACTACGTCATGAGGTAGGAAATGAAACAAATCTGTGATGTGCTTGAGCTAAGGGAGTCTTGGTTGAAGATTAGCAACCCCTAGAAATCCGGAAGCTACAGGAACACCTGAGGTCCAACCATACTACACTCAGGTAACGGTCGAACCTCTTTAATTTATAATTTTCTTTAATTATAGAGCATGGTGGGCTTGTGTTCATAGAAAATAGTTTATTCATGCTATAGTTAGTAAAATATGGTAGTTAGTACCATTTAAAGTCATTAAATTTATAAACCGATTTAATTTGGATATATTAGTATAAGTTTAAAACTTTTGGACAAATCTGATAATTTAACCTAAATTGAGTGCAAAAACTAAAATAACATAAAGATAGTGGGAAGTTGTTAGCGGGGCGCATAGAAGGAGCCAATAATCACATCTATAATAATAGAAAGGGGCGATGCACCCATGAACAGTAATCGACAATTCAATGCTAATTAATCCCGATTACATGTGCATCTGTGTCTGTACTCGATAGTTAGTTTGTTAAATTAGGTTAATTAATCTACATCTATGTTGAATTTCATAATTACTGCGGCTACTTTTGTTGACTTCTAACTATCTATCTATAAACTTGTGGAAAAAAAACGGCGTCACTTGATTGGTGATATTGATATCCAATGATTGCAAATGCAATTCAATTTTGATTTTGAGATTGCTTTTGTTGACATCTAACTATATATCTATAAACTTGTGTGAAAATATGGCGACAATGATTACAAAATTCAATACAAGAAGGCTAATCAAAATTTTCTTTGTTCTGCCTCTCTTTCTTTACATTTGTTCAAATTCTATCTTCTAGGATTCTAGCACACAAATTCAATCGTGTTAAGTTTCAATTTTTATGTATGTGAGGCCCAAGTTCATTCCACTATAAATATACTCCACCTCCGTTCGCTTTTCACAGACAAAGCAAAGACAAGTCGGACCCCACTTTCTTTTCTTCTTCTTCTTCGTTACAAATTCTTCATTGCCTCGCCTTCTTCATTCGATCTTCGGCGTCACCCGACCACCACCATCATCCACCACTCTAGCCAGCCATCGGATCCGCCTCGCCCTCCCGGTCGTGCCGTTGTGCTGAACCGCTCAACCAACCCACCCAAGCGCTTGCGCGCAACCCCGTCGTTCACCCCGGTCGATGCCATAACCATTTTTGGAGCCTCCGTTGGCCCTTTGGAGCCGTTACACTATCCGTCGTTGACGTCGCTAGGATCGTGACGTTGCCATGATGCCATAGGATCAATCCGTTCTTGAAACCGACGTCTCGAAATTCCATTGTAAAAAAATACTATCATCGAATATTATGGTCTTATATGTTCACGTTTAGCATACAACTTGAGATCCAAATTGAAGTTTTATGTGATATCTTTCTTATGATAGATCCCAATCCATCATCTAATATTATGGTCTTATAGTTTTTTTTTCTAACTTTCATTTTTATTTTTGGGTTTTGACTTTGTGGAAATAGTGTGGTAGAGGGTCGTTGAATAAGGACAGTGGGTGAACGCCATGGCTGAAATGTATGCTAAAGGTCGATAGACAAAGGCAATTAGTGTGTTTAATGTTTATTCATAATTCATTTCTTTTATTGACTTATGATTATCCTAATTTTTGACATTCTCCTTTTTGTGCATTCCTTTCTTACGTAAATTGATGAGTATGTTTAGGTCAATACTATGTAAATTAAAAGCCAAAGCAGACATTAAGTATGCAAATTCAGGTCAGTAATAAGTCATTCAAAGAAAATAACTTCAACAAAATATATACACTACATACCTGTTGATCCTCGTACTGAAGAAATTCACACAATTTTGAAATTGCCCCAATGGCAGGAGCAAGGCAATCAGAAGGAAGCTTATTACATATATTGATAGCTGTTGAAAGGGTAGTTCTCTTAAAGCAATTGGAATGACAATGATATGAAGGATTCAACTGACACAACAAAATACTATAGCTTATAAGACGTCTTGCACTAGGATACCTGAATGTTGATGGAAAAGAAGTCTAAAAAACTCAAAACAGGCATAATTGCAGCAAATTGCAAGCAAACATGCGGATGACCACGTGAGATTTTTTTTTCAAAGCTTGAAATCACTTGAACAAATAACAAGCTTGTACATGACATTTACGCATTTATAAAATCTCAAAGAAATATCACGAATTAAAATGAATTGAATGATGAAAAGAATACCGTACTTGTTTAGCAACATCCAAATACTGCACCACAATCAATCTCTTGCACAATGCATGTACCACATCATGCCTAACAAGAAGAGTTAAACCAACTAAAGAGTGAAGACACATGCTAATTGATTTGCCAATTCCTTATGATGCATTTGCAGGTTTCGTGTTTGTCCTACGCCTCTAATTTGGACTACTATTTGTTTTGCGTTTCTTGGTTGCTAGATGCAAATGCAGGTGAAAAAATAAAAACATACACCCCAAGCAATTATAGCAATGTGTGGAAAAAAATTATTAAT
This sequence comes from Fallopia convolvulus, assembly GCA_964016875.1. Classification (NCBI taxonomy): domain Eukaryota; kingdom Viridiplantae; phylum Streptophyta; class Magnoliopsida; order Caryophyllales; family Polygonaceae; genus Fallopia; species Fallopia convolvulus. The sequence goes on from OZ024732.1 coordinate 28,496,930, forward strand.
TTTGGCCAACTCTCGGCAACCAAGAAACACACACTGATCTTGAACGCTAAACGAGCAAATTAAGACACCCTTCAACACAACACAACACAACAACACACCACACCACAGTGCTAATCGAGAATAAGAATGGGAGTGCACCTATTGTCATGCACGCTCAAGTTCCTGATTCACTTGGATAAGAGAACCACAGTTGACATAAAGACATATGTAAACAAAATTCAATTAAGAACAACAAATTCAAACCACTCAATTTTGCAGACGAATTTGTACTTTGATGAGGCGGAGAAGATTTGTCGGCATTAAAGAATTTGATTTCTTTCTCCTGAGTCCGTCGTCCCGACCTGATTCTCTCTCCTAAGGTTGTTTACTAGTTGAGTTAGGATCTTTCTCAATTGAGAAATAAGAACCATAATAGATAGAAAGACATTAGGAAACAAAATTCAATTGAGAATGACAAGTTCAAACCAATCAATTTTACAAACGAATTTGTAGACTCTAATGAGGCGGAGAAGATTTGTCAGTGGTGAAGAATTCTTTCTCCCGAGTCCGTCGTTTTGTCCTGATTGGCTCTTTGGTTCTGGTTCCCTTCCTTGACAAACTGTTACACTCTAACAAGATTGAGAAGATATTCCGGAGGTGAAGAATTCTTTCTCCCGATTTTGTCATATGTCTTGACTCCTGAATCTCTCTCTGGTTGTGGTCTCTTCGAAAAGGATGTTTATCAGGTGAATGAAGTTGGGAAATGGCATTTTGGTTATTATTTTTAAATGGCATGATTTTTCGCATATCCACTATTTTTTAGCATTTTTAGCAAATTTAACTTCTTTGCCATAACATGTCTTTTTATCTTTTCTGGGGTGGAATCAGATGTCTCCTTATTACAATCATTAATATTTACATTAGTATTATTTTCAAAAAGAGTAAAGTTCTGGTTAGGAACTTCTTCCCGCTTAATTATCTCAAACAACTTCTACGTGATTTAACTTGTACACACCACTCCTGTTGACAAAAAATGAAGCACATGACAAACAATTAAGGGTAATATAGAGCTTGCATCAAAAATATCCTAAATGAGTATCATGTTAATGTTCTTTAGTGGAATAGTTGTATGACTAATGTGGTTTGAGAGTAACTTAGACAGTAATGATTCACAAATATTCAAAGACTTCTGAGATCATGTATTGAGCAAGAAACTGTAATATCCGTATTATTCCAAGGTTTTTAAAACCAATATAATATAATATTTATAATTTTTTTCTCTATATAAAAGAGAGTTCATAATATAATATTATAACCCTTATTCTCTTTAAAAAGAGATCCTTAAGTAAATTCATTAAATAAATTCAAAAATGTATTATAAGGGTTATGAAGGAAAAAAAGAAATTAAATAAAAATAATGCTTTATAATTTTCGGATTTTTTATTAAATAAAAAGGGTTTAACAAGTTATTAATAGTACAATAAAAATTCAATAAAAAGAAAGCAAGAGCCGGGACTCGAACCCGAGACCTCTTGCAATCCCCTCTCACATGCCCCTACCCACAATTCGCTAGACCATAGTGACTTTCTATTCATTTACCCAACACTTTTATTTTTATCTTAACTTTATCTTCTTCTTCCAAAGAGACATTAGACTTTGTGTCTGATTGAAGTGACGTTGATTAAAATTCAGCCATTGCATGACAATGGAGCCTTCTTCTCCTTCTCCCTTTGCTTGCAAGAATGGCACACCTAAATCATCCTTCATCATCTCTCAACTAGCACACTTGTGACCAAAGGATGATCATCCTCCTCCTCTCCATTGGTGCATCATCAATGGCATGGATCACCAAGCCCCCTCCCTTTGCCTATAAAAAGGGGCTCTAACCTCCTTCAAACTCACACAAACATCCATTCTACTCTCTTCTAACAATTTGCTCTCAATTAATTTCCAAAAACCAGCCTAGAGAAGCTCTAGAATTTCTGAAGTTTTGCCACTAAACACCATTGTTAAACCCCTCAAAGCTCCACCTCTTCTCCCCTACACCACTGCCGGCCACCTCTGCCCGCCGGACCCGCCAGCGCGCCGCCCAGGAGTCGCCGCGCCGCCACCGAAGCCTTGGTGTCGCCTCCCTGCTCTCTGCCCTGCTCGCCGCCCCTCCCCTGCCCTGCTCGCCGCCCCTCCCCTGTGCACTTCGCTGCCCTGCTAATATCCCTTGTTATTTTAATTAATTTAATTAAATCAATTTTTTGAGTTCAATAAAACTGCCCAATATAAGAAGGTTGTTTTAAGTTAGACTAGATCCTTATCAAAAGATTTTGTTAGTAGAAATAAATAAAAATAATATAGATAAGGGTATCATATTAAGATAAGAACTTATATTGTATATCAATTTAATATGATTATAAGTCTCAAGACATGGGTTATCAAATATAAAACTTAAGTATAAAGATATTTTTATATATAAACAATAAATTGTTTTAAAGTATGTAGCCTTTGGTTGGTAGAAAATATATTTATAAGGGGAACATAAGAGTTTTGAGAAAGAATATTACAAATTGATATATCTTCAAGTATAATGTTTTTAAAGAGAGAAAAATGTTATAGATATAAGATTTATTTAAATTACCATGGTAGATATGATAAAAGTTTTGATATATATATTAAGATATTACTATTGCTAAGTTGTTAAAAGTTCCCTTGCATGAAAAGATATTTAAAATAGAAAAGATAATATATCTTATTCTAGTTATCATAATTATATACTTTTGTTTATGAAAAAATGTTTTAAGACATGATCCTACTATGTTTATAAATTAAAGATATGGGAGAATTTATGTAAATAGGATAATAAGATTATTTTATTATCATACTTTGTTTATAGAAAGCTTACTTTGTAAATTATTTAGAAAGTCCTATTCATGGGAAATACTAAAAAGGATGCCTAGTAAAATTATTATCTCTATTTAATATTGCTTGTATATTTAAATGAAGATTTAATGAGATCATGCTAAAATAAAATATCATTGGTTAGAAGATAATATTATAAATAATGTTATGGGGATTATTGATAAAAGATAAATATTATAACAATACTAAGAGTAAGAGTTTTTATAAGGACATAATAGACTTTTTACAACCCTAAGAATATTATAAATTCAATATATCTTTTAAGGTTGAAAATTATATCATATGTTTTCATAAATAATTCCTTGCTTATTTATATTAAGAAAATAACAAGTTAAGTTGTAAAAGGATATTATTTTAAATTAAATAAATATTTTATAAGGATAAAAAGGATATTACAAGGTTAAAATAATAATAAAGGAATATTATTATTTTATTTAGCTCCACCCAAATTATTACAATAATAATTTAGAATTTTTTTCTCATGTAATTAGAATATAAGAGAATTTCAAAACTTCAAAAGAATTTAAAGAAAATTCTTATTAAAGCTCGTTCATAAATTTCTGTGTCGATAGGTCGCGTTTCCGTTCCAAGTCGTGAACAACGCTTTCCGTTATCTCGCTAATCCATTATCGTAAAAGCAAAAGCAAGTGGAATTTCCTCTTGTAACCTTATATATTCATTCCTTGAAATTTCTCGATGTTGGGAATAACTTGTTTGCTAGTAATAAATGAACTTAGGAATATCGATTGTTAGATATAACGACCCCCCTGTTATCGTATTCCGCTATTTATTATTTGATAGGACTATTATGCTAGTTTGGGTGTGGCATTGATTGTTTATGGTCTCGTTAAGAGAACGGTTTGAACGAACTAGTGAGGGGCGCGGAATTAACCCGACGCCTCTATTGGATCGTAAACCGTTAGCAAAGAGCTTGGGAACTGGCTGTTAAGCTGTTCCCAAGGCAGCGGAAGTAAATTAAGCGCAAGTATTAAAAACAGTAAAGAACGCAGTTCCTTTATAGAGGAACCCCACTACAACCAACTAGTTGTGTGGGTAAACCTCTACCTCCGCTTGGAGGATTTTGAATGACTTACTTATATTGATTGCTTTGTTCCTTAGTTACAACAGCCGGATTCACACTTCTCTATTCCTACGAGTTCTACCTAACTCTAGCAACACTAGTGAATCCTCTCAACTGAGTTCCTAAGCTCACAATAATAAAATACAAGTAACTCAAACCTTACACCGACTTCTCAGTACCCTTGCTCCTGCGAACTTCGGCTTCACCGTCGTCGAGATCACACACTCGCCGCCGGGGACTTCTCTTCTTCTTCTTTCTCTTTTCTCTGGTATGGGTATTTGTGAGTTCTGGGAGAAGTACGCAATCCGAGTACTATTCATTTGGCTTTATAGACTAGGTGTACTTGGGCAATCGTGTCTTTCATTTGTGTCCAAAATGCCCTTTGCTTGATGCCCAAGCTGTACTTTCTTCACATGTGACTTTGGTTTGAACTAGGTTAACTTCTTGAATCAATCGGACCGTTGGATCATTCGTGACAATCTGATCCTCAGACTGTTCTTTCGGACTGTCCAAGACAGAATCCCGCGATCTGCGCTGAACGGTCGTTCTCCTCACATGTGAGTTCCCATGTCATGGGAACTGTCTTGTTCAGAGTTCCCTTGATGGAAACTCTTCATCGTTGTAAGCTTGTGTTCTCTTGATCATTCCTGGGAGTTCCCATTTTATGGGAACTTTCCTCTTCAGAGTTCCCTTGATGGAAACTCTGCATTGTGAGCTTCAGTGGCTTTTGGTCATTCATGGGAGTTCTTGGCTGGACCTGCGTTCCTTAGAAATACATGAACAAACCACATTAGTTCCTCATGGTGTTTGTCATTATCAAAACTTGGAGAATGGCATCGTTGATCCGTTGTTTAGAACCAGAGGTCCCAACAACGTCCCAAAAATTTCCCCGTTTTTGATGATGACAAACCCATCACAAAATATTCAAGTATTTCAATGAATGATATGCGAATGAGTTCTTAAGGATGATTTTGGGGAGCCACTTCGATTAAAAACACTTAGATCTTACATAGCTTTTTATGCAGTTGTTCCCCCTTAGCTTATGCATGTTCACTGATAACTTAAACTTTTAACTCATCTCGCATTTTTTGTCTTTCCCCCTTTTGACATCATCGAAAACAAGCAATGCAATTATAAGGAAGAAAGGAATACGCATTCAAATTAAAGGCCAATTCATTACTTAAGAAAATATGTACAAGGAAATTTAAGTAACATAATTTGGTGGGAGCAACTGAGGCTAAGGAAGAAAGAAGGGAAGATCATGGGCTTGGTGGGAACAGAGCATCACACATTCGGGTCAAGACCTTTACGAGCTTGTCTTGGCCTTTAGCAATCTGTTCTTGGTCCCGTGCTATCTTGTCAAGAGTGTTGGCAATGTGAAGCAACACTTGAGAGTTCCCTTCTTCACCAGATTCCAGTTGAGCCGATTCCTCTACAGGCTCAGAGTGCCTCATCTTCTGGACCACTGAGATGTCCAGTTCCCTTCCAATGGTAACTTCTTCCCTGGAGGCGTCATAAAGACCCTCTTTTTGTAGAAGCTTCTTGATGAGCCCAAAGTAGGGAAGGGAATGGGATTTGGACGCCATACACTTCTCCATATGCCCTAGAATGATCCTTGGAAGGTTGATGGGATTCTTGAGGAGGAAGTGATAGAAAATTATGGCGTCGGGGATGTTGACAACCAGACGCTTCTATTGGCGAGGGATCACCATATTTATGATGAATTGATGTGCAAGCTTGGCGATGAGGGACAAGTGATGAGTCGAAGGCACTTTAGCGGGAACTCGACCGTCGAATATGGTGTTGTACACCTCGGCGCTGTTGAACTCTCCCCAGAGTTTGTGAGACAAATCATGAAATCCCTGAACCGGGACCTGAAGCTGAAGGCGGATAGTGGACGTGGTGAAGATAAACTCGTCGCCTTCATGGGAGAGAGTTCCCTGGGTGTCGTCTTTGTGGATTACAAAGTTGTTGTAGAAACGACGCACCTGTGAGGGATCTACACTCACGGCTTCCTTGCATATATGCTCCCAGCCTTGGGCCTTGATCAGGTCCCACAGTTCCCCTAGTCCATTCTCGATGAGCATCTCTTCAGAAACTATGAGAGGGGGGAGAAGCTTGCGTTTCTCATTGATAGGGAGCTTTTTCAGCGCAGGTCCCTTCCCCTTTCTTGTTGTGCTCTTTGAAGTATTCCCCCTAGAGACCGTTCTTGGTCCTTTCTGCTGAGGGGGCGCAGCCGCTTCGATCATCAGCACGCGTTCCCTTGGTTGATGGGAACTCTCGGACACCACCATTTGGTGTCCAGGTGTTGGGATCTTAGTGGGCTCTTTAGCAGCTGGAGCCTCTTCTTCTTCTTCGACCTCTTCACTGGAGGTCCCTTCTTCCTCGGAGGAGCTCGAGCTGGAGCCCTCCGTGTCATCTTCAGGATGACCTAAACTCGTCCCAGCACCAACAGCCGGTGCTGGGTCCCTTTTCTCCGTGGGCTCTTCAAAAGCCACCTTCTCTTGGGACTTGGTCCCTTGGTCAGTTGTTGCTTCAGTGGGGACCCCGTTGAGCTCGTCCTCTACAGCTTTGAGCTCCCTGAAGCAGGAGTTGGAGGGACAGAAGTGTTTTTGGGTGAGGAAGGAGGAGAAGGAGTTTTGTGGGGTGGAGGTGGAGTTCCCTTCGTGGTGGGAACAGAGGGGGGGGGGGGTAGGTGAAGTTCCCTTTGTTGTGGGAACAAAGGGAGGTGGTGGAGGAGTCTTTTGTTTTTGGGGAAGAGGTTTGGGAGGTCCCTCAATTATGGGAAGAGAGAGGGAAGAAGAGGTGAGTTGGCTCTGGGATTGGGAGGTCCCAGAGTCCGGATGGAAGACGAAGGGTGGTTTGTCTATACAGGAACTGTCCTTCAAGCAGTTCAAGTAGTCGTCAGTCGTGAAGAAAGATTTCTTTCTGGGCTCCGAGTATTCAGAGGCCTCAGAGTGTTTGCGCTTTTTGGATTGTGAGAGATCGTTGGAGTGTTTGGATTTTTTGGAATGTTTGGATTTTGAGGGGTCTTTGGATGAATGGCGTTTTTTGGATGAAAGTTGGTGTTTGGATTTTCTGGGCTTCTCGTTTAGAGAAGGACGAGCATCTCCGAAACTGTCAAGGATGACAGTACCGGAGGAGATGTTTTGGAGGAAGGAGGAGGAAGAGATTCAGAGGAGGTGGCGGAAGAGGATGTCCAGGCCAAAGTTTGGTCGGCCGGAGGAGGAGGTGGTAAGAAAGGGCTTACTTGGTTGTAGAGCCCCCCGATGAGGACGTCTTTCATGACTGGATCTGATTCTTTCTCAATCTCGTTTAATTGCGAGACGAAGAGGGTTCTAGGATTTGCAAGAACCCAGGCTTTAATCTGGGCGAAGGTGTGTTGTGCGGCCATTGTGAGGGAATTTTGGGAAGAGAGAAGGTTTTGGAGGTTTCTTGAAAAAGAGAGTGAAAGGGATGTGGAGAAGAAGAATGAAAGAGGTGGAAGATGGAATAAGATCCCAAAAATAGCAAACTAGGGTTTTAAGGAGAGAAGGGGCGAAGGGTAGAAAGGGAAGTGGGAAAACCTCGATAACCGTTGCCCAATGAACGTGGGGCATCGTTTCAACTTCCGTAGCACGCCTCTTGACACGCGTCACGGTCTCTAGGGAAGCCCTTTCAAAATTTGAATACTTGGCCCTTAACGCTTCAGAGTTTTTGACACAAAATCCCGCTTCCCAAGTGACAGTTCATCTTCTCAAAGGAGTCAGCGTTCCCTTGTTTGTGTGTCCAGGTCCCATGATCGTATTAAGGTTAGGGAGAGTGAAGTGGTTAGGGAAACTTCACACTCATCCTTTTGTGGGGCTAGGGAACTCAAATGGAACCAGACAATTTACGACTCGATAAAGGAGTAAACATTTTGGCTCATGAGAAGCGTTTGTCTGGTCCCTGGCTTAGGGTAGGTTATATGATCAACCGTCATAGTGGCTTGTAAGGAGGGATAAAAGGAACTCTAGTTGATCATGTAAGGCCAAAAGAAATAAAGTTCCCTTGTACACATTTAACTTTAGACTAGTAATCATGGCAAAGTGAAAGCAATAAATCCAAGTTCCCTATCATGCATTCTTAGAGAAACTAGTCAGGCATTGAGGGAGAGACAAACAGGGACTTGTTTAGTTTAGAGTAATCATCCCTAGAAGCATTCGAAAACGCTGGTAGGGACCTCTGTCTAATGCTTTGGTGAGAATGTCCGCAATTTGCTCTTCAGTTCTACAGTGTTCCATCAAGATGTTCCCACTTTCAACATTGTCACGTAGAAAGTGATGCCTTATATCTATATACTTAGTCCTAGAATGACGCACAAGATTTTTGGAAATGTTTATGGCACTAGTATTATCACAAAGTATGGGAACTGGGCCAAAAGACATACCGTAATCCTGGAGTTGTGACTTAAGCTATAGAACTTGGGAACAACAAGATGCAGCAACCCCATATTCTGCTTCAACTGTGGAGAGTGCCACTGAGTTTTTCTTTTTAGATCCCCATGAAACTAAGCATGACCCTAGGAACTGGGCCATTCCTGATGTGCTCTTTCTATCAACCAAGTGCCCTGCAAAATCCGCATATGTGTATGCAATGAGCTCAAGGGAACTATTCCTTGGATACCAAAGGCACAAGTTATCATTCCCTTTGAGATACCTGAAAATCCTCTTCACCTCTTTCAGGTGTGATTCCATAGGGTTAGCTTGAAAACGAGCACAAAGACATACGGAGAACATGATATCAGGTCTACTAGCTGTTAAGTAGAGAAGGGACCCAATCATACCTCGATAGTTCCTTTGGTCCGCACTTATACCTGTTTCATCCGCATTGAGCCTTGAATTTGGTGAGATGGGAGTGTCAATAGGCTTGGAGTGTTCCATCCCATACTTTACGAGCATTTCCTTGATGTATTTCTATTGATGAATCTTTGTTCCCTCCTTGGTTTGAGATATTTGAAGTCCCAAGAAGAACGTGAGTTCCCCAATGAGACTCATCTCAAACTCACTGCTCATGAGGTCCTTAAATTTCTCTACAAGAGTTTCGTTAGTTGCTCCAAAAACAATGTCATCAACATATACTTGCACAATCAAAATGTCTTTAGACTCTTTCTTTAAAAATAAAGTCTTGTCTATGGAACCTCGAAGGTATCCATGGGACAAGAGGAATTGAGCAAACCTGTCATACCAAGCTCGGGGAGCTTGTTTGAGTCCGTAGAGGGCCCTCTCCAGGAAGTAGATATGGTTGGGTAGCTTCTCATCTTCGAATCCTGGGGGTTGGGCCACATATACTTCTTCCTTGAGATGTCCGTTGAGGAAGGCTGTTTTCACATCCATTTGATAGAGCTTGAATCCCTTGTGAGCAGCATAGGCAATTAAGAGTCGGATGGCCTCGATCCTGGCGACTGGTGCGAAAGTCTCTTCGTAATCGATTCCTTCCTCTTGCATGTAGCCTTGGGCCACCAGTCTAGCCTTGTTCCTTGCTACAACCCCAGTATCATCGAGCTTGTTTCTAAAGACCCATCGAGTTCCTATGATGTTCTTGTTCTTGGGCCTAGGAACTAGCTTCCAAACTTTGTTCCTCTCGAATTGGTGGAGCTCCTCTTGCATAGCTTGGATCCAATCTGGGTCCTTCAAGGCTTCTTTGATATTTTTGGGTTCCACCATTGAAACAAACGCGTTAAAAGCACAAAAATTATTGAGAGATGAACGAGTTTGTACACCTTTATCATAAGGGGAGATGATGTTCTCAATGGGGTGGTCCTTCCTTTGTTGAAAGTTTCTTGTATGAGTGGGTTCCCTTGCACTTGTGTTATCTTTAGTAGAGGCTTCCTTTTCATGGGAACACTCGTCTTCAACTTCTTCATTTAGAGTTTCTTCAGAAATTTCTGGCAAGATCCCTCTTTGTTCCCCCTGAACACTTGATTCTGGCAGGGTATTGTCTTGGGGAACAAGAGAGTTGGAGGTGTCTTGTACTTCTTCTGAGGAGGGAACTTTGAGGGAGATTTGATCAGTGAAAGTTGGATCTCCTTCGTTGTTCCCTGGTTGTGGAATGTTACTTGCACTTGGATAGTCTTCATCTCTCTTCCTTGGCTCATCATCGTCATCATCATCGTCTTCTTGTCTGACCAGTTTGAACAGAGTTCCCTTCCCTTGGGTCTCTGTTCCCATCTTTACAGATTTCTCGTTGAAGACGACATGGATGCTCTCTTCTATCTTCATGGTCCTCTTGTTATAGACCCTGTAAGCCTTGCTTTGTGATGAGTATCCCAGGAAGATCCCTTCATCGCTTCTAGGATCAAATTTTCCAAGGTTGTCTTTGCCATTGTTGTGGACAAAGAAGGTGCATCCAAAGGTCCTTAGGTGGGAGATTTTTGGTTTTCTCCGTTTGATGAGCTCGTAGGATGTCTTCTTGATCAAAGGCCTTGTGATGGCTCGGTTCAAGATGTATGTAGCTGTGGCGATGGCTTCAGCCCAGAAATACTCAGGAACTCCGCTTTCAAGCATCATGGTCCTGGCCATGTCCTCCAAGGTCCTGTTCTTTCTCTCGACCACTCCGTTTTGCTGAGGAGTGCGAGGGGCTGAGAAGTTGTGAGAGATCCCATGTTTGTCACAGAAGTTAAGGAACTCTGAGTTTTGAAACTCAGTTCCATGGTCAGACCTGATGGCTTTCAACTTTAGCCCCATGCTTACTTCTGTTCTTTTGATGAAAGGCTCGAACTCTTCAAAATCTTGTGATTTTGCCTTCAAGAAAATAACCTAGGTGAATCTAGAAAAATCATCAATTAAGACATACATGTACCTTTTTCCACCATAGTTGGCTGTTCGCATGGGACCACAGAGATCCATGTGAATTAGCTCTAAAGGCCTGGTTGTGCTCACCACCTTTTTGGGTTTGAACGAGTTCCTAGTCTGTTTCCCTCGAAAGCATGCTTCACACATTTGGACTCCTTCGAGATTGATCCGTGGAAGACCTATGACCAGATCCTGTAGATAGAGCTTCAGGATTTGATTGACACCTGCATGTCCTAGTCTTTGGTGCCAGAGTTCCGTGTCATCATGGGAACTCGCAAGACACAACTTCATTGGTGGTTCAAATTCTGTATCTACTACATAAACGTTGTTGTGCCTTCTTCCTCTCAGAATCACTTTGTTGGTCTTTTTGTTGATAACTAGGCATTCTTCTGAGTCGAAGGTGACAACGTTGTTCCCTTGATCACATCTGGGCAACACTTAAGAGATTGTATCCCAGATCTTTCACCAGATTGACATTGCTGACTTTGATTGATCTATTTAGCAACACTTCTCCTTTTCCAATTACTTCTCCCTTGTTTTTATTGCCAAATGAGACGTGGCCTCCTTCGGCATGAGTGTGGAGTGAGATGTGGATATCGTTGTTTCCGGTCATATAGTTCGAGCATCCACTATCTATGAACCATGCATTGTTCCCTCTCACTGCCACCTACAAGGTAAAGTTAGTGTTTTGAGACCCAGGCAAGATGACTCTTGCCAGGTCCCTTGCAAGGGAAAATATTCTCATTTAAAACATAGTCAGCGATGTTGATATCATGAATGATTTGAGAGTTGGAGTTCCTTTGTTAATTAGCATGATGCTTTTGTTTGTTCAGGAACTCACGGTTTCTGAGGGTTTGGGCTCTCTTCTTGGGACATGCTTCCTTGTAGTGCCCATGAGCACCACAGTTCCAGCACGTCTTATAGTATTCTCCTAGGTAGTATTTTGGGTGTGGTCTCTGGATTCTGTTCCTATCCATAGTTTCCTTATTGTACACTCGTGACCCGTTTCCCTTAGCAATTTGGACATAAAGTCTATGTCCAGTGTTTCTAGTGTAATAATCTTTCTCACCACCTTTCCCACTCTCTAGGACCCTGATTTTCTCCTCGAGATGAGCATTTTTCTGTTTCTCACATTGGAGTTCTAAGGCCTTACACTCATGGATTTCATGTTCACTCAGGGGTGACTTCCCGTTCTTTGGGCTCTCAGTTTTGTATCATATGACGTGTTTGGCTGAGACAAACTTGATTTGGGTAGAAATAAATAAAAATAATATAGATAAGGGTTATCATATTAATATAAGAACTTTTATTGTATATTAATTTAATATGATTATAAGTCTCAAGACATGGGTTATCAAATTAAAAATTTAAGTATAAAGAATATTTTTATATATATACAATATATTGTTTTAAAGTATGTAGCCTTTGGTTGGTAGAAAATATTTTTATAAGGGGAACATAAGAGTTTTGAGAAAGAATATTACAAATTGATATATCTTCAAGTATAATGTTTTTAAAGAGAGAAAAGTGTTATAGATATAAGATTTATTTAAATTACCATGGTAGATATGATAAAAGTTTTGATATATATATAAAGATATTACTATTGCTAAGTTGTTAAAAGTTGCCTTGCATGAAAAGATATTTAAAATAGAAAAGATAATATATCTTATTCTAGTTATCATAATTATATACTTTTGTTTATGAAATAATGTTCATTAAATAATGTTTATAAACTAAAGATATAGGAGAATTTATGTAAATAGGATAATAAGATTTTTTTATTATCATACTATATTTATAGAAAGCTTACTTTATAAATTATTCATAAACTCCTATTTATGAGAAATTCTAAAAAGGATGTCTAGTAATATTATTATCTCTATTTAATATTACTTGTATATTTAAATGAAGATTTAATGAGATCATGTAAAAGTAAAATATCATTGTTTAGAAGATAATATTATTAATAATGCTATGGGGATTATTGATAAAAGATAAATATTATAACAATACTAAGAGTAAGGGTTTTTATAAGAACATAATAGAATTTTTACAACCCTAAGAATACTATAAATTCAGTATACCTTTTAAGGTTGAAAATTATATCATATGTTTTCATAAATAATTCCTTACTTATTTATATTAAGAAAATAACAAGTTAAGTTGTAAGAGGATATTATAATAAATTAAATAAAGATTTTATAAGGATAAAAAGGATATTACAAGGTTAAAATAATAATAAAGAAATATTATTATTTTATTTAGCTGCACCTAAATTATTATAATAATAATTTAGACTTTTATTCTCTTGTAATGAGAATATAAGAGAATTTCAAAACTTTAAAGAATTTAAAGAAAATTCTTATTAAAGCTCGTTCATAAATTTCCGTGTCGATAGGTCGAGTTTCCGTTCCAAGTCGTGAACAACGCTTTCCGTTATGTCTCTAGTCCATTATCGTAAAAGCAAAGACAAGTGGAATTTCCCCTTGTAACCTTATATATTCATTCCGTGAAATTTCTCGATGTTGGTAATAACTTGTTTGCTAGTAATAAATGAACCTAGGAATATCGATTGTTAGATATAACGACCCCACTGTTATCGTTTTCCGCTATTTATTATTTGATAGGACTATTATGCTAGTTTGGGTTTGGCCTTGATTGTTTACGGTCTCGTTAAGAGAACGGTTCGAACGAACTAGTGAGGGGCACGGGATTAACCTTATGCCTTTATATAACTTACTAAGTCGTATGCTTGTGCGCTTAACGTACGACTTTCAAGATCATGATCCATGTCTGCACCGATTGCAAGGAGGGATGAGTGACACCGTAGCTAAGTGTCGGAAACTGAGTTTTCCCTTAAGTGGTCCGGGCTATGCAAGCCCCCCACACTCTGTAAAAATCATTAATGTAATCGATATTTTTGTCACGATATAAGATAAGTGCCAATGCACATTTAAAAGACATCAAAACCGGACTGATCTCAAATGATCGATCCGGCTCTCGGTTCGCAAGGACGCGAAAGATTTTCAAAACTTGTATGAATAATAACGTTCCCAACATACTTTCTACTCTAAAAGAAGTCTACAATCTAGTAGCTCTTCTCTCGATTAACGAGCTTTCTCCGCTTGAGATACGCTCTTCTTCGTTTCGTTAAGCCCCACAAAAGTTCTATACCAAGAAACGCATCTGTTAAAAGTCCCCTCGATTATTAAAAACTACCAAATTACCCTTGGAAAGTTCCGTTCCCGCTTGCTTAGTCTCTTAGACTAATTCTTCTTTTCCGCATGTTTGCCTGGCATATTCTCGCCCCTCGCGAATTATGTCAGAACCTAGGAACCTGAGTAAGGCGTAAGTGAAGACGAAGGAAGGGCAAGAACCGCAAATATGTATTTCCGTATCTTTTGATTTTATTTCTTCTTATGTCTCAAGAACAAGTTTATGCTTTTCCGTTATCAAACTTCATTTTGTTAAGATATTGTAACGAAGGTTTGTATGAACAAAGTCTCTTTCGAGAGCACCCTTTCATATTATGAATTATGTTAATTTCCACATTTTATGTGTTCAATATCATTCTAAAAGCCTTGAGTGACTTTGGACTGTAAAATCCGAGGTCACTGGCGGCAATACCCAATGTTGTAAAATAGGGGTGGTACATAAACGAGCAGGAAATAGAACCCATGTTTAAATACGTTGTGGATAAAGACATTAAGATAATATTTGGATCTTTCTCAATTAAAAAATATCGAAAAAATGGTATACAATTAAGAACATATCTGGATCTTTCTCAATTAAGAAATAAGGAACCACTGTTGACAGAAAGAAATTAGAAACGAAATTCAATTGAGAATGAGAAGGTCAAACCAGTCAATTTGGGAGACAAGTTTGTATACTTTGAAGAGGTAGAGAGATATGTTGGCGGTGAAGGTTCTTTTCCCCCGAGTCCGTTGTTTCGTCTTGATTCTCTCTCTGTTCCTTCGTAGGGTTGTTTATCAGATGAATGAATTTTCCTCGAAGTAAAAAAACGGTTAATGAATTTGGGCATGTTTACACACAAGCCCATTAGACAAAAAAAAAAACAAAAAAAAAACATATTTGTAATCGGCCCATTAGAATTTAACAATGATCTAAAGCTTAATATTTTAAAATTTGATTTTTTCATAATATGTTTTTAGGATATATTGGAAAAAAATAGTTTAAAATTCTTACTATATAGGGTAAATATTTTATAATGTGTACTATTTCATGTTATAATATAATTTTGAACCAAACTATATATATAATTAGAACAATCAATTTACCAATTTTGCTTAATTTTTCCAGCCTCCTAATAAGCTATCCCATTATGTAACTATGTTCACATTTAATCTCTTACAAACTTATTCTTTTAACTTTTTTATTTCCAAATTATAAAATTGATACATTTGACCGAGGTATATAAGTTTGTAAAATTAGGTTAAAATTCTTACTATATATTGTAATTCTTTTAATTTTCCTAAATTCGCACGCCCCTTTAACTTCTACACTATAATAAGCCAGAAAAAATGAGAGTATATTAGGGAAAAATGTACACTAACATTTGGTGTGACAAGTTTTCTTATACTAAAGGGAATCTTGCACCAGAACTTTACACGTGTTGGATCTTTATAGATTAAAAAAAGAGAGAAAAGTGTTTGAGCGGGCATTATTTTGATTTAGGCGGGGAGAGTGGGAAAGAAAAAAGGTGTAAATAGTGCAAAAAGGATGTAAAAGTGCAGAATTACACAGAGTAAATTTGGATTAAAGTTTCATCTATTGCCAGTCCATTCACCAACCAGTCTTATTCTCCATCTTTGGCAAACACGATCGTTCTCCTCTTTCTCCAGCCATTCTTCTCGAATTCCGACGAGGTGTGTTAGGGCTTAATACAAAGTAAATTATCAATTAAAGTATAATCTGCTTCCAGTCGATTCTCCAACCAGTCTTCTTCTCCTTCTCCGGCGAATACGGTCATTCTCCTCTTTATCCGACCATTCTTCTCGAAATCCGACGAGGTGTGTTAGGGTTTACTATGATCGGAGATAAAGAGAGTAATTTGAGAAATAATTTTTTTCTTTGAATGTAATTATACCATTAATTAAACATTTTGATTTATTTGTGGCATGCTTTGGTGGTGACAATTAGTTGTGCAAAATGCATAGTGTGCAATTGGTTGTGTTGACGATCTTCAAATGGTTTTCGGAAATTGAAAAATGTGTGCCATCAATTACTTTGATAATGTACGAGCACATGGGAATATACTAGACAAGTTGTTCATGTGCCTGGTTTGATAATATGAAGGCTTACGATAGTGTGCATTCGGTTATTATTAGAATTGTAACATGAGATTTTTCTATATAAGCTTATGATATTATCAGTGATTATGATAGTGAGCATTCGTTTAATTTGATAACGGGCACATGAGATTCGGTTATATAAGATGTCCACGTGAATATGTTGTGATATTGTCAACGACGTATGATAGTGTGCATTTTATTAGAGTTTGTGCATTCGGCTAGTTTGATAATGATCGTATGCTTTTTAATCGATTTGTTGTTGTGAATTGTGATGTATTCATATATCTTGATCGATTTGTTTCTTTTACCTGAATATCAGATTTGACTTGAATGGATATCGACCAAAACGAAGTGTTTGGCGTGGACAAGTCTTTTGACCTAAATGAAGAGCTCCTCAACACAAATGAAATGGTTGATGAGAGTGTCGCACCTCTTAGGAAAGCCCAAACTCCAGTGGATGATGTGTATGTAACGAATCTACGCAAATTTAGTTCTAACCCAAAACCATATGGCAATTGATAGAGTAACGCATAAGATTATAAACTAGGCAATTTTAGTTGTAACTTTCACATGTCGGAATTATTCACCCAAATTTTAACTTAAGTAATGGTTGTAATTATTTCATTTTTAAGTTGGAAGTTTATATTATTTTGGTAACTGTTAAATTCTCCATTAAATTATATTTTTCATGCATTAATTTGTATTATTTTTTGCCACTTTTTATAAAAGTATGTAGCAAAAATATGATCAAATACATGAAAATTGTTAAAATTACCGGCAATATTAATGGGAGCTTTGAGGTGAAGAAGGGTTGGCTCTTGTTTTGGGCGGATTTACCACGAAACGTGTTATTCGCTAAAATGAGTACACCTTATTCAAACACCAACTAAAGTATGTTAACATTTTATAGTACGAGAATAGAATATGCAAAATAGCCAACTGAATAATAGAATTTGAATATGAAATATATCTATATGCAGATAATAATGGATTCCAAAAACAAAAGGATGATTACACCTTCACTTCATAATTACAATTGAGAGATACACCATATCCAATTTTCTTAGAAAAAAAGCAAGAGAACTCTAAGGTATCGAATGAATAATCGAAAAACTATCAAAAGCACGATTGATTTTTTATGTAGATTGTTTTGTAGTAGAGACTTCCCCTCATCGTTGATGTTCTCCCCCTCATTTATAGATTTTCTTCCTGGTCGTTTATGAGATTTGATCCCGAGAATCT
The DNA here is from genome assembly GCA_964016875.1 of Fallopia convolvulus. NCBI lineage: Eukaryota > Viridiplantae > Streptophyta > Magnoliopsida > Caryophyllales > Polygonaceae > Fallopia > Fallopia convolvulus. The sequence goes on from OZ024732.1 coordinate 28,514,269, forward strand.
TGACATGTTATTAATGCCTTCCAACAGCTACTTCGGGCATTTACTACTTCAGTGATTTTAGCTAAGTCGTCAACACATTAGGCGCATTTACTGCTTCCGTGATTTTCGCCATACTATTAATGCATTCCAATGGCTATTTTCGCCACACATGATACGAACGCTTTTGTAATATTCCTCATTTTTATAAGGGTAAAATTGTAATTTTACCCAGATTGTCGGACCGTCAAGAACGAGTCCCTTGAAGTTGCCTCCGTTTTTAAGGTTGCCTCCTTTGGTGTTTTGGGTATTTTATGGTATTTTGGATATTTTTATTTAATAAAATATGGTTAAATTTTATAAAAAAATATGTTTAGTTAATTTTTATAGTGGTTCAAGTGAATTTCCAAAGCTTTAAAAATATTAGCCCTTACAATAAAAATGATTTGTAGTTCTTATGAAATTTAATAATCTTTTATAACCATATACCTAGTTATGTTAACAACTAAAACATTATGAATACAACATGTAAAGTTTATATGAAATATATATAAACTTAGTCATGTTTCGTCGTTCCTAAATCAACGTCGTTGGGTTACAAAATAAATTGACGGTAATTTATTTTGTGGTTGATTGAAACAGGAACAAGTTCGAATCGCAATCTCAAGTGATCGTCTTTCCAAGGAAAGTGAACAAGGAAAGTGAACTCGGTTTAATTTCCGCATCCGTTCATAAGCATGATTTATATCATGACGTTTTTAAATATATGTTGGGAATCTTTGTGTGAATAAAATTGAACATAAGATTGTTTTACATTCCTAGATTTAATGACTGTTATTCTTAGTCATATTTGTAGGTTGCATTAGTTATGAATGTAGGCCTTATTGCTCTGTGTTGTTGTGTGTATATCTATTTAAGCTCCATTGTAAGGAGTGGAACGTAAAGTCTTATACTTATATTATATAATAATTAATTCTCGCTAGGTCGTTTTGTTTAAAATCCTAGCTAAGGTCATGACCCATATTCCTCAACCGATGAGGGGTGTTCGCACTTTTAAGTGCCATGGGACATAGGTGCCCGTATATCTTAAAGTATTAATCCGAGACTTTGTCTCTCGTAATCAAAGTACCTAATAATCCAAGTGGAATTATTTTTAAACGTGTTAAAGTAACTCAGATAAGTGTACTCGTACACAAATTAATATGGATAGGATGGTCGGTACAAAATGGGAAACCGTCCTCGCTCTCGGATTCCGTTGTCATCTAGTTCCAATCTGAATTCGCACAACACGTATGCGGTGAGGTTGGTTGAGGTGTGTGGGCTCAACGAGGGTTTAATGAACCGACTATAACGATTTGTGTGTAACAACGTTCTCAACATATCTGTATTAAAGTCTGAGGCGTCACCACCTTTGTGATGGTCTCTTCTTTTCTCTTTCGAAAATGCATAACGTTTTCCTAGAAGGATGTAGCTATTGGGTTTCGACCGACTTTAATCCAGACTTCGATACCCGTAACTACACTCTTTTCCTAAATAGGAATTACCTTAGAAAACCCACTTGCTTAGTCATTCACAAGAGTAACCCGACCGTTTATTTTCCTTGCATGGTTGGCTGGTGTCAACCGTATTTCTCGTCACGGCACATCAGGCGATCTTTCCATTCAGGTTGTGAGAAGTATGCTGAAGATAGGACGAGATGCAGTTGGATATTTCTGTCAAAAGTTACAAGGTCAATTATATTTTTGAGGTTAGGTTAAATGTGTATAGGGTTTTATTTCCTAGATAATGTATTAGCGCAAGAGTTATCATCTTGATGTAATTTCAAATACAAAATTTTATGAAGTTTTCCGCTGTAAGATTTCACTCTCCTTTATGGGAATAAGTTCAACAAAAGCAAAAAAATATATCTAACTTTTATCCTATATTATGTTTCGATTTCTTTCATTTATTATAATTAATTGTATTAATTGTTTGGATTCAAGCCTAGGGTGGCTTCAGACTTCAAATCCGAGGTCACTGGCGTGTGACATTCCCGATGTGAAATTGGGGTATCACAACTTTGGGCATTTTGTATTCAAACATATTCAAAACTCGACCATGCAATGACTCCACTAATCCAAAGGTGAAACCAAAATCAACCTAGAATGGATTAACAAACTTAACACACACACCCAAATGAAAAACTTCCTTTGGAAAGTGGCGCGAAACGGCCTACCAACCAAAATGAGGCTTGTTGCCAACCATATCTTGGTACCACAAGGTTGTGAAGTGTGAAACAACCAAAACGTAGATACAAACCATTTATTACTCTCATGCCCCCTGACTAGGGCGACCAATGACCATGTTAGCAATAAGCCCAAAATTACACCAGGTTGTCGGCAATGTGGCCCCTTATGACAAAAAACCGCACTTGGTCCTGGAGGAAATCGGGACAATGACAACGAAAGAGGAAATGGAACTCCTCACCAACATATGGTGGTGTCATTGGTTGTCTAGGAATAAGAGAGTCTTTGAATGCAACAACAAAACTAACTTAGATAATGTCGATAACCTTAAAGTGTTCATCTGTAACCAAGTTAAAGAATGGAAACATGCATGTGTTTCTGATTCCCCCTGTTCTCTCACTAAGGGCGTGGGAATTGGATCAAGCAAAAAGCAGGCCAAATGGGTAAAACCCAAGAGAGATTTTATTAAACTGAATTTTGATGGTGTTGTTTGTGCAGATGGCGTGGTTTCTTTCAGGTTCATTCTCAAGGAATCTAGAGGCTCCCCCATCCTTTTTGACGGAGGACTGATAGGTCGGTAGTCTGTTCTGATCTCTGAGATCATTGCCTTATGCCAAAGTCTTCTCGAGGCCATCCATCTTGGCATTTCCCGGATCCAGATTGAAGGCAATAATTTGCAGCTAGTCAAGGCCTTTCTCGGTGACTTGCGCTGCTTGTTGGGCTCCATAAAATTAGGCCCAAACCCAAGGGTTAAACACTTAAACTAGCAAGGCCCAGAAACGGCTTAATCAACCACGTAGTAGAGCGTGGATTAGAGGATGGAAGGGTCGGTGAAATCTCCACAGGCAACGGCTAAGACGTTAATTGCCATGAGCGATATTCACGGGATCCGATCATGTCTTATATAACGGTCAAGAGGAGGAAGAGGGTATAAAAGCACATGAGACACAGAAGAAGGGGACATCGATTCACTTGCTAGAAGCACAATTCTACTCACGAGCTCTTAGAAAAAACCTTAATTCTCATTGTGATAGAAGCATTGTCCAATCGGTTCTTTTGTAATTGGACGGAACATTTCTATAAGTCTATTATTATCATCCAATAAAACCATTGATTTCGTTCTCGATTTACTTTCATTCTTTTGGTTTACTTTGATTTTCATCTTGTTCGAAGAGTTTAACGCGTTAAGATTATTTCTTGGTTAGGTTTCCCTCATTATAGAAGATAACGCGTTTACGTGTTGAATCTACCCAAAACAATTGGCGCCCACCTTGGGGTCCTAGTCAAAGAATAATCGTCAAGAACTGTAAGCTCTACCCTCGCAAGATGGAAGGCATTCATGCTACTTACAACCAAGTCGATGACGCTGAGAACAATGAGATCAATGAAGGAGTCGACGTCCAGCAGATTGAAAATAGGATGGAAAGGGATGAGCACAATTCCGGGGATGGAAATGGAAACCCTACTACCTCCACAGCTGTAGAACAAGGAGCAACGGTCGACTCCGACACAATCGCTGAACTCCACGCAACTATGCTCACCCTTCAAAGGGATTTGGAAAATCAGAAGAGCGCTCATGCCAAATTCACCGAGGTATACGAGAAACAAATTGAAACTTTAACTAATGAGCGTAATCTGCTGCAATCTTAGGTACAATCAGCAACAAGTCGGCAATGCGTTAATGCAGCAATGGAGGGTGTTGCTCGATGACTGGACATGGACGATCCAAATCTTATAACCCCAGACGAAATTAGGCCAGTAACTAGCTATCAGGTAAACGGTAATTATTTAAGGGTCGTTAGAGAAGATGCTAAGGTTACCCATTTACTGGAACGGCTCAAAGCCCTGGAGGACCGAATTACTCAGGTCCCAAGGGACTCACAACCGATAGCCGTGGAAAGACGAGAAGGATATACTGATTATCCGTTTGTACCTGCTATCGCAAGGGTAGACATCTCTCGAAAGTATCACGTCCCCGATGTACCCAAGTACGAAGGGGTTACGGATCCGGATCAACACATAGCCGTGTTCAAGCAAGCTATGAATATTAGTACAGTTCCCTTTGGTATGAAAGAAATTGTCATGTGTCGTTGGTTTGGTAACACGTTATCAGGGCCGCACTTAATTGGCATTCTCATTTACCCCTTGGGAGTATTTCGTCTTTTGCTGAGTTGGTTGACAAGTTCAGGATCAGATTCTCAAGTAGTCGACACGCTAAGAAGCGCTTATATCGCTTGGTCCAAAAGACCGGTGAATTCTTGAAAGCTTTTTTAAACAGGTACAACGAGGAGTTGGTTACCATAGAAGGATGCGACGCCGCTACAGGCATGGAAGCATTCCGAAGAGGCATCTCGACTGGTAATCCTGATCTTTATCGTGAATTAACTAAATATCCTTGCTCGAATTTCGACGAGGTACATGTAAAGGCGATGGCACACGTGCGATTAGAAGAAGATGACCTCTTCTCCAGTAAAGTTGTTAGCCCTCACCGACCAGAGCGCCGGCAAGGGCAATGAAACCAGATATGTCCGATACCCTAATCCATCAGCTGCTAATACAACTGTAAACACATCATTCTCTAAGACGTACGAGCGGTATGAAGATCCAAAGCTACCTCCAAGGTTGTGTCACTACAACTTTCGGGTAGACGCCACATAAGTGGTCTGAACTCTCATCAACATGGGGGATACCGTCAAGTGGCGGAGGAAAAGTAATATGCCATCATATTAGAAGGGTAAATCCAAATTGTGTGACTTTCACTTAGATCACGGTCACTGAACAGACGAATGTATCGCACTACGGAAAGAGGTAAGCAAATTATAACGCAGGGGGTACCTCAAGGACTTGATATCAGAAAGAGTAAGGGAACAACTAGAACGCAACAAGGGCAAAGCCAGTCCACCACCGCCTCCCAAGCACACGGGGGTAATCAACACATTACTGGGGGATCCGAGGTTTGTGGTGTTACTTATTTTGCAACTAAGAGGATTTCAAGGAGTACTCGGAGAGAGGAGCCCATAATTTCTGTTCGGAAGGGTCATGACGTGATGCCCATTACCTTCGACGACATCAAGGAAGAAGAAGTCCATCATGATTGCTTAATCATTTCTTTAACGATAGCAAACTTTCTTGTTAAACGAGTTTTGATTGACAATGAAATTTCTACTAATTTGTTTATGTTGGATGCCTTATACACCTTAGGCATGGGTTTGGATGACATCATCAAGAAGTTTACGACTTTGGTGGGCTTCAACGGTGAATAGTGTAACACATTGGGAGAAATCTCATTACCCATCATTGCGTGTGGGGTAAACTATTAGGTGAAATTTCAAGTACTTGATTGTCCATCACCTTTTAATGTTATTTTGGGAAGGCCCTGGATCCACAGAATGAAGACCATTCCCTCGACTTATCATCAATGTGTGAAGTTCCCATCACCATGTGGAATACAAGAAATCAAGGGAGAACAGAAGATAGCAAGGGAGTGTTATTCTGTGACCATGAGGGCAACAACTTCAAAATCTCAGCAGATTGAGGCAGAAAAGAAGTCGTCAGTATAGCAATTAAAGGATTGTAAGGCTCCAACTTACTACGTGAAGCCTGAGACGCCAGAACTCGAAGAGGTAGCCCTCGATCCACTTGATCCGTCCAGAAAAATCAAGAGATGTGATGATTTGGAGCCAACCCTACGAGAACAGATAGTTGAGTTCTTATGGTCCTATAGTGATTTTTTTTTGCTTGGCCGAATGAAGATATGATAGGAATCGATCTCGACGTGATCACACATGCACTCAACGTTAATCCAAAAGTTCCACCAGTCAAACAGAAAAGGCATAAGTTTGCACCCGAACGAAATCAGGTAATAAACGATGAAGTAAAATCCCTACTCGGGTCTAGAAAAATTAGGGAAGTAAAATATCCCGATTGGTTAGCGAATGTGATTGTCGTTGAGAAGAAAAAAGGGAAGTGGCGTGTTTGCGTCAACTTTACCGATTTAAATAAAGCATGTCCCAAAGATTCATTCCCATTGCCTCATATTGATAGAATGGTGGATGCAACAGCGGGACATGAGCTTTTAACTTTCATGGATGCGTTTAGTGGATACCATTCGATAATGATGAACCTTGACGACCAAGAAAAAACCGCATTTGTAAAAAATCAAGGGACCTACTTGTACAAGGTTATGCCTTTCGGATTAAAAAACACAGGTGCTACTTATCAGAGATTGGTTAATAAAATGTTTCAGGAAAACTGGAGGATACGATGGAAGTATACATCGACGACATGTTAGTCAAATCCTTGAAGGCAAGAGATCAAATCTAGAATTTGGAGGATGCATTCCAGATCATGCGGAGATATCAGATGAAGTTGAATCCGACCAAATGCTCTTTTGGAGTCACATCGGGTAAATTCCTGGGTTACATAGTAACGCAGAGGGGAATCGAAGCAAGTCCAGACCAGATCAAGGCAATAATGGAGTTACAATCAACAAGATGCGTCAAAGACATTCAGAAGTTAACAGGACGAGTAGCAGCACTCAATCGATTCATATCCAAGTTGTCAGACATGAACAATCTATTCAACGACATCCTAAAGAAGAACAAGTCGTTCGAATGGACAGAGGCACATGAGGAAGCTTTCAAAGAATTGAAGGAGTACTTATCTCGACCACAAATACTATCCAAACCCAAGCAAGTAGAAATGTTGTACGTATATTTGCCAGCCATGGAGGCAGTCCTAAGTGCCGTCTTGGTTCGAGAAACTCTACTTGATGCGGAGACCAGGTACTCACCTGTTGAAAAACTCGTACTATCTTTGGTAATGGCTTCCATTAAGTTACGCCCTTATTTTGAAAGTCATTCTATTACTGTGAGGACTAACTTTCCAATGAAGAGTATTATGTCTAAACCAGAACTATCAGGTCGCTTGGTGAGGTGATTAATTCACCTCAATGGGTATGATATCACTTACGAGCCACGGAGAACAATGAAGTCTCAAGCTTTGGCGGGTTTTGTTGTTGAGTTCACTCCTACCCTACCAGAAGGAGAAGATCAAGAAATATTGAAGGTTGAAAGGTCGCTAAGCACCGACAAATGGTTGATGCATACTGACGGAGCGTCAAATCAAGTAGGCGTAGGGCTGGGGGTAGTCCTGAAGTCGCCACATGGGGATAGGATAGCCCAGGCTATTCGATGCACGTTCAAAGCTATTAACAATGAAGCATAATATGAGGCACTCATCGCATGATTAGTTATCACCAAGGAGTTGAATGTGCAAGAAATCAAGGTAATATGTGATTCGTTACTTATTGTTAATCAAGTCACGAATTTGTATGTTGCTAGGGATTCAAAAATGAAGGCGTACTTGGAGAAAGTTCAAGAAATTATCAAGGGATTTAAGCATTTCGAGATAAAGCAAGTGCCTTGAGATGCTAATGCGTAAGCTGACGCATCTGGGATCTACAATTGACCCAAGAGAGTACGACATGATACCATTTGTACACTTAGATGCACCTTCTATAACAAAAGAAATAGACGTGTTCGAGGTTCGGGATTATGATACAACCGCTTCATGGGTGACGCCATATCTAAGATGGTTACGAGATGGAATTCTACCAAATGATAAAGAGGAAGCTCGGCGGCTTAAGGTAAAAGCTTCTACTTTAGCTATTAAGGATAACATCTTGTTCAAATGGATGTCTTCAGGACTATATGCACGATTCGTGAAAGAAGAAGAGGTACAGAAGGTGTTACATGACATACATGATGGAGAATGCGGAAACCACACTCGGGGTCGCAATTTGGCGAAGAAGGCGAATGTGATGAGCTACTATTGGCCCACCATGAACAAAGATGCAGTTGTGTTCGCTCAAAAGTGTGACGCGTGCAAGCGCCACAGACCAATTCCACATCAACCGCCGGAGTTATTACACCCTATAACTTCCCCTTGGCCATTCATGAAATGGGGAATGGAGATCGTGGGAAAATTCCCCCAGCTTCGGGACAATGTGTTTACATATTAGCCATGACCGATTACTTCTCTAAATGGATTGAAGCCGAAGCCTTCAAAGAAGTGAAAGACACGCAAGTCATCTCCTTCATTAAGAGAAACATCCTTACCAGATTCGGAGTACCATCAAGCATTGTGTGTGACAACGGATCTCAGTCATTAGTGAAAAAAGAGAACTTTTTGCCAGCAATATAACATTCAGCTAGTGATATCTACTCCGCAATACCCTCAGGTTAATGGTCAGGCAGAAGCAAGTAACAAGATGATCATGAACAACTTGAAGAAACGCCTTAAGGAGGCTAAAGGAAGATGGGCCAACGAGTTACCCCTATTCTCTGGTCAGATCGGATGACTCCTAAAACCGCTACTAGGCATACACCTTTCTCATTGGTGTACGGATGCGAAGCCGTGTTAGCAGTCGAAATAACTCTCTGCCTACAGCCCAATATGGTCTTGCTACTGAAGAATCAAATCAAGCCAACTTGTTCCATCATTTAGATACAGTCAACGAGTTACAAGATGAAGCATATGTTCGTATGGCGACATACAGGCAGGGGGTAGCTCGAAGTTGCAACAAACACGTTAGAGCAAAGGTGTTTCGAGTAGGAGATTGGGTACTAATAAAGGTTTTCCAAAATACCCAAGAGCTGAATGTCGGCAAGCTTTGAGCTAATTGGGAAGGACCCTATCAGATCACAAAAGTCGTTGGACAGGGAGCTTACGAGTTGATCTCCCGTGACGGAAAAATAGTCCCAAGGAACTGGAATGCGGCAAATCTGAAACTCTACCACTTCTAAGAAAAATGAGTCGCAACAAGTTACTTATTCATTACTTGATCTTGATCATCAAATACTTTTATATCAATTTACATACACGGAACAACATCGACACAATAAAACTAACAAGGGAAGCCTTGTGATGTTACAGGCCGAAACATGGGCCCTTGCCTTATAATCAGGCTACGATGTGCACACAACGACTAGTCACAAGATGCAAGAGAAGAGGAATACGTTAATGACTCTAGAGCAAGTGGAGTCTAACACGAAGGAGATATTTATGTAATCAATTCAAGTTTTATTAATAAACAAGAGTACTTTACATTTCTGAGTTCCATATCATTACACATATCTCTCTCTCTTATAAAAGGCCCTTAAAAGCATAATACTAAGGGCTAAAAAGATTGTTCGCCCACACAAATGGCCCTACAACAAGCGGCCCCAAGAAAGTAATTGTTTTAAACCCCGACATATCTGGGGTACTGTTTTGGGAAGAATAATCACTCGAACGTGTTACCTGCTAAAATGAGGGAATTCTAACCAAAGAGCAATCGTAACGCGTTATCAACTACAAACAAGATATAAAATAGCGAAAAATACAAGAAAATAAGAACAAGAAAGTTGTTGTGATTGTATTATGATCGTGATTGCAAACAATTCTTCGGTAATTACAGACGAGCATTTGAGTGGAATTGGTAGGTAAGAATGAATTCCAATAGAGCTTGTTTCTGAGTGTGTGTCGATGATCCCCTTCATCTCTGCTTCGTCCAGGTTTTATAGCCCTCGCTTTCTTCAGACCGTTGGTGGAGCGTTTTGTGTATCCCAGAAATCTCGGCACTAGCATAAATGAAATAGCCGTTGAGGAGGTTGCTTATGTGATCTCTCCGAGTCGAGATTTCTGCCATGCCTTCAATGTGCTCTCCTGTTAATTGCTTCTTCGGCTTTTTCATGTAACGACTCAGGCTAAACATCTTTGGGCTTACCTTATCTTCTTGGGCTAAGGTTTGGAGAGGCCTAACAATACCCCCTCAAAAACCCGAGAAAGTTCCCTCCAACCGCCTTTTTAGGGTTTTTGATTTAGTGCCTCGCAAGTTGTAGTGCGTAAGACATGTCCCATCGATCCTTTTTTATAGCAATCATGATGGTTTTTCGAGACTTCAATTGCGCTTCTCGGTGTCCAGGTACGTCTCCCTTCTTTCCATTTTTCATCTTCGTCTTCGTCTTCTCTCCTCTTAGCCATTGCGACTTCCAATTCTTTCCCAGAACCTTTTTCTCTGCCTTGATCCAACTGTACCTCCATCCCTGACTTTATCCAAAATTCTCACCCCGTACCATCGAAAAAATAACACCTCTAAAGACCCTCATACCCTAGCTTTTTCCATTGGATTTCCTTCTTCCACAGAAATATTCCTTCCCCCTTCTAGGATCTGGGTTGATTTCTATGTTGACGATTGGGTGTGCTTGTACGAGTACCCCTTTTGCATCGGTCACCACTTCCCTTTTTCCTCTTTGGTTGTCGACTTCCTCACTACCCTTAATGCATCTCCTGGGAAAATACTCCCCCAAGTTTGGAGGCTTTTTCTATCTGTTGACCTCTTATGCTGTTCTCATGGACTCCCTTTCAAAGCTGACGATTTCTTTCATAACTATCGCCTCTCCAAAGGTGGCCTCGATCGCTTGACTTTGAAAACCTTCCAAGAAAAGTCAAACTTGATCTTCAACATGTCAAAATCTGACCGAGGTTGGGCTGATAAATTTAATTTTCTTCGTAAAGCTATCTTCATTGGGAATTGACACGTCTTTCCTGAAGACTCGATGGCGTTCAATAGGTAGTGTTTCTCTTTTACTATTTTGCTTCGTTCAATCGTTCCTAACCATCGGCTGTTTCTGTCTTGAATGTAGAAAATCTCGCTTCCCCCCAACCTCGCAAGGTGTCGGTCCAAATTATCTCTCATATAGAGGCTCTCCCGTTGGAAGAGAGATCCTACTCCAAGCTTGTGAAAGCGTGCTTCGTCGATCCCGAGAGTACCGAGATGTCGAGTAAGCTTTCTCCTTCCCTTACTTCGACGTCTTTACCTCTTGTAACCCCTTCATCTGCATGTTGCCAGGTTCAACGACCACCCGTTCTACTACCGCGCTTACCACCATGGAACGAGTAGAAGCCCGAAAGAAGAGGAAAGCTGAAACGACATCAACTGCTGACACCTCCTTAGCGGTATCTATTCCCAAGAAGTCGTCCGAGGCTAAAGTTACTTCCCCGAAGAAGAAAGTGGTCTCGAACCTATCTGATCTCCCAAGGATGATGATGTCATTGGACATGGAGGCGGAGAAATGCCTGAGTTCTTTAGCGCCTCTTCATGTGGACTGCTCTCGAAGTGTAGAAAACCGATCTTCCCTTCCGGGGTTCTTTGGCGAAATTCTTGCTGCTCAGTGGCAGGTTCGCTTATTTTGACCAGTTGGTGTTTTAAGTTCATCTCTCCCCCTTATGCAAGATGTTCTGCTTTTTGTTTCGTTCAGGGTTTGCAAATTTTGCTCTTTGCTTTTGAGACTTTCAAAAGCCTGCCAGATTAAATGGCTCAAAGCAAGATCAGCCTTCAGCTTGAAAAGGATAGAAGCACCATATTGGGGTAGGAAAAGAATGATTTAGATAGGAAGGTGAAGGAGCTGTCGGTTGCTCTTGAAGAGGCATTCAAGGATTCCAAGAAGTGGGAAGAGAAGTTTATTTTTTCCTCAGGTAAAGAAGCTGCTCTTGCAAAGGAGATCGAGGACACTACAGACTACTGGTCATGCAGAGCTCAGGTGGAGATGATGGAGGAGTTTGCAGCGGGGAAGCATACCTCATGGGATGCTGTGAAGGAAAGGGAATTGTTTGAAAGTCTATTTTCCGATGAAGTGATTGCAACCAAGAAGTCGTCAGTCATCGACCACATTGCTTATGTTGCCAAGGAAGTATCCCAAGCAGAGTTAGAGAATCAGAAGGCCGCTGAAGATGCTTCCAAAGACTGATGCTTCTTATCCCTTGTTTAAAACATTAAGTATTTCAGTTCCCCGGGTGTGTCGGGGTTTGACATTTTAACTGGTGTGTATGGCCGTTTGTTTTTTGGGCCTTTGTGTGTGGACAACTTCTACCCCTATTTTTGTTGGTTTTTAGGGGTTTTATGACGAATGCTATTTTAGTACTTGCATGGTCTTGGGTCTGCTTTTGTCTTTTTTTGCAGGTAATACAGGTTTGCTATCGCGGGATGAGGATCTACGCGTTTGAGAAGATGATCATTGGTAGTTTTGATCGAATCTCTTAATAATAGCGCTTTTGTATAGGATGCTAAGAGAGAGACTAATGTACGTGATAGAATGTAAACACTTGTGTTTTATTTAATAAAATTTGAATTGGTTACAAATATTCTGTGAAACTCCTCTTGCTCTAGAGTTGTCTTTATGCGTTCTCATCTCTTGCATCTTGTGACTAGTCGTTGTGTGCACAAGGTTGCCTGATTGTAAGGCGAGGGCCTATGTTTCGGCCTGTAACATCCTAAGGCATCCTTTGTTAGTTTTTTGTAGGATTGTCGTTGTTTCATGTGTATAAAATGATGCAAAAATAAATTTTGGACAAAATGATGTATTAAATAAGTACCTTGTTGCGACTTGCTTGTTAGAAATGATACAACTTCAAATTCGTCGCATTCCAACTTCTTGGCATTATCTTACCATCATGTGACACCAACTCGTAAGCCCCTTGTCCGACGACATTCGTGATCTGGTAAGGTCCTTCCCAGTTGGCTCCCAACTTGCCAGCATTCAATTCTTGTGTATTTTGAAAGACCTTCCTCAACACCCAATCACCTAATTGAAACGCTTTTGCGTTGACACGTTGTAACTCCGAGTCACCCCCTGTCTATATGCCACCATTCGAACTGATGCTTCATCTCGTAACTCGTCAATCGTGTCTAGATGATGGAACAAGTGAGACAGATTCGACTCTTCAGTGGTGAGTCCGTATCGAACTGTGGGCAAATTTATTTCCACTGGTAACACGGCTTCGTATCTATACACAAGTGAGAAAGGCATATTCCCAGTGGCAGTCTTAGGAGTTGTTTGATCTGACCAAAGAATAAGTGGTAACTCGTTTGCCCATCTTCCCTTGGCCTCCTTAAGGCGTTTCTTCAGGTTGTTGATGAGTACATTATTGCTCGCTTCCGCCTGACCATTGGCTTGAGGGTAACGTGGTGTCGAGATCGCCAACTGAATGTTGTACTGTTGGCAAAATGATCTTGTTTTGTCACTGATGAATTGAGATCCGTTGTCACACACTATGGTGGATGGTATTCCAGATCTACTCAAGATATTCCTTTTTTATGAAGGAAATGACCTGGGTATCTTTGACTTCTTTGAAAGCTTCGACTTCAATCCATTTAGAGAAGTAGTCGGTCATATCTAAGATGTAGACACGTTGTCCTGAAGCTGGAGGAAGTTTTCCTACAATATCCATTCCCCATTTCATGAATGGGCAAGGGGGAGTTATGGGATGTAATAACTCTGGAGGTTGATGTGGTATAGGTCCATGACGCTGGCACCCGTCACACTTCCGAGCAAACTCCATTGCGTCTTTGTTCATGGTGGGCCAATAATAACTCATCCTGCTTGCTTTCCTCGCCAAGTTACGACCCCCTGTATGATTTCTGCATTCTCTATCATGTATGTCTTGCAATAGTTTCTGTACCTCTTCCACCTTTACACATCGTGCATATATCCCTAATGACATCCACTTGAACACAATGTTATTCTTAATGGAGAAAGTGGAAGCTTTTACCTTAAGTCGTCGGGCTTCTTTCTTGTTATCTGGTAAAATCCCATATCGCAACCACCTTAAGTAAGGAGTTACCCATGAAGCGTCTTCATCAGAATCTCGAATCTCAAACACGTCTGCTTCTTTGATTATGGAAGGTGCATCAAGGTACATGAAAGGTATCTTGTCGTACTCTCTTGGGTCGATTGCGGATCTGATGTTTGCTAAGGTGTCTGCTTGTGTGTTAGCATCTCGAGGGACTTGCTTTATCTCAAAATGCTTGAAGTGTTTAATAATTTCTTGGACTTTTTCTAAGTACGGCTTCATCTATGAATCCCTGGCAACGTATGAGTTTGTGACTTGATTTACAATAAGTAATGAATCATAAATTACCTCAATTTCTTGCACATTCAAGTCTGTGTGCATTAACACTTGCCGCCATCAAATGAGTTCGTGACTTTTTCTAAGCGCCTCATATTCCGCTTCATTACTATCCCCATGTTGTGACTTCAGGACTACCCCCAGTCCTACACCTATCTAATTTAATGCTCCGTCCGTGTGCATTAACCACTTGCCGCCATCAAATGAACCGGTTATTTGTAACATGTCTTGGTTTTCTTCTTCTGATGTGGTAGGAGTGAAGTCAACCACAAAATTTGTCAAGGCTTGAGATTTCATCGCCGTTCGTGGCTCATAAGCAATGTCGTAGCCATTAAGATGGATCAACCACTTCACTAGTCGACCTGATAACTCTGGTTTTGACATAATACTCTTCATTGGGTAGTTAGTCCTCACAATAATAGAATGACTTTCAAAATAAGGACGTCACTTTATAGAAGCCATTACCAAAGATAATACGAGTTTCTCAACGGGTGAGTACCTAGTTTCTGCATCAAGTAAGGTTTTACTCACATAGTAGATGGGTAACTGGTCCCCGTTTTCTTCTCGGATCAAGACGACGCTCATAGCTACTTCTGTCACGGCTAAGTACACGTACAACATCTCGTCCGACTTGGGTTTGGAAAGTACCTGCGGGTTAGATAAATAGTTTTTTAATTCTTTGAAAGCTTCCTCATGTGCTTCCGTCCATTCGAACGACTTGTTCTTCTTCAAGATATCATTGAACAATTTGTTTTTGTCCGAGGATCGAGATATGAATCGATTGAGTGCTGCTACTCGTCCGATTAGCTTCTGGATGTCTTTGACGCATTTTGGCGATTGTAACTCCATTATCGCCTTGATTTGGTTTAGACTTGCCTCTATTCCTCTCTGTGTTACTATGTATCCGAGAAACTTCCCTGATGTGACTCCAAAAGAGCATTTGGTTGGGTTTAGCTTTATTTTGTAATTCCGCAGAATCCGGAACGCGTCTTCCAAGTGGGTGATGTGGTCCTTCGCCTTCAATGACTTGACTAACACGTCGTCAATATAAACCTCCATTGTATCCCCCAGTTTTTCCTGAAACATCTTATTAACCAATCTCTGATAAGTAGCACCTGCATTTTTAATCTGAAAGGCAGTTCCTCGATTGGTTACGAATGCAGTTTTTTCTTGGTCATCGGGATGCATCATTATCTGATGATATCCACTAAACGCGTCCATGAAAGTTAAAAGCTCATGTCCTGCCATCGCTTCCACCTTCGCGTCGATATGAGGCAACAGGAATGAATCTTTAGGACATGCTTTATTTAAATCGGTAAAATCCACGCAAATGCGCCATTTACCGTTCTTCTTTTTTACAACAACTACATTTGCAAGACAATCAGGGTATTTTACCTCTCTAATTTTTCCGGACTCAAGTAAAGATTTTACCTCGTCGTTGATTACCTGATTCCGTCCGGGTGCAAATTTACGCCTTTTCTGCTTAACCGGTGGCATATTCTTATTGACATTAAGAGCGTGTGTGATCACATTAGGATCAATACCTACCATATCTTCATTCGACCATGCAAAACAATCACTGTAGGACCTTAAGAATTCCACCAATTGCTTTCGTAAAGTTGGCTCTACCGCTCCTATTCTGATCTTTCTCGAGGGGTCAAGTGGATCAAGGGCTACTTCTTGAAGTTTCGGCGTTTCTGGCTTTACGTAATAAGTGGTGGTTCTACAGTCCTTTAATTGCTAATCTGATGACTTCTTCCTTGCTTCAATCTGTAGATTTTTTGAAGTCGTCGCTCTCATTGTTACAGAGTAACATTCCCTCGCCAATTTCTGTTCTCCCTTGATTTCTTGAATTCCCCATGGCGTTGGGAAGTTTACACATTGATGATAAGTGGAAGGAATAGCCTTCATTCCGTGCATCCAAGGCCTGCCAAAGATGACATTAAAAGGTGACGGGCAATCAAGTACTTGAAACTTTACCTGGTAGTTTATCCCTCCTGCGATGGTCGGTAATGATATTTCTCCCAACGTGTTACAAGATTCACCACTGCAACCTACTAAGGTCGTAGACTTCTTGACAATGTCGTCCAACACGAGGCCTAAACTGTATAAAGCATCCAACATAAGCAAGTTAGTGGAACTTCCATTATCAACTAGTATAACGAGAAAATTTGCTATTGTTAAAGAAATTATTAAGCAATCGTGGTGAACTTCCTCTTCTTCGATATCATCGAAGGTAATTGGCATCACGTCGTGACTCATTCGTGGAGGAATTTAGGGGCACTCCCTCCTGGTATCCCTTGTGATTCCCTTTGCTGCGGAGTACGTTACGCCACAGATTTTGGATCCCCCGGTGATGACGTTGATTACTCCGGTATGCTTTGGAGGTGGAGGAGGACTAGCTTTCCCTTTTTGCGCTCTAGTTGTTCCTTTTCTTTTTCTGATATCAAGTCCTTAAGGTACCCCCTGCGTAACAGTTTGCTTACCTCTTTTCGCAACCCTATACATTCGTTAGTCCGGTGACCATGATCGAAGTGGAAGTCACACCATCTGGACTTGTCTTTTTGATGCGAAGGCACGTTACTCTTTCTGGACCATTTGACAGTATCTCCCGTGTTGTTGAGAGTCCGGACTACTTCCGTTGCGTCTACACAAAAGTTGTAATGAGATAGTCTAGGAGGCAACCTGGGGTTTTCATACCGCTCGCCTTGCCAAGCAAATGTCGTATTAACGGTTGTTTTGGCAGAGGATGAAGTGAGATATGGAGCATATCTAGGTTCTCGCCTTCCTTGTCTTTGTTCTGGCCGGTGAGGGCTAACCGTTTTCTCGGCGAAGAGATCATCTTCCTCCAGTCGCACATGTGCTAATGCCTTCACCTGTAACTCATTGATATTCGAACAAGGATACTTAGTTAATTCACGATATAAATTAGGATTACAAACCGAGATGCCTCTTCGGAATGCTTCCACGGCCGTAGCGGCATCGCATCCTTCTATAGTGACTAACTCTTTGTTATACCGGTTAAGGAAAGCTTTCAAGGATTCACCGGTTTTTTGAACCATGCGGTATAAGTCGCTTGAGCGTTTTTTAGCCTGTTTGCTGCTTGCGAACCTTACCCTAAACTTGTCAATCAACTCAACAAAGGATGAAATACTCCCAAGAGGTAAATGAGAGTGCCAATTAAGCGCGGGTCCGAATAACGTGTTTCCAAACCAACGACGCATAACAATCTCCTTCATGTCAAAAGGGATTGTGCTAATGTTCATGCCTGTTTGAATGCAGCTACATGTTGATCAGGATTCGTAACCCCTTCGTACTTAGGTACATCGGGGACGTGATACTTCTGAGAGATATCGTCCCTTGCGATAGTGGGTACGAAGGGAGAATCTGTGTAACCATCCCTTCTTTCCATTGCTATCGGTTAGGGTGCCCTTGAGACCTGAGTGATTCGGTCCTCTAGAGCTTTGAGGCGTTCCCATAATTGGAAAACCTCAACATCCTCTCTAACAGCCCTTAGTGAGTTACCGTTTACCTCATACCCCGTTATTTGTTTAACGCCATCGGGCGTTACACAAGGTTATCAAGATCGGGATTTTACTTTGGATCGGAAGAGGGAGGTAGGATCGAATCGTAGAATCGGATCGTAGAATCGATCGATCCTACAAAAATTTTAAAAAAATGAAAATTTACTAAATTTTATCAAGTGTAACGTTAAATTGTATATATTCCTATATATATTAAGACTTCTATATTTTTTTTATTCTAATTCTAATAAAAAAAAGACATGATATATTTATCTAAAAAGCATCTTGCGGTCCATAATGTCATTAGAATATCTTAAATTGCCACAAATTAAACTACCAAGTACAAATTAAACTACCAAGCATCTTGCAGTTCCCAATATAACGTTAAAATATTGCCAAGTACAAATTAAACTACCAAGTGTACCACAAATCTGTGACCAATACAAACTACAGTACTACACTATTGTCACCACACAGTACTAGTTAAGCATTGTCTACACATCATCATCATATCCAAAACTACCATCATCTGCATCATCACTTCCTAAATCAGTTCCAATAGTAGTTCCTCCAATTTGCATATCGTCTCCATCACCAAAATCATCCAAATCAATTTCATTTGAGCCTTAAAAGTCACTGCAACCTCTTCTTCATCACTCAATGTTTGGACTTCAACATCTTCATCTATGTAAAAAAAGGGAAGAAAAAGGGAGGGGATAAGATTTATGATTTCAAAAGCTTTAAGAATCAAAATGAAAAAGGAATAATGATATTATTTAAAAAAACATATGTGGGTTTTCATCTTCATTTTGTGTCGCTGCTCTAGCCAATCTTCTTGCTGCTCTATCGAGATCATTAAACCATGTTCCATCTGATGGTAGGGCAGGTTCTTCTGTTTCAGCTATCCACTCATCATCAGAATCAGCTCATCCACTAGTACACGAGCAAGACATGGATACCGGTTTTTTTATAATAAGGATACCGGTTTTTGATTCGGTATAAACGGAACTGGTATCTACCCCTCGCATACCGGTTTTTTGTTAAGCGGTATCTGACTTTAACGCATACCGGTTTTTTATTATAACCGGTATCTATATTTTTCCCTTTTTTTTTTTTTAATTTTAGATAAGGGATACCGGTTTTTTAAAAACTGGTATCCTTGTGGAGAACCTTTGATACCGGTGTTTTAAAAAACTGGTATCCTTGTGGTTTTTTTAAATTAATTATTGAAATTATTAGATATCGAATTTTAAATAAACTGGTATCCGTATGATTTTGCTTTGGTAATTGTATATATAGCATATTTATTTCGAACAGCCCTGTATATTTTTTTGACCTGTAATTTTAATTTCAAAGCTTTTCAAGAAATTGCACAAAGCTCAATTAACATAAAATGCATCAGTAATATTAAATTTACCAAATAACCATTACATCCATTGTCTCCAAATGTACTTCGCTATTGTGCCTTCAAAAAATAAACAGATGAGTTCAATCAACTACTGTGCCTTCAATCAACTACTGTGCCTTTAAAAAGAAGTATCTACTAGACATTTAAAAGCCCCATCTCCAATCATATACCACTTTTCCTCTTATGCTGCGATGAACTCGGGACCTCCAACTGAAGAAAAGGTAGCAAATACTGACTACCTTCTTCTATTACTTCAAATATCTCTTCCTCCGTGTATGTTTGCGGTGAAGGAGGTAAGTACTACATAAACACAACATTGCAAACATAATGAGTTTAGTAAGAGATAATACATAAAAGACTGACAAAAAAAATAGGAATCAATGTATGTTACTGAATAAATCTAAATTAACACCAACGAAGTAAAAAATTAGCCCATGGCCTGTGACCAAATTGACAAATTCCAATTCACAATCCAAAGTTGCAAACAGTAAGTACTATAGTAGTAATAAATCTAAAGCATGATTGAACCCTAAATTAGAAAACATTTATAATCATGCAATCCCATTCATTTATATAAAGTACTAGTAATATACTTGTAGTATACTGGTAGATAAAGCCACAATTTGAATAAATTATATATTATAAAACTAATTAAAGTAAATCAAGTATGTATACTCACAAATCATAAAACTAATTAACAGAAAGAACACAAATAGTCTTTAACAACATACCGAAGTAGGAATTTCTGTAACACCAGATCGAACTATGTCTCTCATGAATCGACAAACGAACAATCCACATGAAATACTATCATATTGTTCAGGGCACTTGCACAAGAAAAGAAAAGACTGATGTTAATCATCAAACTATAACAAACTTTAAAAATTAGTAACTTTTGTGAAAAATTAATCAGTACTAGCGTGTAACTAAAAACTAACCTCAACACGTTTAACACATATTTCTTGTAGATTGTTTTCCTTGACATTCAGCATGTTCAATGAACTACATAAGAAATTTTTAATATTTAATAAATTTTAGATTAAATATAACTAATAATAGATAACATATTTGAAAAAACTCACGTTTGACACATTTCCTTAAAATGTGGACGAATACCTTCTCGTAGTGGGTCTAACCAATAAACAATATTCACTACAGGATCTATTACACCTAGCATCCAATGGTGCCTACGTAAAAATCAATACAAAATTATATGTTATTTCAAACTAAAGTCATGTATAAAAGTAATTTAAAAAAAAAAAATTAAACTAACTCACCCTTCATGGTATGGGACAAACCATAGGCATTCCCTTGATTCTCTCATACAACTAACCAAATATCTTACTCTATTATCTAGTTTGAGATTATTTGAAGTTCGAGCGATGTAGGCCACTCGTGTAGGGCAAAGAAACTTGAATAGCAAGGGATTGTACTTATCATATAAGTACCTGTACATTATATGTTAAATTGTATATTTAATAAGCTGAATAATTCTTCAATAATATAGAATAAAGAAGATGCAATTACTTACTTGATATACAAACTGATGTGTACACCATCTAACTCTCCACATGCTAGCCATGTCAAAACATCTTCCTTGTTCAGTTCCAATGTGTACGAGTGTTGTACAACTGGCTTGGGAATATTAATTTTCAGCATAAAATTTCCATCTGAGGTTATCAAAGACCTACATTTCTCAATAGCAGGATATCGTTGTGCTGGCTGAAATTTATCCCGAACTATTGGTTGAAATAAGGCTTTTCTTAAACCTTTTGAACCCTCGGGTAAATCCTGAAATGCACATATGTAATAATGAATTTATTAAAATATCATATTTATTTAAAAATATAAACAAAAATAAACAACATTTTTACCGTTTCAAATATGACCATATCCTTAGGCCATGCAATAATATTTCCCACTGCATTATCCGACAGAAATGGGACCTCTTCAGTTGGAAATGGCACCTTTGCATTTTCTTTAACAACTATATCTATCGTAACCTTCAAAACACTAGCATCTAATTGCTTTCCATGAAGAATGGTGGTGTGCCCGGCCATAGGAATGAAAGCACGACCTTTGGCTACCTCGCATGATCGGTCAGGCCAAGCTAGCTTGCATTTTTTAGTTGAATCTTGCAACTTTTAAATATAATAATTATTAAATAATATAAGAATGAAATAAGTTTGAAAAAATTAAATTGTATATAAAAGGTTACCTTTGATGGTTCTACACGAGGAGAGTGTAGCATCGAGAGACCACGATCTATAATCGGAGATTGAACCTCTTGTTCTTCATGACTAGTTGGTGGTGGTGACACATGAGGTTGATGGGCTGGTGGTGAAACATGAGGTTGATGGGAAGACCCTTGACTCTCCATTGACTTGCAATACTTTTCAAGCATTTCCATTCTTTTTTGCATCTCTGCCATTTCAGCCCTAAGTTTATTGACCTCTTGTTGGGAGTTAGAGGAAGTTCGCTTAGTTGAACCAAAGTATTTCTTAGCGCCAATTCCAAACCCTACACCCCTCAATCTATCAGAGTGTTCATCGGTCTCCAATGCTAAAGATAAAATATCTTCTCTACCAGTAGGAGTTATGATGCCTTGAGACTCTTGTTCTAAGAGTATATCCTATAAAACACATTATTATTAAAAGGTGAAAAGCATCACAAATGTATAATTATATAAGTATTTTAAGAGAATATAAGTATTTTAAGGCAACCCTAAAGGAAATGTTACAATCTAACATATATTATGACATCAATTTGCAAGTAGGAAACAACCTTTCAACAACAAAGCAAATAGTTGTATATGGGAGAAAGTAGGCAGGATAATATAATAGTTGAAGAGTTGGATTAGAACCATTAAAAGATTCAAATTACAGATGTATTAAGAAGTTTCCCTGTATGCTTATGCACATAGCACAGTTTCTGAGAAAAACAATGCATGTACATACTTTATAATGGTATATCATGAATAGTCATGTGCATTAGATATTCAAATCCATAAGAAAACAGGTACACTTGGTTGTATTTATTTAGGGCTTGCTATGCTTTAAAAAAATACTTTTTGTAAGAAAACATTGTTTATTTGTCTCAAAAAATGTAAAACCGGTTTCTTTGAGCATTAATCACAACATTTCACTGAGCTAAACACATAGGAATGATAAAATCTTTACACCAAAAATGAAACAAGGCAAGCAATTACTGCTCATTTTATTTTGAAGGTATACATCTAGCTAGTATATTCTGTTAAAATACTTAGCACGTAGCTTGCATATTTTTATACTTACAATTTTGTCAGCCACTTTCTTAGTTTCTTTATCTTCATATACTCCATTTTCTTCACATCTTGCGGCTTTCCACAATTGCGCTCTACTCACTATATTTGTTTCTGGATCCAAGTTTTGAGCGATCAACTGAAACAAAAGAAGAAGTACAAAATTTGTTTAAGTAATCTTAAATAATTGAATAAAACACCAATAGAAATAGTATTTTTATTACGATCTTCTCTGCTAAACGATCATATCCCATGCTTGAAGCCTTATAGGGATACTTTTTTTTCTTTGAACGCTCACTATTAGCTTTACTTTCTTCCTGCACATTACAGATAATTGATCAGATTTATCATAGATAATTTATATAGAACTAATAAAATCTATTTGGTAGGCAACTAATAAATAAATCAAAATCTAGTTGTAAAAACAAAAACAAAACAGCTTTCTGATCTTTACTAAACTAAATGCATGGACTATCTCATGATGTATTATACAAATTAATTTATTAGTACATGTCTAAAATTTCTTATTCTTACCTGAAATTTCTTAGTGCATCGATACTGTACGAATGCAGTCCAAGCATCTTGTTCAATCCATGGATAATACGACGGAGGCTCAATACGAATGTTGCCCGTTTCATCCGTCATCATCTTTCCAAGATTTACTTTGAATGTTTTCCACTTGTACCAAATAAACCCAAACATCAAATCTTTATCAAGCCTATCGGAACGAATATCAAAAACACTCTGCAAAATTCAACAAAAGAAATTATAAATATATCTGAAATGTGTTAAATTTAAGTATTAAGTAAAATAATGACATTTACCATAATAGCATCATAAACTCCCTGTATCGTCTGTTCTGGGACCTCATTCCATCTCGTATATGCAATAGAAATTCGTTCACGAGTTATCTGCCCGATGTAACTTTGAAAAAATGATTTAAATCTTCCAATAGGCTTGCCCAATGGATTGACTATCACGGGAATCTTCCTTGTGTTGTTTAGAGTTAATTTCCTGACTTTTCTCATTAGAGTAGCTCCTCTAACGTGTGTTGCAGAAGACTTAGAAGTTTGACCTCTGTCTTTTTTTCCATTCTTCTTATGAGATGCATCTCTACCCCTGTGATCTTGAGAGGAACCCTTACTAACCATTTTATTGACTCTTCTGTTCCCTTCAATAAACAATAATTGTAGATAAATTAGCAAACCTATAAGAAATAAGTGTATACATGTTGCATACATCATAATTATAGGCAGGTATTTTAAAAGTTTGATGAGGAGCCTTCTTTTATGCAACACCTTTTAGAACAAGACAACCTAAACATTGAGTATAGAATGTGAAGCTGTTCTAGTTAGCTAAAGCCACAAAATCAATCAAAATTAATTATAAGTTGTTCTAGTATAGAATGGGAATAATACCCTCTTAGCAACAAATCAATGACTCAATAGTGTACAACTACACTTTAAACAAGAACCACTTGTGCAGGAATCTTCACTAATCAGCAGCTTAGTTTTACCATCATTAAACTACAGAGATTACTTCAAAAAATCTTTAAGCTAAACTAAGATCAAAGATCTTCTGAGTAAAGATAAATTCATTGCTTACAATTAATAGAAACAGAACAAATTCATTGCTTACAATTAGCCCTTAATAGCCCAGCAGCAAGAAGGGCTAGATATATGCTACTAATTAATAACAGTGTATACTTGGAAATGAGTAAATTTATGGAGATCATATATAATTCAAATAGATAACTAGCATATTTCCAAGGTGAGTTAAAGGGAATCTTCACCTCCAGGAGGTTTTAAAGATGGAAAACGGGGAGCGACTCTTTTCTACCCTCTAAATTGACAAAAATTGTTCATCACACTACAACAATGAATCTCTGGTGCCTTATAGTATTTGGCGGTGGATTAAATTTTTCAAAAGCTTCCACAAGCAATGACACTTTTTTATCACTCGTTGAGGGTAGAAAAGTAAGACTAAACATCAGAGGATATGTTTGAAACTCATATCTACTCATTGAAGCGGAGAGGTACTACCAAACCCTAGAAGACGGAGAGGTAAGCAATAATTTCGGCTTAGACCTGAACCCACCAACAAAGGACCCAAATAGCCAGAGGTAGGAGACGGAGGTAAGCAATAATTTTGGCTTAAACCATCGGAGGCCATTTGGGTCGGAAACAGAGAGGGCTGAACTTTCAAAAACCTAGAAGTGTACGTCGCTAATAAAATAACTTACAATTTTTCAGACTAGGGTCGGAGATTGCAAGCCAGAGGCCGGAGACTGCGAGCGTGAGGACGGTGACGGGCCGGTCGGCGCAGGGTTTTCGGCGAGAGTCGATAGACTAGAAGTCGAGCAACTTCCAAAAATCAGACGGAGAGCTAGAAGTCGCTTTTGGAAGTTGCTTTTGGAAGACGTGAGACGGAGACGTGAGGGTTGCTTTTGGAAGTGTGATTTTTGGAAGTTCAAAAGTCTGCTTGCTTCTTCATTTTTTTAAAAAGGCAATTTTTAATAATGTCTAAAAATCAACTAGCTACTCCGATCCGTATTATGGACTGATCGAATTCAAAGTAATGATGGTTCTTCATTTTTTAAAAAGGCAATTTTTAAAAAGGCAATTTTTAATGATGGTTCTTTATTTTTTTACCAATTAAATTCATGATGGACTGAATTCAAAGTAATCAAATAGTTAAGCAACTAAGGATATATCCTGTATAGATATATCTATAAATGATAATAAATACCCATACATCATCTAAATGTTCAAAACAGTAAGCTATTTTGTTAATTAATCCAATGAAAATTTAGTCTGATTCATGCATAGAAAAACACCAAGATGACAATAAACTAAACCAAAATGAACGTGTAAAATAAAGCTAATTCTAAAGCTAATTTATGTTCTAAAAACTTGCATCCTGAAAATAAAGCTAATTGCTAAACTAACTAATGTTCTAAAAATCTGCATCCTTTCTCTAGCTTGAATCATGATTTCCTTGTATCCAACTTATTTTTGTAATCCTTCCACTGAACTGGGTCAAGAAAAGAAAAAAAAAGATGTTAATATTTTATAAGACTTTACTTATTGAAGAAAGTAATAAAAAAATATAATAATAAGTTACAAATGTAAAACTAATTCACCTTTCTCTATCGTCTTTTCCTTTTAGATTTGTTAATTATAATTCCTTCTCTATGGTCTTCACGCATATAAACATGAGCTTCTTCATCAATATTTGCATCAAAGGAAGGCATTGTGACAATAGTTTGACTTAATTCACCTTCTCCTTCATCGTACTCATTTTGGTCCCTCTCTTTAGTTGATATCACAATCGACCACTTGGGATCTTTTGGGTCCGGCACAAAAAATACTTGTTTAGCCTGAGCTGCTAAAATGAATGGGTCATTCTTATGGCCCACCCTATTCAAATCAACACGAGTGAAGCCATGGGAATCAACTTCTACACCATTAAAATTAACCCATTTGCAGCGAAAAACCGGCACACTGAATTCCACATAATTGAGCTCCAATATTTCTTCAATGACTCCATAATAAGACAAACTTGCTTGGACGGGGTTTTTATCTCTTGCACTAGAGATATGCATTGATTGAGCTACCAACGTAACACCACTATTTTGCATTGTACTAGTATCATCATGGCCTTTTGTGTAAAAAGTATAACCGTTGATCTCATATGCGGCAAAAGACGCTACATTAAAAAGAGGCCCTCGTGACAACGCCCTCAAGCTTGGCGAGACATGCTCAATAGAATCTTCTATCCTTGAACGTAGCCATTGGGCAAATGAAATATTGTGTTGATCTGTTATCCACTTCTCACTCCTACGAGTTGGATTTTGGCTTCTTAAATAAGACATGTGCTCCTCCACATATGATTCTACTTCTTTGCTATTGTGAAGAACATATAAATGAGCTTGTGACCATAACTCTCGAGATATTCCTTGCATATTAAAACCAGCTGTGCCCCTTCCTTCGGTTGCATCATCTTTATTTGGCTTAGGAAGACCAATGGCTTCAAAATCAGATAAATACTCAGTACAAAACTCAACAGCTTCTTCCATAATGTATCGTTCAACCATACAACCTTCAGGGCGAAATCTATTCATAACGTACCCTTTAAGCACTTTCATGAATCGCTCAAACGGATACATCCACCTTAGGTACACTGGTCCACACAATTTAACCTCTCTAACAAGATGAATTGTTAAGTGGACCATTATATCAAAAAATGATGGAGGAAAAATCATCTCGAGTTCACAGATAGTCAGCACAATATCATTCTGCAAAGAATCCAGCTCATCGGGATTGATGACCTTGCTACAAATCTTCTTGAAAAAGAAACAAAGGCGAGTGATGGCATTTCGAACATGCTTAGGTAGAATGCCACGTATAGCAATCGGCAACAATTCCTGCATAATTATGTGACAATCATGAGATTTCATTCCTTGAAGCTTTCTACCTTTCAAATTCACAAGGCTTTTTAGATTTGATGAAAACCCATGTGGAACCTTTACAGCTTGGAAAAACTTGCAAAATTCATCTTTCTCTTTATTTGAAAGAGTATAACTTCCTGGCGGTAGGTAGGTACGCTTTGATGTCACTTGTCCTTGTAATTCTAATCTAATGCCCATATCAACCATATCCTCCCTAGCACTTGCACTATCTTTGGTCTTTCCTGGCACATTGAGTAATGTGCCTAGCAAACTATCACAAACATTTTTCTCAATATGCATGACATCCAAGCAATGTCGAACATATAAGTGCTCCCAGTATGGAAGGGAGAAAAAAATTGACTTCTTCTTCCACCCAACAGATGGAAGAGGCTTGCCCCGTTTCTTGCCGAATGGCACATTTAGAACATTTAACTTAGCCATAAGCTGTTGAGTAGTCAATGGTTGAGGAGGCGGATTTTCTTCAAACTTTCCATTAAAGGCTTTCTTCAATTTACGATACCTGTGTGCCATTGGCAAAAACCGACGACAAGCAAGATACACTGTCTTTTTACTCTTCTCCAGCCAAGTATGAGACGTATTATCTTCACATATCGGGCATGCAAGTTTACCCTTAACAGTATAACCAGATAAATTACCGTATGCTGGAAAGTCATTAATTGTGCAAAATAGCATTGCTCGCATGTTAAAAGTTTCTTTCCCGTATGCATCATAAACTTCCACACCATGATCCCACAAAAGCTTTAGATCTTCAATGAGCGGGGCCAAGTAAACATCTATATCATTTCCAGGCTGTTTCGGTCCAGAAATCAACAATGACAGCATCATATACTTTCTCTTCATGCACAACCATGGAGGAAGATTGTAAATAACCAAAATAACAGGCCATGTACTATGCGTGCTAGATTGATTGCCATGGGGGTTCACCCCATCTGTGGATAAATCAAGACGCAAGTTTCTACCTTCACTACCAAAATCAGGAAATTTAGTATCAATATTAACCCATTGTGCAGAATCTGCAGGATGCCTTAATTGACCATCAGACTTCCTTTCCTCTACATGCCATCTTATATTCTTTGCGTCTTCAACATTTGAGAACAAACGTTTGAATCGAGGTATAATAGGAAAGTACCATAATACCTTAGCTGGGACACCTTGTCTCTTGTATCGTGATCGACCACAATAAGGATTCGGACATTTCTCAAGTGATGCATACTCATTTCGGTACAGTATACAATCATTAGGACAAGCATGGATTCTCTCATAACCCATACTCAAAGATCGAACCAGTTTCTTAGCATTATATGTGGAATCAGGAAGCACATTATCATTCGGCAGAATATCTTTTAAGAGCTGAAGTAAAGCTGTGAAACTCCGATCCGTCCACCCGTTAGATGCTTTCAAATGGTACAACTTTAAAACAGTAGACAACTTTGAGAAGCTTTTACATGAAGCATACAGAGGTTCTCTGGCATCTCTTTTTATTTCATCAAGCATATCAGGGCGATCATGAAATTCCTCAGCAACAACTTGTATCATTTCTTCCAATTGATCAACCTCAAGATCAGGCTCATCCACGTTGTCCATATTAATTGTATCCTCTTTTTCACCATGAAACGTCCAACAAGTGTAGGTCTGATCAATTCCATTTACAATCAAATCATCTCTTAAACCATTAGCATCCTTTCGGGTTGCGTTTAGACAACGGCTACACGGACAAGGAATTTTTGAAGGATTTTTAGCATTTTCAACGGCAAACTTAATAAATTCCTCCACTCCTTCTTCATACTCATCCGTCAAACGATTAGCAAACATCCAATTTCTATCCATTAACTATATCAAAAAAAATTAACAAGCAAGATCATAGTTAATGACACATGAATTTAATAGAGTAGGTAATACTAGAATTTTTTTTATGTCAATCAACAACAGAGTAGATAATTCCATGTGCAATATGCAATCATGCCAATCAACAACACAAACAATTTCCACCCAAATAAAAAATCATGATATTGGAAGTGGTGAATATAAATTTGGACTAATTACTTGATAATTGCGAAGACCTGGTAAGATATGTATCTCTTTATTTGCTTTAGGTTGAAATAGATTAGAGAAATAGAAGCAAGATGTAGAGAAACCCTGAAATTGAGATAAACACTTGAACTTTAACAAAAATTGATAATTTTGGAGAAATTTTAAATCAACATATATGTAGTTGTATACGAATGACTTACACAAGAGGAAGTGTTTGTGATTTGAGCAACACCAAGAAAAAGAATGGAGGAATTGTTCGTCAACAGCCAACAACACGTACGTACAGTCGAAAACAATCAGAACGATCGAACATATGATCGATATGATTAACGAATTAGATAATGAAAATAATAAATAAAGCGCATACCGGTTTTTAAAAAAACCGGTATGCAATAGTTCACGCGGATACCGGTTTTTTAAAAAACCGGTATGCACGATATGAAATGTAAATATATTAAAATATCACATATACCGGTTTTAAATAACAACCGGTATTAAAATATCTACAAGGATACCACTATTTTGAACCGGTATAAAATTTCCGGTATCCACGTCGGGTTTGTGTACTAGTGATCCAATATAATAGGTTGTTGAATGACAAATTTGTTTGCTCGCTTCTGTTGCCTACGCTTCAACTTCAGATTATACATCACAAACACTAAATCGTTCATCTTTTGTTGATGCAATCGATTTCTTTTCTTTGTATGAACCTGTTAAACCAATGAAAAAATAGGTCACAAGATAAACTAAGTAAATCAAGAATGCATAATAGAAATTACAAAGTAGAAAACAATAGTAGATAGTTTATTTACCATCTCAAATGCACTCCAATTTCGCTCACAACCAGAAGAACTGCAAGTTAAACTTAGAATTCTTATTGCAAACCTTTTTAGCTCCGGACATTCATCCCCATATGACTCCCACCAATCAGCTATACACAATTAAGCAAGTTTAGAAAATTATTTCATTGTCATGAAATAGGATATAATAAAATTGATAAATTAAAAAATAAAATATATATGAAAAAACATCTAACTGGAGTTTTTTTGGTTCGTGTCATAATGGCAGTTGGCAACCCAAAAAGACCTCTTGCATTTTTTAAAGCATCCATTTGCAAGTCAATACACATTCTCTCTTCAGAATCAGGAACCATTCTTTGTAGACAACTGTACAATCCAATTTTAACTTCTGCATTGGATTGAAAATGAGGACTATACTGGAATTGGGGATTTAAGAAATAAGCAGCAGCATGTAAGGGTCTGTGCAACTGATCTGCCCAACGCTCATCAACAATATCCAAGATAGGCTTGTAGCTAAAAAAAACAAGTTGTATAAGCAACTAACTTATAAAGTGTAAACTATAAACTAAAATAATAAACTGAAAGAAAAAAATAATTTACTTACTTTCTCTCTACATTGTTAAAATTTTCCTTTATCTTATTCTTCGCTTGTGCCATTGCTTCATAGATGAATCCCATAGCCGGATTCTCATAGGAATCTACCAAACGTAGAACTTTCACAAGTGGCAAGGCACCCTTCAAACATGTTATAACACTTTGCCAAAATCCTCGAGTATCCAAAACAATCCTCTGAACCCTTTTCCCTTCGTCAGATTTTGCAAACTTACTTGATTTCCACTTGTTCGATGCAAACATAGCCAACAATGATCCTTTATGTTCATTTAAGCACCTCAAAGTCAAGTATGAAGTTGCAAATCTAGTGACGCCAGGCCTAATAAGCTCTCTGTTTTTTGTAAACTCTTTCATCCATGTGAGGACTAAGGTTCTAGAGTATATGTACGTTGTTATCTTCCTAGCCTTTGCAATAGTCACACTATGAACCTTAATTTTTTTGTCCAAATCCTCTAACATTAGATCAATACAGTGAGCAACACATGGTGACCAAAACAACTTACTCCTTTTCTCCATCAACTTTTCTCCAGCTGCTTTATAGTTTGCAGCATTATCTGTAACAACTTGCACCACATTCTCTTCACCTACTTTTTCTACAACAGCATCTAACATTTCAAGAACTTTGTCTGCTGTCTTAGAGATGTCTGATGTATCAATGGATGACAAAAAAACAGATCCCTTAGGGCTATTAACCAAGAAATTACATATAGAGCGTCTTTTCCTATCACTCCATCCATCTGACATAATAGTGCATCCTGTTTTTTTCCATTCTTCTTTAAACTCCTCAAGCATATTTATCACACTGTCCACTTCTTTATTCAAATACTTGACTCTAATTTCATGATAACTTGGAGGTTTAAGTCCAATCCCGAACTTAGCAATTTTTTCAACCATGATTGGAAATTCAGGATTGTTTACAGCATTGAAGGGAATGGCACTAGTGTAGAAAAAACGGGCAATTTGTTGACAAACTTCTTCTCTTTCTTCCTTTTTAAACTTTTGGTTAAGTGTTGTCTGCAATCCTGGTTTGCTTCTACTCATAAAAGCATCCAGTTTCCCCCTTTGATTAAATTCTCTTTGATATCCACACGGATCTTTTCCTCACCAATATCATTAAGTATTTTCTTTTTTCTACTAGATTGCTCTTCATTAGCTTGTAATAATGCCCTAAATTTTTGTTTTACTTCATCAGGAACTTGCAAACAAGCCTCAACATTCTTACCAGTTCCAGCAAGATGATGCTTAAGTCTATAAACACCACCAGCACGTACTACAGAACAATATTTACACCGTACCTTTTTAGCATCACCATCCACTTCAGTACCATGTTCCCAATCCGGGTCTGATCTACTACCAGCAGCATTTTTTCTCTTTTTTACAGAGGTTGATCCACAGCTTGACATACCTATAAAGTTCAAAGAAATTAGCTTCTACTCAAAAAAGCTTATTATAAGTTTTATATATATACTATATGTCTCTACAAGTATACACTGTTTTCATATCAAATCATCAAGCATTTGTGATAATTCACCAAAAAAAATATACTGAAAAAGCTTGAACATGTACGATTCATGATTCATCAACTACTAGTTAATTAATTGCTCCTTTAGAAAGCACTCATTATTTATCAAGAAGAACTAATGTAAAAATATACTTGCTGTATAATTAACTAGTTAATTTACTTAAGTCATCACAAAGCAAAAACAAATTAAAATTATTATTTATTACCACTATGGCACTATCAGAATATGTATGTACTTGAAGTTGGAACAAATCACCCAGATATCTATAACCGATTATATTGCACCATGAAAATCATCATCACTAGTTTACTAATTAATCACTCATTCTCAAACAAATCATAAGATATAATAAATTTAAAAGAACAAAAATTATTGGATTAATATGACAAAGTAGGACTAGGAACACATGATAACCACGTACCTGCAACTCTGGAAGGCTGAAATTTTCAACGCAACCCTAGCTAGTTGGCCTCTTCGTCACAACAGGAATTCACGATCGAGTTGGAAAATCAAATAGATATCAATCACCGAATTCTTCTTTATTTTGATCCAAAAATCGACATAAATCAGCAAATTAAGGATTTAGGGGTTTGATTTTGTGTGTGTTTTATCTAAGATATGAAGAAAGAGGCGAGAGACGGAGAGAGTGAAATTAGGGATTTTGTTCTAGGTAAAGATATAATCGGATTAACCGGATGGAGCAATTGATGGGCCTGGCCCTAAATTTAGCTAAGCTTTGTAAAAGTCCAATTCAAAATTGATTTTGCCGGATCGTTAAAATCGGTTCAGAATCGCGATTCTACTGATTCTAATCGATTCTAACCGATTCTACCGATCCTATGTTCGATCCTACTCGACAACGATTTTGACCACGATTTGGATCGGTTGACCTGATCAGGATCGTAGAATCGTACGATTCTACGATCCGGATCGCGATTTTGATAACATTGGCGTTATGAGATTTGGATCGTCCATGTCCAATCGCCGGGCGACACCTTCGATTGCGTCCGTTACACGCAGGCGGCTTGGAGCTGACTGTACCTGAGATCGAAGCAAATGACGTTCATTGGTTAGAGTTTCAATTTGTTTTTCATATACGTCGGTGAACATAGCATGAGCTTCTTTTTTATTTTCCAAATCTTTTTGGAGAGCGATCATTGATGCGCGGAGCTCCATGATGACGTCAGAATCACCCCCTCTTCCCCGTCCCGCTGTGTAGGTGGTAGGGTTGCCATTTGCATTCTCGGAATCTTGATCAAATCCTTATACATTCCCAACTCCATCAGCATTTCCAATGCGTTGGTTGTTTCCTTCCTTGTTGATCTCGTGGTTCTCGAGATCTCCTACGTGACTGTAAGTAGTATGAATCCCGTCCATCCTGTTGATAGAGCTCATAGTTCCTTTTAGCGTGACTTCTTTTTGGTTAGGGCCCCATGATGGGCGCCAATTGTTTTGGGCAGACTTGCTCTGAGCAACCTGGTCAACTTGCTCAAAGCAAGTTGACCAGGTTGGTCCTTGAAGGCTTCAAAAGCTAAGAGCGTAAGCTGGAAGCTCTGAAAAAGTTAACGCGTTATATCGTGAGCAAGAGGCAAAATGCATAAATCAAAGCACAACGAGTTACTAGAAATCAGTAGTCATACCTGCCATTGGGCAGCCAACATATCACTGAAGAACTCCGGCATGGAAGATCGACTTTCTGCACCTCGAGGATAGTTCACGTGGAGAGGTATCAAGGAGTTCAAACACCTCTCTGCTGCCATATCAAGCGACATCATGGTGCCAGGGAGATCAGTTAGACAGGAGGTGGCATTCTTCTTTGAAGAGGAAGTCTTGGGAGTAGTATCAACAACCTTCAAAGGAAGGGATACCGCTAGAGATGTATCTGCTATAGAAGCTATCTCCGCTTTTCTCTTCATCTGAGCCTCATCTCTTTCCATGGTCGAAAGGGCAGCAGTAGATCATGTAGTCCTTGAGCCTGAAAACATGCAAGTAAAAGGAATCACGCAAGTGCAACGTATTAGCATAAATAAAGAGGAAAGGCATCAAAACTCACTTGACATTTCTAAATCTTCGGAACTAGCGAGATATTCCTTCACAAGCTTTGTATAAGATCTCTCCTCCGCTGAAAGAGCCTCGATTCGGGAAATATTCTTAGGTGACATCTTTCGAGGTTGAAAAGATAAAAAGTTTACTACATCCAAAACACAACACAATTAACAGTTAACACCATCTGGAAGAGGGTAGAAGAACGAGTGGAGGAAATACTACATGACACACGCCAGTGAGGTTTCAGAAAAGAGGTATCAACCCCTAGAGAAGACAATTTTACAAAGAAGAACTTATCGGCCCAGCCACGATCCGACTTCGATACGTCATATATCAAGTCGGATTTGTCCTTTAGGGTTTTCAAAGTAAAACGTCTAAGGCCACCTTTGGAAAAACGGTAGTTGCAGAGGAAGTCAACAGTGTTGAAGGGGATGTCATGAGAGGAACAAAGAAGGTCAATAGCCAGCAAAAGTCTCTAGACCTGAGGGAGTATTTGGCCAGGGGACAAGTTAAGAGTGGTAAGAAAGTCGACTACTAAAGGGAAAAATGAAAAACGGTGGCCGATACGGAAAGGGTACTCATACACACATACCCAATCTTCATGAAAGGAGTCGGCCCAAAACACCCAGAGGAGAAAGATAGATCTCTGCAGTAGAGGGAAAACCGATAGAATAGGCAAAGGAATATGGTTCAAAGGAGGTGCTATCTTTTTTTATGGTAAGGTGTAAGGATGTTGGAATAAGCAAACAAAGGCAGATCGGTCGGCTCAAGACATCGACAGAGAGGTCCAAAAGATGAAGCAGAATCAGCCATGGAAAACGGAAAGGAAAAAGAAGAATTGGAAAGAAAAAGAAACGTACCTGGAAACCAAGAGAGGAGATGAAGTCATAATGATAATCTGTAAGGCTTTAAATAGGAAGTGATGGGACGTGCTCTACACGCTACAACTTCCAAGGAAAAAATCAAAAACCCTAAAAATTTCGGAGGACACTTTCCCGGGTTTTTGGGGCGTATTGTTGGGCTCCCCAAAATTAGGCCCAAACACTCAGGTTAAACACTTAAATCAGCAAGGCCCACAAACGGCTTAATCAAACACGTAGTAGAGCGTGGATCGGAGGATTGAATGGTTGGTGAAATCTACGGAGGCAACGGCTAAGACGTTAATTGTCATGAGCGATTTTCTTATAATATATAATGTATAATGACTTAATCTTAATATTATATTACCTTTGTGTTATTATTAATTTTTTATAAATTTATAAATTAGTATAAATTGTAAATACAAAATTTTAAGTCTTTTTTTAATATTAAAAAAATTTAAAAATGAAATATTAACTAAACTTAAATAGATACAAGAATTTATACATATACACTAATTCAATTCTGAATTCAATAATATACTAAATAATGAATATACTAAATACAATCTAAATACAATTCAAATTCACGAGATCTGATCACGTCTCATAACACCTACAATGGTCAAGAGGAGGAAGAGGGTATAAAAGCGCATGAGACATGATAGGCGTGAAATGGTCGTGCAAATCACGGCTATGCAAAAGAGTCCTAACAAACCTACAGAATGTAGTCTTAGGGAAGTAAGGATCTAATCCGTAAGGAGGTTGGTTTATCTTTTTATGTGAATTTCATGACAATTAAAGTAAAAGGGGTCTTATGAATTAAACTACTATCTAGCATGCAAAACCTAATAAACCAATAAAAGATAATGAAAAACAATAATGAGTAAGATAGCTTAGGCAAACAAATATCTACAATCGTATGACAAGTTGATCATTGGTTTCACCTAAATATCTCATGCAATGGATTTTCCAATTCCTTTTCAATTGTAACTAACAACACAACCAGATATTATTAGATCTAACTAATTAAACAACCATGAAACCATCAATGATTCAGTTTAACAGCAACAGTAAGGATAGGAATATAATAGGATACAATTCTAGAATAAAACAACCAGCTTTTACCCTAGAATGTAAATCAAATCTCTTCTGCATAAGACTAGCACAACCAGATACTAGTACGATGCAGTTGCTACTTCAATCTAGAGATGCTCAACTAGTAACACTCTAGATCTAGCAATAGATTCAATAACAAAAAAACCCTAGTTGATCAGGCTAGAAACTGTTGAAACAAATCATAAACATTCAAGCAATAGAGAAGATTAAATCCAAGCAATAGATAAGGAATTAGAAATCTCACAACTTTAATCAAAACGATGCTTCAATTGTCTGACTAAGCAAAGGTGCTTAGTTCTCAATATAAAGCTAGAAACTCAAAAGTCTTAAAGAGAGAATAATGATAATGATAGATAGATGAATAGATTGATTGAATGAGAGGTGCAACTCTCAAAACCTAATATATCAAACTAGGTCTAAAACTATATCCCAAAAATATAATATCTCAGAATAATACTGATAGAAAAGGATCCAATCACAACATAACACGTGGTGCGTAAGAGATCTCGCTGACCGTCAGAGGCGACGGGCGCCGCTGGACTGGCGGCGGTCGCCGCCAGCAACTCGGTTCAAAATTCAAATTACACTTCGGGGGGTGTTTCGACCTCATTCGAGTTGGAATTTGGACTCGGAGTAGAAACATGAATTGTAGATTTTTGAATTAGCTTTCCATGATGCCAAACTCAACTTTATCAGATCACTATAGCTCTCGAACCAGCCCTTACAAGGCAGAGGTGTCGAACTAGCAACTCCTACGGATGGCCCGAATTCAAGCGTTCTTTCCCCCGGTTTCAATTCCTTTCGCACTTATTCACTTTAAGACCTGTAAAACAACGTAGAACAAGTGCAAAAACCCAAAACTCCTAAAGACTCTAAGACACTAAAGAAACCAACTAAAACTACCTAAAAACAAAGCAAACGAAACGTAAACATGCATCTTAAACACTACCTATATGCAAGCTATCAAGACACAGAAGAAGGGGACATCGATTCACTTGCTAGAAGCACAATTCTACTCACGAGCTCTCAAAAAAAACCTTGATTCTCATTGTGATAGAAGCATTGACCAATCGGTTCTTTTTTTATTCGGCGGAACATTTCTATAAGTCTATTATTATCATCCAATAAAACCATTGATTTCGTTCTCGATTTACTTCCATTCTTTTGGTTTACTTTGATTTTCATCTTGTTCGAAGAGTTTAACGCGTTAAGATTATTTTTTGGTTAGGTTTCCCTCATTATAGCAGGTAACGCGTTTACGTGTTGAATCCGCCCAAAAGACTGCCCATGGGAGATTGAGCTTTTGCGTGCAGATATCCACTTTTTGCTTGTCCATTTCCAAGATTGGAGTATCTCTCATGTCTTTCGTGAGTGCAATTCTACAACGGACTTCATCGTTGGGTCGTTCAAACATGTTTCATCTATCCCACTTGCAGTTGACTTGGGATTGCTTACCCTCATCCGCAAGGATTCCTGATCGCCTCTCACGGTGTGCGAGGGTCAAGAGATACAAATTATAACCCGACCCTGTTGTAGTACGTGGTGGGTGTCGAACACTCGGGAAGTCTACTCTATCGATGTGCCTAGATACTAGGAAGCTAGAAAGGAGAGCATAAATCAAAGGAAAATAAAGAAAACAGTCGGGACCGACACTGAGGTCACGTCGGGCCCGAGGTTGGCGACAAGAGGAAGTCGGGACCGACACTGGGTAAGTCGGGCCCGAGGTAGCTGGGGATGTCGAACTCAAAGATTTTAAAAGTAGATCTTGGGCTTTTGGGTTCCTTCCCTAGTAGATTAAGGCTTTTCCACCCCAATTCAGGCAATGAGTGATGATCGGACTAGGATCGAGTGCTTTCGCCCTCGTTCCAACCACATCTACACCTCGATCCATGGGGAAATCCCCTTCGAAGCAAGGTCTTGAGATTGACACATGTTCACTTTCGCTACTTTGCCAATCTCAAGCCTTGATTCCCGACTTTCGCAAGGAATTGTAGCTCGATGTAGAGTGGGTTCCTTAGATCAAACACTCAAGGCTATGGAATTGGGGTTTCTAGCCTAAACCTAGCTAGGGTTTTCCCCCATAACCCAAGATCAAGGAGATCTACTCCATGTGACAAGCAAAGAAAGCAATCAAATAAAAAGAGAAAGCAATCATCATAATCAATCTCAAAACAAAGCAAGGGTTCATTCAAATCCAAAGCAATCCACAAATACAAATCAAGGGTTTTCAAATCCACAAGATCAAAGCAAATCAAAGCTAAACAATCAACAAAACCTCTCAAGTCTTCCTCCTCCTTGGCCGATTCTCTCTCTCTTCCTCCTCTTCTCCTTCCTCCTTGCTCTCCAAGTATCCTCTTGGCTCCCTTGGAACCCCCCTTTTGTGTGTGAGGGAACCCTTCTTAGAAGACAAGAGGGCCTTTTATGGATTAAATGAGGGGCAAAAGTGGAAGTTCACAAATTCGTGCCTTGGAGCCCAAGTAGTCCGGTGACCGACTCGGCCCGACACGGAGGAACCTCGGGCCCGAGGTACTGTGCAACTCGGTCCGAGGTTGGAAACTTCAAAGTCGGGCCCGACGTTGTTGCATCTCGGTCCTGACCTCGTTCCACCTTCTTCTTAGTTGGCTTCTCTTGTTCTTCTTCATGGCTTGCTTCTCTCTTTCCCGCTTTAGCTCGGCCTTTGCTCCATGTCTCGACCCTCCTTCAAATCCATCCTTGATTCATGCCAAATTACCTACAAAACACATAAAAGGTGCGTAGTCTCCGAATCTCATAGAAATACGGGAACTAAGCTAAAAAGGAACAAAACGCACAAGAAAAGGGGAAAAAGAAACATATTTACAAAGGAAATCACATATGAAAACACCACCAAATAGAGAGACATCAATTCCCTAGGGTGACCACTTGTTTGTTTGTGTCCTCCCTAATTCCTTTCCTTATAAAAAAAGACCCGTACGATTCACCTGTAGTTGGTGACCACTTGACCATGCAATAGTTGTAGCCACACAAAACTCTTATTGTCAATACGTACCAATCAAATAACATATGAATTTGTTGGAATATAGTTATTGCATTGAAAAGTGGGACTAAACAAATGTTCGTATCACGTGCGAATGGGCTCTTTGAGAAATAAGAAAGAACAAGAGTCATTAAATCGAGGAAAATCAAGGGTGTTGCTCATTTCACTTAAAAGGGGGAAATACATCATGGCCAAATTTTCGGCGAATTATTCACGTATTTTTGGAGGGAAAAAACAGATATAGGGCTCACACCCAGATTGTTCATCAAAACTGTGATTTTGTGAATCAAAATTAATTATTTGTTCATTAAAAACCTATTATTTGTGCATCAAAAACCTATTATTTGTGCGTAAAATGGCCAATGTATATCGAATTTTTATGTGTTATATATGCTTGGGCATCATAATTCGCCATGTGTGAGTCAAACTAACTGTTTTATGTGCATCAAAATTAGATGAATATATGTGTGCATCGAAACTAATTTTATATCAGTAAGGAAAAAAGATTGTCTTAAAAGCACAAAATAATTGTAAAAATGCACAAACATAGAATCTCAATGCACAAATGGATGGTATTGATGCACAAACAAAAGTTCATTTCAATTCACAAACAAGGGATATATCAATGAACGAAGTACTGGTGGGGATGAACAAAGTGTTGGTAGTAATGCAGAAAGTTATGGCAATAATGCACAATGTAATGATAGTAATGCACAAACTTCATATTCATTGATACATAATGACAAGTTAATTTTTTGATACACAAAGTGTTGGTAGTTATTCGAAATGGATAGTATTAATGCACAAGTAAGGATATATCAATGAACAAATATGGGTATACCAATTAACAAACAAGGATATATATATGAACAAGCATGGGTATATCAATGAACATATAGGGGTATGTCAAAACTAATTATATGTGCATAAGAAACTAGATAAATATTGTATTCAAAATCGATGAAAAATATTGATGCGTTTCGCCTTGCTACAAAGGACCGACGTCTCATATTCGTTAATCCCAGTCTTGGTCTAGGATTGATGTGGTGCGGAAGCAACAACGGCACAAAGGGTGTCGATTGATGCAACGGAGCGGTTGGGCGCGTGAACCAGGGAGCCGAACGGTACGACGTATATCCGGCAAGGGGGCAGACTAGGGGCGTCTCGAGTGTGAGTGATGTGATTCTGTTCCATCATGTGCAAGAAAACAAGCTATGAACCGACACCGACGCCGAGGGCGCGCCGGTGCCAAGTGAGCAAGTGTCGGGTGGTGATGTTAAGCCATTCCATCGAGCACTTCTCAAGTTCCATCGAGCTATCTTTTGTGAGGGCCTCCTACTCATCAAATGTGGAACAACGACACCAAAAAATCCATGAAAGGTGTCCTGAATCATCCAAGCGTTGAGAGCCCTTCGTTGATGCTTTCAACACCATGAGCCGTATTTGGTGCTTAGCTTAAGGTTTGGGTCTTTTATGTAATTTAATATTGGATATTTTTGTGACTTTTTCAAAGTGTGTCTCTTCTTGTGAGAGGCTTCCCATGTGGCAAGGTTTATACTCATGTTAAATGCACATGGTCTCTTAGACAAGATTGATTCCAAATTCCAACTATTTGCCTCTCTTCTATGAAAAAGTTTTTTAAGCTTTGTTTTTGAATCAAAATTCAGATTTCGGTTCCTTGGATTGTGAGTCATATCAATCCAAATCCGAAGGTAGATCGTGGTGAGTCATATCCTCGTTTGATCTTCCTAGTTCGAGTAGATCAAAGGTGCGTCATATCCTTTGCGCTACTTGTCCATATCCAGCCCTCAATCATCCACTTATCCATCACTTTTAGTCCTCAAAATCACAATCTCATCAATCATCATCCATCAAACTGGTTTCCATAATTCCCTTCAAAAACTCCATGAAAACAAGTCAAAATTCCATCCCTATGGATTCTACGACACTTTAGTAAAATTGTCATAACTTTCTATCCACAAGTGGTATTGATCTGAAATTTTTAGGAGTTCAACTAGACTCGTAGATATAACTCTAGGCTTTAGAATGACCCAATTCCAAGTCCGGACGAGGGATATCTTCCCTTTTGATCCCAGGAGAAGTTCATCCATCGAGTTCCACCTTCCCTTGATGTTTCCATTGGATCAAGCCTTGAATTGCCTTGCAGTGAAATCAACAACAAGATCTTTCATTAGAGAGGTGTCGTCGAAGATTGAAGTCTAGAAATTAGGGCGATTGGAAAAAAAGGATCGAAAGATTTGACACTTGAAGGCTTGAGGAATAGAAGCTCGATTCACAAAGGCAATTCTTAATTCATTCAAGCGCAGAAATTCAAGAGTGTTCTAGATATATTAATAGAACGGATAATTCTAAAGCGTAGAAAGCTAAGCGAGAATGGGCCCGAACATACAAGTCCAATACATCTCATTATTATAATAAAAATAGTGGAATTATAAATTATACTAAATATAGTAAAGTATCTATTAAAATCTAACGGAAAAGATAAGACAGAAACCCGAAGACCCGAGACATATGCCAACGGTCGAAACTCTCGATGTCAAGGCACAAGAAGCGCGGGCTCGCGCCTGGAAAACACGTACGTTCATCGGGATTCCCTGCCCGCGCTTAACACAATAGAAGTCCCTGTTGAAATTGTGTGGGATGGACGGCTTGAAGCTCGGTCATCCTTTTAAGGGACACGGACGTGCTTTTACAAAACGCGGTCACGTTTTGCGGAATCAAAACCGCATCCGCGTCCTTTTGCGGGTGTTTGGCGAGGTTTGTGCCTTTACTCCTCAAATTTTCTCGAAAGGTTGTCTTGGACCAAAGATGTCAACAACATGATAGTAGGCGGGTCTTAGGCCGAGCTCACATACTGATTTGCTCGACTTATGAAGGAAGTCGTGGCCCAAGGGCGCGGGCGCGCGTCAAGGGTATGTTGGAGCGAAACGACATGGCTTCTTCCTCCTCGATGGCGGTCATAGTAGGAAATGCATCATCTTCCCCCTTGAGTGGGAAGCGTCCCCGCTTCCTCAAAATCAAACTCGGGCTCAACAAAGGGAGATAAGTCGGATATATTGATTGTGGCATGCACATTGCCATAGAAGTCTGGGAGGTCTATCTTGTAGGTGTTGGGACCAATTCGTTCAAGAACACGAAACTGCACATCACCTCGTTGATGGAGCTTTTTCTTCCGCGCAGCCGAGAACCGTTCGTTGCCCAATTGGAGCCAAACAAGGTCACCGGGCTCAAAGAGCATAGGAATGCGACCTCGGTTGTGTTGTGTCGAATATTGAATGGCGTGCCTCTCAAGATGCACCTTGGTCCTAGAATGGAGTTATTGAATTTGATCGGCTCAGTGTGCGGCATCAGCATGCTCTCCTTGCTTCAATTGCTTGGGGACCAAATCCAAGGGCGTAATGGGATTGCGCCCATAAACGACCTCAAACGGATTCAATGAATGTGCTGAATGTTTGGACCTATTATAGCAAAACTAAAGGATAGAAAGTAAGTCCTCTCACCGACATGGGTTTGACTTGAGCATCACTCGAAGGAGTGAGCCCAAGGTTAGGTTTGTGACCTTCGTTTGGCCATTAGTCTGGGGGTGTGTTGAGAGGGTTTCTTGACAATAAATAAATTTATAAGTCAAGACCCCGCTGAGTATAGCAGAGTCAGGATTGTTCCACAGGAAGCAAGGTTGTTCGTTTATCAACTACTAAAAAGCAAACAAAATCAAGCAAAACACTCACATGCAGCCTCGTTAACGACGTTGTCAGGGTCGTTAACGAACCACCATAAACAAAACTACTCAACTAACGACCTAAATAAATTCGGTACCGAGCCAAGTAACTCAGCAACGAAAATTAACTTAAGATAATTCAAATAAAAACAAAAATCTAGGACTAGGGACACCACAACATAGCCAAGCATATAAACTCGTAAGAAGATAAGATCATGCCTTTAAATAGATAGAATCATCAACTTTCGTTGACTATCAAGTAAATTAACCTACTTTCGCATCCTAATTCACTTAATGGCTTGCTTTGGATCTAAAGCTTGAAACTTTCGTATTCAAACAATATCAACCTTCAAGTTACTAACTTTCTCTTTCAATCAAGTTAAAAACTCAAATTACCTCAACTTTCATCTTGGTATAAGCACAACAAACAATCTCAATAATAGATAAAAGGCATTCAACACACAATCTCACTTATCCAACATGCTCAACTATGTCGGGCTTAACCCCGATCCTAGAAAAGAAGACTACTCACTAATCATAACTACTAAACAAATAAATTCAATAAAAGAAAACATTGAAAACTAATTACTACTCAAATTAAATAGAAAAATCTGTCTTACAGAAATTCAGAAGAAACCGAAAAAAGAACAAAACACCGAACCAAAATCTCGATCAACGAACTCGGTAACTTTCGTTCACCGACCTCCGAACTCGACTCCGATCCTCTCGCCTCTTCGGTTCTTCCTCCTCTCCAAAATCTCTAAAAAGTCTCCCTCTCTCTTCTATGCTAGATAGAAGGGTATTTATACTAAAAAACCTAAAAACTAAAAAGGCTAGAAGATATTAACTTTCCTAAAAAGATAGAAATAAAACCTAAAAGATAGAAATAAAATCTAAGAAGATAACAAGACCTAAAATACATAATATAATAACCCTAAAATTCACAAAAAGATACTCT
Organism: Fallopia convolvulus; assembly: GCA_964016875.1. Lineage (NCBI taxonomy): Eukaryota > Viridiplantae > Streptophyta > Magnoliopsida > Caryophyllales > Polygonaceae > Fallopia > Fallopia convolvulus. The sequence continues at coordinate 28,557,803 of OZ024732.1, forward strand.
ACCGACACGGAAATAATTTCCCGCACAGGATCGGTGAGTCACAAAGTCAACCCTCGAAATTTCTATCTCGTGGCCTCGTTAACAAGCCCTCACAGCCTCGTTAACGAGCCTGGGCTTGATTTCTTCCACACTTTATCTCGTAAATCTTGAACGCTGACTTCTTCAAACTCGTATTCCTCCGTCTTTCACTGTAGCACTCCAAATTCAGCTCCATATAGCTCCTTTTCCTTGCTAAAACCTACAAAATACACAAAATAGAGTAGCTTCCATATTTTCCATAGAAATATGCAAAACTATCCAAAAACACACCAAACTAAACCTAATAAACAAAGAAAACCTACTAAAAACTATACTAAAAATGTGAACATCAAAATATCCCATACTTAAACTTGCTTGTCCTCAAGCAATCACTTAAACACTAACCAAAACCAAACAAACATACTTATCAAGACATAGCCATCATCTAAAAAGCAACTTCTACACATGAGAAAAATATAGCAAAAGATTATTAATGTATTACACATATATGCACTAGATAGACATAAGAAAATACAATCCAACCTCACAAGGGATATAATCTGTTTCACTCAACTCTCAAGTGTTTAGGCTCATAAATACAATCTCTCAACTCATCTTATATACAAAAACTCATAGAAATTGGAACTTATATCACCAATACTCTCCACCCAAGATTTGTAAAAACAAGCAAAAACCATCAAGAGAACTTAGGGTGCTCAATGAAAAACTTCATAGAAGCTTCCATTCGGCTGGGTTGTAATGGGGCTTGGTAATAACAATAAGGCGTGGAAAATATTTGGTCATGTGGTGCTAATAATATCCGGGAATCAAAGACTCCTAAAAAGTCACACATAAACAAAACTTTCTTTTAAAAACAATATACCAAACTCACTCTTCTTTATGCACACTCATTTTCACGCACCCATTATCATCCTAGAAAGTCTCATAAGAAATAAAAGAATCTCTGATATTATCTATAAACACACATGCACTTCAAACTTCACTTCCTTTCTTTTCTTTCTTTTTCTGTCTCTTTATTACTCCCCTTTTTTTCTTCTCTTTCGCTCTCGATGCCTCGTTAACGAGCCAACTTCAGGGTCGTTAACGAGCTTCCGTATGTATTCTTCCATTATTTCTTTCTCATTACCTCCAACAAATAACTTTATTTTGTGCATCCTTTGCTTATCAAGAGATCTTTCTTTTACATAATATTAGAACAAGAGACTTCCAATCTACCCTTCCCAATAATCCTTCAATCAAAGCAAACATTATAAAACACTCCTCTCTTTTTTTAACACTCAACAAAAAATACCTCTCCAATCTAAGTCCTAATCCCCGGATAGGGTCAAGCTTATCTCGGCTAGGGAATAATTTTGTGGAGATAAAAATAAAGGCTTCAGGCTAGAATTGGTTGTCGAAAGAAGGATCATGTAAAGGTGGATAGGGAATAATAGGGCTTATAAAAATAAGTTCTCCACCATATGATTTTCACAAGTAATGAACTATAAATCCCATATGGGTCTCAAGAAATAGATAACCATCGCAATTCCAAGAGATAATATGCATATAGAGAGTAAATCACACAAGAAAAGAAGAGGGATTTATTAATGTTCTCCCTATAAGGCTAAAAATTCCTCACTAGGTAATGATTTTGTTGGATTGCATCACTTATGCTATAAAGTATATGTGCTCAATTTCATCAAATGCTATCTTCTTCTAAAAACAAATAATTTCAAGTTAAGAATCCGGTTATACTATTAAAGACATGCTTGCAAGGAATTATATGATTAAGCTAGCAACTACTATCATATAACCTAAGAAAGGGATATCTATCAATTCTAAAACTCTTTTTAGATTTTTTCAAATTTTTTCATTTTTTCTTTTTATATTTTTTTTGGAATAAAACAAAACTACTCAAAACACATAAACACTTAAGACAACAAATTATCTATTTTCTCCCACCCCATACTTAAAATTATAGTGTCCCCACTGTAAGAAAAATAAGAAGAAGGAAAAGAGATAGAAAAGAAAATAAATAAAGATAAAAAGAAGAAAAAGAAGAACATAAAAACTTACAAATTCTCAAAAGTGGGAAACAAGGAAAAACTTCATCTTCAGGCTGAATCAACGGTTTGGTGGAGGAAAGTAGTGCTCAAAGTTCCCCATGAAGTCGTACATCGTCCTCCAACGCTCAGCATCATTCGCCTCTCTCTGACGATGCCTCTCATCCTCCATCGACATGCGAGCAGAATAGACGGATTCCCATCTATCCATCCTCCTATGAATATGGTCATGATGGAGGTGAAGTTACTGCATCCGTGCAGAAAGATCCTCGGCCCATGGTGGTTGCATACTCGATCTTGTGTACTCAGGCTGAGGAGGTGGTGGATAGTGAGGCTGGAAATGATCTTGATACATCACCGGGTTGTAAGGCATGAGTCCATAGGACTGAGGGTCGGTAGGAGCTGGCGGTGGGTCGACAGAAGCTCTCGGCGCCTCGTTAACAAAGTTGGGTGCCTCGTTAGCAGTGTAGGAAGGAGGCTGGAAATGGTCGTTAACGAGCCTGGTGGCCTCGTCAACGAGGACATTGCTGCCCAGTACTTCCGTGTCGAGGTCTTCATCCTCGAGGTTTAGCTCCTCAGTTCCTCCCTAGGTGTCGGCTTCTTCAGTGTCGTCGCCTACTACCTCGGTCTCCTCATCTTCATCTTCATCTTCATCCATTGCATCTTCCTCTCGCTCAAACCTCGTCTCACACGGCCTAAGTGAGAGCTCATCCTCCGGCTTGGGTTCCAATGGGTAAGCATGACTCGTCCACGCCTCGTACCAATTTGGTACGTAGAGAAGCTCTAACTTATCGAGGGTCGGTGTAACGATGCGATCTTGTACTTTCACCTTGAATCCTCCCTCGGCTTGAATGAAGACACTGAAGCTATACCAATAGTTCTTGTTGAGGAGTTGGGCGTGGGCCGGTGTGTAGCGAGTGAAGTCAACTCCAAGGTTTTTAGCCAAAAGGCTAACCAAGTTGCCACACCAAACCTCCTTGGACTTGGTTGATTTCTCGATGTAGTAGAGCCATTCGTACCCCAAATTCAAGGGGTCGGGCTCCTCGAAAAGGATGGTGCGGAGACAAGCAACTTCCGTCCTCGTTGGCCTGTTCAACTCACTCTTCGGCCAAAACGTAGCGGCTAGGACTCGAAGAATGATCCTAAAGATGGGGTTGATGATGTTTGCCCCAGATAATGCCGTTGTGGAGGATTGGACTTCCCCGGTGATGTAGCTCCAAGTACGAGTCACTCTGTAATCTTTCAAGCTGTAGTCTCTAGACGGGTTCGGAAGCTCTAAAATTGTGTTGAACTCTGCCATGGTGAACTCGCGGCTCACATTGCCGAGCCGAAACCGGATTCGTCCCGCCGAGGTCTTCGACGAGAAGCTAGTCTCTAAGGTGGCCAAAAACTCGGATGTGAGGCCGGATAGTGTGGTAGATTCTCCTGCTTCAGGAGATGAGCGGCACCAAGAATAACAAAGGCCTCCTTGACGTCCGTGTAGATCCCCGTGTTTACAGCACTAGACTTCGAGAACCAACGGGTGTAGTGATCCTTCTCTAGAATGGCACGGTAGCGACGCACTTGGCCTTGAGTGCTCAAAATCACGTCGTCCACGAGAGGTGGAGATGGGGACCTCTAGTTCCTTCTCTTCTTCTGAGCTCGGGTAGAGGGTCTGCTTGAACTTGCCATGAGATCCTACAAAACAATCAAAAAATTTCCAAGATAAGATCCACTCAAAATAGATAGGCAAGAGACCCCCATACTTGGTCTCGAAATAGACTCGGAATTATTCGTTAACTACCCAATTGGGTCGTTTACGATTCTGGACTGGCATTGATTTTTGAAGCTATGCAGGGTCGTTAAGGAGCCTGGGTGGGTCGTTAACGAGCTGCCGAGAACCAAATCACAGAATTTCCGAGTTTAATCTACCTTAGAATTCAAGCAAAAATCAAGCATGCAATCCTTTATACTTCTTCACTAGTCACACAATCGGATATACGCACCCCATACTTGCTCGATTACCCATCCCGAACATGCTAAATTTACCCGAAATTTTGACATGCTAAGTTTAAAACTTGATACTATAACAAGAAAAATTCATGCTTTTCACAATCATCTTTTCACAATGGAACATCTAACATGAATATCCTTCTATAGATCTAGAATTACGAAGCAAAATCAAACTTTCATGGGCAAAAATCCAATTATGAACATCGACCTCTATATGAACTCAATTCTAGACATGAAATTTCTTCCCTAAAAACCATAAATCATGCAATTTCGAGTTAGGGTTTAAAAACATACCGGAGAACCGAGAAATTTGAAGAACAAGGGGTCGGAAATTGGGCGAGTAACGAGCTCGGTGAGGGTTATCGAAAGCTCGGATCTTCGACGGTGGAGGGAAGGGTTTTCGGGCTTCGGTAACGACGGTTTGCTCGGTGGTGGTTACTGCGGGATTCCGATCGGTGGGAGGGGGTCTTCAAGATCTTTGGTTGAGTTTTTGAGAAGGTTGGAATTGAGAGGATTTGAGGGTGGATTTTTGGAAGGGGTAAGAGGGTTTTATAGGAGAGGGAAGGGATAGGAATAGGAAGAGGGGGGCGACGGCATGGGTAGGTAAAAAGATAGATTAGGTTAAAAAAGACTTACCTGCCCGTTTGCCGAGTCGGTTCGTTCGAACCGGGTCGTTAACGACCCTGGGTGGGTCGTTAACGAGCCACCGTAGCCTCTTGGAGTGATTTTCGATCCCTTCTCCTGCATCTTGTTAGCTAAAAATTTATCCTAATTTCTATCCTAAAAATTACTAAAAAGAACTCAAAAGAAAGCTAAGAAATAATCTAAAAAAGAAAAGAAAAAGAAGAATCTAACTCTATACTAAAAGCGGGTTGCCTCCCGTAAGCGCTATTTTTAACGTCGTTAGCCCGACGTGCTCCTTTGACTAGTCCGATGATGTGAGAGCCAAGGTAACTCTGATCTCTTCATCCGGTCGGTTTGCTCATGGAACTTCTTTAGCCAGTGCCCATTAACTTTGAAGATTACACCTCGGTTATCGATCAACTCTACCGCTCCGTGAGGATAAATGTGATGAACCACGAATGGCCCACTCCATCGTGTCCTGAGCTTCCCTGGGAATAATCGGAGTCTAGAGTTGAAAAGAAGCACCTTGTCGCCGACGAAATAAGTTTTGGGCACTAATTTCCGATCATGCCACCTTTTAGTGCGCTCCTTGTAAATTTCAGCATTTTCATACGCCTTCAACCTCAGTTCTTCTAATGCTTGCAAGTCCATGAATCTTTTTGCTCCCGCCGCGTCAAGGTTCATGTTGAGCTCCTTTAGAGCCCATAATGCTTTATGCTCCATCTCGACCGGTAAATGACATGCCTTGCCGTACACTAGATTATAAGGAGTGGTGCGTAGAGGTGTCTTGTATGCTGTCCTATATGCCCACAGAGCGTCATCCAATTTGGAGAACAATTCCTTCCTAGAACGGGAAACTGTCTTCTCCAATATGTTCTTTATTTGCCTGTTTGAAACTTCAACCTGACCACTAGTTTGGGGATGATAGGGTGTTGCCACCCGATGGGATACCCCATACTTAGCCAAAAGTGCTTCAAAACTCCGCTCAATGAAATGAGAACCACCATCACTGATAAGGACCCTTGGAACGCCGAAACTGGGGAAAATGTTGGTCTTGATGAATTTAGCCACAGTCTTGGCGTCGTTAGTCCTTGTAGCAACATCTTCGACCCACTTAGAGACATAATCGACCGCAACTAGGATATACTTGTAGGGGCCTGGTGCAGGAAACGGTCCCATGAAGTCAATGCCCCATACATCAAATAGCTCAACCTCTAATATCCCGCTTAGTGGATTTTCATGTCTCCAAGTGATGTTGCATGAGCGTTGACATCTATCACATGCTGTCACATAAGCTTGCACATCCTTGAACATGGTTGGCCTATAGAGACCACTTTGAAGAATCTTCGCCGTAGTTTTGAATCCTTTTGCATGGCCTCCAGTTGGAAGTGTGTGACATTGACGGATCACATTCTCGATCTCCTCTTCTGGAACACAACGCCTAAAGAGGCGATCGCTCCCTTGCTTAAACAAGTAGGGATCATCCCAATAGTACTGTTTTACATCATGGAGAAATTTCTTCTTCTTTTGTTGGGTAAGGCCCTCGGGAATCACGCCTCCTACAAAATAGTTAGCGAAATCCGCAAACCAAGGGGCTTTTGACCCTCTAACAGCATGGATTGATATTGAGGAAGAAGAAGTAGAAGTAGGATAAGGAATGGAATTGATTTGAGCTAGTTCGGTTTCAGAAATCTTACCTGGATGGGTCGTTAACGAGCTTGGAGTCATTATTTTATCCTCGGTAACGACCTCCTGTGGCTCAGTAACGACCTGATTGACTGACATGCCGACCCATTCTGAAAGTTTATCCTTGTAATTTGTGCCTTCCAGCCTCGGCACCTCGTTAACGACCCTAAAGGGTTCGGTGACGAGGGTCTTGTGGAGTTCGACCTCGTTCAGCAGGAGGTGTTCGTCAGGTCTGGAATCGTTTATTGGCACCTCATTGTTGGACTCGGTGATATGCCCTACTGGCAATCTGGATAAGTGATCCGCCACTAGATTTTCTGCTCCCTTTTTGTCTCTTATTTCATGGTCAAATTCCTGCAGTAAGAGCATCCAACGAAGTAATCTAGGTTTGGCATCTTTTTTAGCCATTAAGTATCTAACAACCTCATGGTCAGTATAAACAATCACTTTGGATCCAACAAGGTAGGACCGGAAATTTTTCAAAGGCAAATACCACAGCAAGGAACTCCTTCTCCGTTGTGGTATACTTACTCTGCACCTCATCCAGCGTCTTACTGGCGTAATAAATGGCGTGGAGTTTTTTGTCCTTCCGTTTCCCTAAGACTGCGCCAACTACATAGTCACTGGCATCGCACATAATCTCAAAGGGTAATGTCCAATCTGGGGACTGCATAATGGGGGCAGATACAAGGGCAACTCTTAACCTGTAAAATGCTTCAAGACATTCTGGAGACAGATCAAACACTACATCTTTCATTAGTAGGTTAGTCAAAGGTTTAGCTATCTTAGAAAAATCTTGAATAAATGTCTGTAAAAGCCAGCATGCCCTAGAAAACTCATAATGTCTCTTACAGAAGAAGGAGGAGGTAGTTTTTCAATAAGCTCAATTTTTGCTCTATCTACTTCTATCCCTCTTTTAGAGACAAGGTCTCCTAGTACTATCCCCTCTTGAACCATGAAATGACACTTTTCCCACTTTAGCACAAGATTGGTTTCTTCACATCCTTTAAGCACTCGTGCAAGGTTAGCAAGACAAGAATCAAATGAAGAACCATAAACAGAAAAGTCATCCATGAAAACCTCTACAATATCCTCTATCATATCCGAAAAAATGGCCATCATACATCTTTGAAAGGTAGCAGGGGCATTGCAAATCCCAAATGGCATTCTTTTATAAGAAAAGGTTCCATATGGACATGTAAAGGTTGTTTTCTCCTGATCATCAGGGTGAATAGGAATCTTCCAAAAACCACTATAGCCATCTAAATAACAAAAATAATCATGTTGGGCTAAGCGTTCTAACACCCGATCAATGAAAGGAAGTGGGAAATGATCTTTTCTAGTAGCACTATTAAGCTTCCTATAATCAATGCACATCCTCCAACTAGTGGTGGTTCTAGTCGGAATAAGCTCTCCCTTCTCATTTTCTAACACAATCATCCCCCCTTTCTTTGGGACTACATGGACCGGACTCACCCATTGGCTATCCGATATAGGAAATATAATCCCAGCATCAAGTAATTTAATAATTTCCTTTTTAACTACATCCTTCATGTTAGGATTTAACCTACGTTGATGCTCTATGGTGGGTTTATGATTGTCCTCCATGTATATCCTATGCATGCAAAGGGAAGGGGAAATGCCAGTTATATCATCTAGGGAGTAGCCTATGGCTTTCCTATGCATCCTAAGCACATTCAGGAGTTTTCCTACTTCCTCGTCTTTTAATTTAGCATTAATGATGACAGGCAAAGTAGAATTAGGACCAAGGAATTCATACCTGAGAGAGTCTGGCAGGGGTTTAAGTGTTGGGGACGGTTCAACAGGGATTAGAATTGGATCTTCTGGTTCCGTCTTCAACACCTCCTCAAGATATTCAAAGGCTGAAATTTCATTGTCATCTGTCAAGGTCATTAACGATGCTGGTGGGATCGTTAACGAGCTTGCTTCTTCTGCCAGGAGATTCGGTAACGTGGCTGGAGAGCTCGTTGCTGAAACTGCAGTGGTTATTTATGCCCATCTTTGACCTAATTTCATCGCTTTGATGCTGATCTTCCTATAGGGTCTCCACATTCAATGATCTCTTTGTGGGTGTAGAGCATCTTGACTTCGGCTCTTTCGGTCTCCTTATTTGATTGTTTGAATCGGAATTCCGTCACCTCATCCCCAATTTCAAAAGTTAGAAGTCCCCTCCTAACATCGATTATGGCTCCAACTGTGGCGAGGAACGGTCTTCCCAAAATAATAGGCACCACCGGATCTTCGGGCATTATCATAACGATGAAGTCGTTAGGAACAAAGAATTTGCCTACTTGGACTGGAAAATCTTCTATTACCCCATGTAAAGCCGCATGTTGATGGGCTCTAGTGGTCCCATATTAGCTTTAGACCAGATTGAGAGAGGAACTAAACTAGCACTGGCGCCCAGATCACATAAAGCCTTGAACTTGTGGTTGCCTATGCCGATCGTTATTGCAAATCTCCCTGGGTCTCCTAGCTTTTCCGGTAGAGCTATTGATCTGACTTCATCCTGCATCTCTGTAATGGATCTTTTCCTGCTAAGAATATCTTTCAAAAACTTTGTGTAAGCCGGCATTTCGCTTAGGGCCTCAGCGAATGGGATGGAAATATTAATGCCCTGAAGAATTTTTACGAAACGCTTGAACTTAATCTCAGTAGAGTCCATAGGTTTCTTAGCTGGAAATGGAAGAGACTTCACCATTCTCGGAACCAAGTTAGGCTCGAGAGGTGAGAGTACCGGGTCGACACTGGGGTCGTTTGTTGGCCTCGGCGGGTCGTTACCGACCCTGGTGGGGTCGTTAACAACCCTGGGGTTGAGAGGAAGGCTCGGTTTAGAAAACTTACCTGTGGTAGGGTCGTCAGGAACCCTCGGAGCCTCGTCATCCTTGTATATGGGCTCGTTATTTGCCCTCGCTGGCTCGTTAATGAGCCATTTGGTGACGTCCTCTTCCTTCTTGTCCTCGGCTTGAACTCGCTCCGGCAATGTCTTCCCGCTCCTAAGGTGCACCGCTGCTATTTGTCCCCTAGGGTTCTCCTCGGGGCGGCCCGAGAGTTGCCCTTGTGGTCTCGGAATTTGGGCAGCGAGGTTCCCTAGTTGGGAATCAACACTCTTCTTCCATATATCGAACTCTCCCCATCTTTTATTTTGTTGGTTCAGGTTGGATGAACTTCATTAACCTTGTTGGTTACTCCGTTAATCCTTTCCTATAATCCTTGAACCCATGATGGCGGCTCCTGATGGCCTGGAGGTCGATAGGGTGCAGGTCGTCTATCTGGTGGGGGCACTGCATAGTTTTGACTTGTATTCTGATTGCCCCATGCCTGATAGTTGTTTGACCTGTCATGATAACTAGGTTGGTTCCTGTATGGTGCTCTCATATAATTCATCTCAGCAATTGTCTCAGCGGCTCTAACCTGCTCTATGTTAGTGCAAGCAGAAGTACTATGTGCAGAAGAACCACATTCTTGACATGATTGAGAGGATTTCAGAAAACTTACCTGCTTCTTCAGACGGTTGACCTCATCTTGTAAGAATTGATTTTTAACATCCGGGTCAACTTCGTCTCGGTTAGGTATGTAGAGACATTTTTGGGGCTGTGGAGTCTGTTGGGTTCCATACATGGCATCATAATTGGAAAGCTTATCCAACAGTTCCCATGTCTTTGTCGGATTCATCTCTATAAAACCGCACGCAGTATGCGTGTTGATGCGGTTCTTGGTCTCTGCGTTGATACCCTGGAAAAAGATTTCTTGCAAAACATATAAAGGTTGCCCATGAGTGGGGCATTGTCTAAGCATCTCTTTAAATCTTTCCCATGTTTCAACGAATGTTTCATTAGGCAGCTGGTGATAGGAGGTGATGCGTTTCCTCAACTTCGTCGTCTTAGCAGGAGGGAAGAACTTTGTAAGAAATTGATCGTACAAAGCTTTCCAAGTCCTGATAGATTTAGAAGGTATGCTCTCCAACCATCTCAGGGCCTTTCCAGTAAGAGACCACCTAAAAGCTTTTAACAGAACATATTCAAGTGAGACACCTTCAGCAGCTATGGTGTCACATAAATCAAGAAAGTTTCCAATATGCTCCATAGGGCACTCAGTAGGTTTCCCTTCAAACTGAGCCCGTTTAATCAAGGATATGAATTGAGATTTGATCTCAAAGGGTTTCTCTATCTCGGGAAGCACGATTGGAGACTCTGGCACCCTCAGTTCTGGATGCATGTACTGTTTGGCATTCCTCGGATAGGCATTAAGCTCCTCCTGTAGATGAGCATTAGCAGCTCGTTGACGCTCAGCGTCTGCAGCAGCGCCTTCTTTCTCTGTCTTCAGCGCCTCCATCTGATTCCGGAGTTCTTCCATTTGACGAGCCATCTCTTCTGGTGTGGCCATGGCTCGGTTCTCTTGGCGTCTACGGTGCAGGGAACGTTCAGGTTCTGAGTAATAACCAGTGTTATCAAACTGAAGCCTTCGTCGTCCTACCGGCATACGATGAGAAAACAGACAAAGAAAACAAAAATTAAAAACAAAAACGGGGTCGGGCTATTCCCGAACCCACAGATAAACTAACAAACTTGTTGCTTCCTCGGCAACGGCGCCAATTTGTTGAGAGGGTTTCTTGACAACAAATAAATTTATAAGTCAAGACCCCGCTGAGTATAGCAGAGTCAGGATCGTTCCACAGGAAGCAAGGTTGTTCGTTTATCAACTACTAAAAAGCAAACAAAATCAAGAAAAACACTCACAAGCAGGCTCGTTAACGACGTTGTCAGGGTCGTTAACGAACCACCGTAAACAAAACTACTCAACTAACGACCTAAATAAATTCGGTACCGAGCCAAGTAACTCAGCAACGAAAATTCACTTAAGATAATTCAAATAAAAACAAAAATCTAGGACTAGGGACACCACAACATAGCCAAGCATATAAACTCGTAAGAAGATAAGATCATGCCTTTAAATAGATAGAATCATCAACTTTCGTTGACTATCAAGTAAATTAACCTACTTTCGCATCCTAATTCACTTAATTGCTTGCTTTGGATCTAAAGCTTGAAACTTTCGTATTCAAACAATATCAACCTTCAAGTTACTAACTTTCTCTTTCAATCAAGTTAAAAACTCAAATTACCTCAACTTTCATCTTGGTATAAGCACAACAAACAATCTCAATAATAGATAAAAGGCATTCAACACACAATCTCACTTATCCAACATGCTCAACTATGCCGGGCTTAACCCCGATCCTAGAAAAGAAGACTACTCACTAATCATAACTACTAAACAAATAAATTCAATAAAAGAAAACATTGAATACCAATTACTACTTAAATTAAATAGAAAAATCTGTCTTACAGAAATTCAGAAGAAACGAAAAAAAGAACAAAACACCGAACCAAAATCTCGATCAACGAACTCGGTAACTTTCGTTCACCGACCTCCGAACTCGACTCCGATCCTCTCGCCTCTTCGGTTCTTCCTCCTCTCCAAAATCTCTAAAAAGTCTCCCTCTCTCTTCTATGCTAGATAGAAGGGTATTTATACTAAAAACCCTAAAAACTAAAAAGGCTAGAAGATATTAACTTTCCTAAAAAGATAGAAATAAAACCTAAAAGATAGAAATAAAATCTAAGAAGATAACAAGACCTAAAATACATAATATAATAACCCTAAAAATCACAAAAAGATACTCTACCGACACGGAAATAATTTCCCGCACAGGATCAGTGAGTCATTAAGTCAACCCTCAAAATTTCTATCTCGTGGCCTCGTTAACGAGCCCTCACAGCCTCGTTAACGAGCATGGGCTTGATTTCTTCCACACTTTATCTCGTAAATCTTGAACGCTGACTTCTTCAAACTCGTATTCCTCCGTCTTTCACTGTAGCACTCCAAATTCAGCTCCATATAGCTCCTTTTCCATGCTAAAACCTACAAAATACACAAAATAGAGTAGCTTCCATACTTTCGATAGAAATATGCAAAACTATCCAAAAACACACCAAACTAAACCTAAACTTATCAAAACTAAACCTAATAAACAAAGAAAACCTACTAAAAACTATACTAAAAATGCGAACATCAGGTGGTAACTAGTAGAAAATAGCAATTTGGTGTCGATTTTCCCCCAAAGTGATCTCCAAAAATGGCCCACAAACCTGGTGTCTCAGTCACTAATAATAGTTCTCGATACACCATGGTGCTTTACCATATTGTGAAAGAACAAACAAGCCACTTCCGTAATATTATTCGTGCTTTTACAAGCAATAAAGTAAGCCATCTTAGAAAATCGGCACACAACAACAAAGATGGAGTCTTTGCCTCTCTTTAACATAGGTAGGCCCGTGATGAAGTCCATAAAAATGTCCTCCCAAGGGGCGTTAGGCACAGGTAAAGGAGAATAAAGTCAAAAAGGTAAAGTAGTCGACTTGGCCTTTCGACATATAACACAACTCCTATAGAATTTCGTGACATGTGTGACCATGCTAGGCTAAAAGAAATGTTCACGCAATGCTGCAAGGGTCTTGTTCACCCCGAAATGGCCCCGTCCATCGTGATCCTCTTTAATAAGGAGGAGCCTTATAGAAGAGGTTGGAATACAAAGTTTTCCAACCTTGTATAAGTACCCCTCATCCAAGAAGTAAGAGTCTCATTCACGATGAACCGAGAACTTCTCAAAGATTGAACCAAAGAAAGGGTTTGAAGCATAAATCTCCTTAATCAAAGAGAAGCCAAGTAGATGAGTTTGCAATTGAGTTAGGAGCACATACTTTCGAGAAAGGGTGTTGGCCACCACATTATCATTTCCCTTCTTGTGTTGGACGACATAAGGGAATGTCTCCAAGAATTCCACCCAGTGAGCATGTCTTCTATTCAAGTGGGATTTACTCTTAAGATAGGAAAGCGCAACATGGTCACTATGGATCAAGAACTCCCACGGCCACAAGTAGTGCTTCCACATTTGGAGCACCCAAATCAAGGCATAGAGCTCCTTGTCATAAGTAGGATAATTTTACTCCAACTCCAACAGTTTCTTTATAATTTTCTCCAAAATAGAGAATCAAAAATCATATTCTTCAAAATAATTTTACTCCAACTTCAACAGTTTCTTTATTTTAGAGAACCTTTTTTTATTATATATAAATATTCTTCAAAAATATTATAAAATATAATATCACCTATTACAAGTTGAGATGATAGCACACATACATAATAAATTCCCTAAAAATATTTGGAGAATTTCCCAAATTTTGGGAAGAAGGCTCATTTCCCCTATCCCTATCATCTGGTCTTGTTCCCATGAAATTTGTGAAAAACTCAAAAGGTGACGTAACTGAAACCCTATAGGAAATTGGTAAACCCGTTGGAAAAAAAATAATAAAAAAGAAGAAATTAATTAGTTGATATGAAGATAGAAAAATTCAATCTCAACCGTTGAACTTTTATTTCACGATCGGGATTTGTTCAACTCTATCCATGGAGTTTTTTCACAACTCCACTGGAACTAAATCCCTCCCCTATCATGGGGAATATGATAGAGGAGTTGTTGGGGTAAAAAATTGTATTACATTATCCAAATTCACATTTTCCCATAACATGGAGAAGTTGTTCGTGAAGGAATTGTGTCCTTAATCTAATGTGCAATGACTAAGTTTGGAATAGGACAATTAATAAGGGATATTCAATCTGATTATTTTAGGAGTCGTAGTGCTTTGCTAGAAGCCAACTACGACTAATGGGGTTAAACGAGTTCAACTCATGGCTATTATAAACGGGTCCTTCATCCTCTTATCTCCTTCTCTGTACAACGCAGCAGCAGCAACACACAAGGACAAGGGCGGTGGCTCGACGACGGACTCTGACGGCTCCCTAGCGGTCCGATGATGCGCGGGGCGGCGCATCTGGTGGTGGTGTGGTGGTTCCAGACCCTTCTCCCGAAATTCCAAACGGAGGGAAAGAGAAAAAGGATCCTTGCTTTTGGAAAATTTAAGATATGTAAAAAAATTACTTGAATCTGAAATTTGGAGTTTAAATGGGGAAATTGAGGATTTTCTTGTTGGATTTTCGAAATTAACAAAGAACAACAATGAGGGATTTTTTTGTGTGTACATTTTTACCTTTGTTCTTACCCTATTTATGGAGGTGGAAGAAGCTTCTTCCATGGTGAGGTGGAATCCTCTTGAAGATAGCTTGTTGACGAGTACTTTTATGTCGCTGTAAAAGCATTGTCAAAGAAATACCTAACTTCCTAACCTAAGTATAGTGGAAGCAACGGTCGAACCCACAGGGACTCAGATTATTTGTATTTAAATAATATTACTAAGTAAAAGGGGGATTTTTATGGTTTCAAGCTAACAATCTAAGCAATTAAAACAGAGCAAATAAAACGATTAAAGATTCAAATATGGAGAAAAGCGTCCTAACTAGTTTCGTATCCATTGCATACATGAGTTTTGATCCTTGATTATTCTTATTTCGATTTCCCTTGACTAATCTATTGTGAATTTATGAAATTCAAGATTAAGGTGATTATTAATATACACTATCTTTAATAACTTTTTAACCAATTAACCTAGAAAACCTTCTATGCCAAATTGATCATGCAATTAAGTTCAAAGCATTCAATAGAAACAATAATCATGAATTCCACCGTCTATTCATGAAGTCTTGTGATTGAATTCTTCGCCTTTGATTAACCTTATTCCACCGTCTATAAGTTTAATCAAAGGATTCATCCATGAATAATCAAATTCCACCGTCTATTTAATTATTCTAGTTGTAATTCAACCTAGAAATAGAATAGGTGATCAAGCTATTATAATCCTAAGTGAATTTAATCAATCAAGCATGGAGAGATTCAATCTAGTCAAGGCAAACTGAAATAATTCAAATCTCACACACAATCGTGCATACAACTTCAACTAACTAGTTGGACATGAGAAAATTAGCTAGAAATTGACATTAAAGAAGAATAAACTTACAAGAGTTAAATTTCTCTTAAATTGCAAATCTAGGGTTTAGCCTCCCACAAATCTCCAAATTCAAACTAACTTAGAACACAAAGTAAAAGAAAGCATCCTAAAATAAACCCTAAGAAAAGTATTTATATGGCAACTAGAAATATCCAAAAACAATAATACGGTCAGCCCAAAAGATCACACGAAGGCTTGAGTCGGCGTCGCACATACGCGCCAAAGCGCGGTTTGAACCCTCCAAAGCGCGGTCGCGGAATGGCCCCTATTGCCCGCGTTTTGCCTGCATCAACTTTAGTGACACTTTAGAGGCTGTTTTGACCCCTTTCGAGTTGGAATTTGAACTCAAAGTATAGATACGAATTGTAGATCTTCGAGTTAGCTTTCCAGTGATACCAAATTCAGCTTCATCTGACCTCTATAGCTCCCAAACCAAGCACTGCAATATAGAGGTGTCAAAACAAGACTCTAATGCATGACCCGGGTTTAAGCGTTTTTATCTCTCAAGATCTTAGGCCTTAGCTCTTCCAATCTTCACTTCAATACCCTCCACTCGTTCCTATCTCTGATCCTTAGCCTCTCATCCACCATATTTCACCTTCCAACCTGAAATAAAGCACACAAACGCGTAGATTCCGAACTAAACCGAAATAAAATCTAAAATACACTTTAAAGCGAAATTCTAGCTAAACATGCATAAAACGAGAATAAAAACATGCTCTAAGACCTATATCTGTATGCTCTATCACTTTTCTAGGTAGATAAAAGTTAAATTGGTGGAAAAGAAGGTGGTGCATGTAGGAGGATTGGTGGAAGAGAAGAGGTGGAGCTGAATGGATTGATTGAACGTCAAATCAAAAATCCACCACTGGAGCTTCTTGCAAGAAGGAAGAGATAAGGAAATAAACCAATTTAATTTCCCTTAATGACAAGAAAGTCTTGATAGCATAGCGGAATGAAGGAGAGTTGGGCATTTGGAAAATGCAAGAGGTTATAGGTTCGAGTCTCACCTTTTTTCACATTTTTCTTTTGCCCACATTCGTTTGTTTTTCATTTAAAACTTACTTTAACGGAAATTAAATCAAAATATTATTTATAATTTATTATTTATAATTAATTATTTAAATTTTTGTATTTGCTATCAAGTTAAATTTTTATTCAATTTTATAATTATGAATTTCCTAATAAATAGTAACTTGATATTTTAAAGAAATATTTAAATTAATAAATTTAATATTTCTTTTTATTAAAAATTGCAGCTATTACACTATCGACATCTATTGTGACAACAATGGTGCCATACCTCAAGCCAAGGAACCGAGTTCGAGCTCCAAATCTAGACACGGTATAAACAAGTATCACCTTATTCGGCGCATAGTCTCTGAGGGTGACATTAAGATGTGTAAGGTGCATACAAATGATCGACAACATTGCAGATCCATTGACCAAGCCTATGCCTAGGCCCAAGCATGAGAGTCACACTAGGGCTAAGGGTCTCAAACACCTTGGAGAATGGCTTTGAGATTGCATTGTATTATATTTTATGTTGAGAGTGTTAGACACTAGTTTTATGTTTGACTTGATGATTTTATGATATATGATATTTCATCCTTATTTATATATTGTTTTAATCGATATTAAATAATATGTCCACATAATTCATTATTAACAAATGGGATCACCTTAAGTGTTCTTGTGAATGAAACCCCATTAAGTGAAATGAAGTTTTGAATTATTGAAAGTCTATAGTTCGAAATCATCAAATGGATATAGATGATTTTATTAGTAACTATATTGTAAGTTGATTGATAGCGCCAAGTTTCATGGGCTATAGGGACATGGAGATGTCTAGTCTTTTACATATATGTGTATGGATGATACATGTAAGACTGACCCACCTTAAGACTCTCCGAAAGAGATTGTAAAGTTTTAAGTTAAACCATGATTAGTAGATTCCTCAGACATGAGTGTGTTATGGTCTCTCTTGATAATTTGTATTTCTTTGACATTGTTAAACGCTTTCCGTAAAAGGGAGTTATAAAGCCAGTAGTTGGGATTGCCAAAAGTTGAGTGGGAGCCATAGTAATACAAGACTGGAGAAGTCCTCCTAGTTTGTGTATACAATGATACATTGAATAGGATTGGTGTTTCGACCACTTGAAGAGCGAGAACTGAAAATACATGGCCATGTTCGGATGATTATTTTTCATTCGTTCAATTGACAGTTCAAACTCGGAGTTCAAGAAACACATTTGACATTAGATATGAATGTCACCATATCATCAAATAAGACACTAAGAGACAAAGGTATCTTATATTGCACACTTGTTTAAGGACAAGTGTGAGATTGAAGGAATTGTGTCCTTAATATAATGTGCAATGACTAAGCATGGAATAGGACAATTAATAAGAGATATTCAATCCGATTATTTTAGGAGTCGTAGTGCTTTGCTAGGAGCCAACTACGACTAATGGGGTTAAACGAGTTAAACTCATGGTTATTATAAACGGGTCCTATGTGGTCACACACTTAGAGTTGACGGACTAGATCAAAACAAAAGATGGTTTTATTATTAATGTATATTAAATATATACTAATAATAATGAGATAAGATTTATTTGTGAAATAAATAAATAATGAATGAAAAGGAGTTTCATTTTGGATGAAGGTTACAAATGAAAGAGTTTTGTAACTCTCCTCCAAAATTCATTATTCCTTATCTAAAAAGAAGAGGTTACAATTGGGGTGAGATATATTTAAATGTGATTGACTCTCCTCGTGTTGCTATGATTCCTTCTAGCTTTTATCCTCTCCATTTTTCGTTCCCTCCATTGTTCTTCGTCCTAGCAGTCGAAGTCAAAGGCGATCTTGATCATGCTCGTGTGGACCAAGTAGAGAAGTCGCATTTGAGGCTTTATTTCTCTTTCGTTTCCTCGTTTTGTTCCGGTTCACGCATCAACATGTATCTTCTATGAACGATGATTGATCTATTGATAATGCATGAAGATCCTATTGATAATGCATGAAGATCCTACCTAGAAGTTCTATGACAATTAACCACATGAGAAACTAATCCTCAAGTTCAATTCTAGTTTTTCCAAATAGATAGAACCACCTCTCGATGCGCTCTCTATTTTTTTTACTTACTTAGACTACCACCTCTCGATGCGCAACCTAAACAAGACTCGAACAAGTTTAAACCTATTAGATTAAGCTCCTAGAATCAAATCATATTAGTTTTCCAACTCAATTCAAGCAAAAGGTATTGAATCTAATTCGCTTCACATTGTTGGGATCAACCAAACCCTAGAACTATAGAGTTTAGCCTAGCATAATTAAATTCATGATCAAAACAATTAAATCAAACATGGAATTAGAATAATAACAATAATTGAAAGAGAAACTTACTAGAAATTCAATTGAAAGAACAAAGTAGATTCAAAGTAGCAAAAATCCCAACTTGAAAGAACGTAAACTCAAACCCTAGAATTTGTCTCTTCTCTCTACTTGAAATTAGAAATAATAATAATGCATAATAATATCATATCTTATGCTCCAAGTAGTCTTATAAAAGCCCTAAAACTTATGCTAAAAGATATCCCAAAAATAAAACCAACTCGGGCCCAAAAAGGAGTAAGAAAGGCCCAAAACTCTCGCGCGCAGTGACCTGATCACGACCCGTGACCTAGGTCACGACCCGTGATCTCCCATCTGAGAGCACATATTTGCTCTGTTTGCCCTTGTCTTGGCTCGTGATGGCCTCCACGACTCATGATTGCCCTTCTAACCTCTTCCTTCACTCCTTAGCTTACATTTTGACTTATAATACCTCCTCCACAACTCTTGAAAGCTCTTGGAATCCTCAAATCTTCATTCCTTAGTGTTAGTTGTGATCTTTAAGCTTCACTAAGATCTTGTCCTCATGTCTTCCTCTCCATTTGACTCCAAAACACCATCAAATGACCTATAAAAGCAAAATAAACTTGTGTAGACCTCCATACTACGAATAATACGAAAATCAACACAAAAAGACCAAAACCTAAGCTAGAAAAGGAGAAATCTAATCCTAAATGCATATGCAAGCCAAGTAAAACTAGATGACATCATTAACGAATCTAATAAACCTTCTGTTGGGGGTTATCTTATAACTTGTTGTTTATGTCCAAATGCAGTTTACTAATTTATTTCAACTCCAACTCATATTCAATCTAGTTATCCAACTAGTTAAACAATGTGTATGTCCAAACACACCGTATATATACTCCCTTCATTCGGAAATACTTTTCATTCTAGCATGTCTTTTTTCTGTTTAGCTATATTCGTCGTTCTACAAATTTATCAAGTTTTTTCAATTTTATCTTTAAAAAGACTCAAATAATAATAATAATAATAATAATAATAATAATAATCATTCTCAATAAGAAAAATTAAGCAAATTGATTATGGAAAGATATTTAGGCAAAATAAAACATTTTTTAATATTTTGTTTTTATTTAGGTAAAATAAAACAATTTTTAATATTTTTGTTGATTCATAAAATGGCAAGTATTTCTAAACTCGTGTATAGTGTAAATCCAACACTAATTGGATGAAAATCAAACTTGGATTTGAATAAGATGGCATGTGAAAAAGTAAAATTTTAATGAAATTTGGAAAGTTTCTTGGAAAAGATATTTAACGTGTGGAATCTTACGTTTTATTTTTTTATTGTTACATGGAATGTACTCAAGCTGTTGACTTTCTAGCAAGAAGACATTTCAATGTCCCTCTATTTTGTCAAACTATTTCTTGCTTCCAATCAAGAACAATGATAGAAGATCATTTATGCACTTTTTATTTTTCAAGTCAACAACCTTTGTTGTTGGACTTTGTTAAGATCATCCATTGTGATGATTTAGGTTACCCTATGTTAGGTCACCTAATGTTTGCCTTGCTTAGTTCAAAAAAATATATAATTAAGAATACATGAAAAGTTGGAAGTGGTAATCTGGTTTCAGGCATAATAGTCTCCCGGAGAACAAACGGTGGAACTACAGACTTGAAAAAAGAGGAGATTGAGAGGGTTTAAGCATTCGGAAATCCCGTTGGTTTGTGTAATATTCATAATGAGTGTTCTTGGCCACCGTTGTCAATATGTCCGAGTGGTTAAGGAGACAGACTCGAAATCTGTTGGGCTTTGCCTGCGCAGGTTCGAATCCTGCTGTTGACGAAATTTATATTTTTTTTTAGATTTAATTTCGACAAAATGGACATATTGTTGTGGCAGTTCTAGAGAAGGTGATGATTCTCAAAAATACCCCAGTTTTTGCAAAAACCTCTAAAATTAAGAACAAACATGTTCATTTCATTTTACACTACAATAAAAGCACATTTGTTCGTCCATTTTGCAATACTAGGAAATGCATCACATAGCATGCTAGAACTCAATGCAAGCATGGCTCAGCATTTCCAAGTAGAATTTAATAAATGCGAGGGCTTAATGCTGATCAGCATGATACACAGTTGACCTGTGGGAGTCATCATTTGGAACACAAGACTGATCATTCAACGAGATATTCCTCCAAATTTAAAACACAAGGTTCCTGCAGCAGAAAATGTTAACAAAGAGCATGTCAAAACTACAAACATATTACAATCTGGAAGAAATCATACTGGAACTAGTTATCAAACATACTTGCTCCCACAATGATGGAAATCTAGCTTTTGAATCTTTGGACAACAAATAAAACAAGCTATAGTAAAACGCACTGCTCATCTCTAGGCTTACCAATACATGCGGCGTGAAGAAAGGCAGCTCATTTCTTGGCATAAGTGATCTCCATGGGGTTCTGAGGGGTAATTTTAAAGCCCTGAAGAGCCTGCATGGCTATTGATGATTGCTCCTCATCTTCAAACTCTACAAATGCAATACCTGGCTTTGCTTCAATTACTCGCACTTCCTTGAATCCTGGATATTGTTGGAAGAGCAATTCCAGCATCTTGCTTGTTGTCTCATAAGGCAAATTCTGTATGAACAGGATACTGTTGGGAGATGCTTCTTCTTCTTGTGTATTTGATTTTCGGTAAGGGGCCTGTGCATGATAGTGTAAGCAGAAGGCTATCAAGTTCACAACTCGAATCATAAACATATAAATGCTTGGTTTCTTATGTTTGGAAAAACAATGACAGAAACTAGAATAAATATTATTTCCATATAAACTTGAACTATTAAAATTAACACAATACACAGCTTTTGGTAGTAATCAAATCAAATTCACAAAGTGACAGCAAAAACAAAAGGCAATACAAAAATGAATGAATTAATTTTAAAGACATCCAAAAAATTCACTAATTGTGTTGAAGTATGATGCTTTGAACAAGCAGTGACTCGGCTGTGCATGCCACAAGATCAAGCAAAGTTTTTTTTCCCCCTTTTCTTTCTTTTATTTAATGACAACAGAAACAGCAAACTTACAACTGGAACGCCATTATTCTGAGCAGCACCTTGCGTTGTTTCTTCTGTGCGTTGTTTCTTTTCAGCTGAACAAAATAAATCACTTCTGTTAAAACTTCAAAATATTCAGAACTAACAAATCCATTAGTTCCCATGACCAGAGGTTATACTTTTGAGGGGAAACTCACGGAGAATAAGTTCTAACATATACACGAGCATTAAACAAGCATTCCTTCTAAAAGATGTCCATACCATCAAATTAGCACAGCTTTAATCCCATATGTATACTAAAATTCTAGAATGATTACACATAAATGGGACACTGGTGGTATTTAAGAAATTGATAGTGGCATAAGAAAATCTAAAGGATGCAAATTTATAAAGTTATGTACATTGATTTTAGCATTGAGGGCAGCATGTACATTTATAAAGTTATGTACTTTATTTTATAGAGGTAAAAGAAAATCCACAAGATGTGGTATTAGAAAATTGATATTGCTATGTACAAGATCGATCTGGCTCGGGTGCTAGTGAGCATGACAAATCTTGACAGTTATACCATATTCCAAAAATAGATTATCTCCTCCTATTTCCATATCAAATTTTTTGTTTTATTTTTTAAGAATTCACTTAATTGTGGGAGGGTTTTAGAGGTTTCACCCAGTGTTCTAAAAAACGCTAGGCGGAGAAGGACCGCCTAACGCCTAGACGGCCTAAACGCGCGCCTATACAGACTAGACGGTCTCCTAGACGGGCTGGAAGGCTAGACGGGCTAGCACCTTCGAGCGCCTAGGCTGAGATTTTTTAGAACAGTGGTTTCTCCGGTGGAGACTATTGTTCTTGAGAATAATCACTTTGTTTGGCAAATAGGACCTTAATAGTAAATTGCAATAACCACATATTTAACAGCCTATATATCCATAAAACAAAGAAATGAATGACAGTGTCGCATACCTTTATCTTCTTGCTTTTTCTTCTTCTCATAGGTTCCATCTTCCTTCGCAATGCAATCAGACTTAGATTTTGCATATTGTATCCGCTGCATAGGATAAAATCAAGGCCATGCATTATAAATGATGAAAAAAGTAGGAATTTCTTGATAAGTATCTACCAAAGGTTGTTGCATTTTAAGAAACTTCTTCTATTTTAAAGACAGGGAAGGTGCAACATTTCGCTACTAATCTGCTCTATAAAAACCAAAAAAAAACTCAAATAGTCATTGTAAAACACGTCCTCCAAAAATATAATTTTCAAGATAACAGCATTTCATCAAAAATAGATATATAATGGTAAGTTGTTATCTTATAACAATATTTCAGAAATGCATGTACAATGTCCTAATTTGGGCCCATAAAGGATTATCTTAGAACAGACAACAGTATCAGCTAATCTGGAGCTTCAGGATATATCATTTCTAAAACACAAAAAGCTAATGCATGAATTAGCAACTGCTTAGAAAATCAAAGCCAAAGCAGCGTACCATAGGTTTATCGTACAAAGGGAAGTTTTGCATTTGCCGAACAGCATTACTAGCAGCTGTAACTTCACTAAAACAAACCCATGCTTGACCTCGAAGCTTAGGTGTTTTCAGAGCAACAACATCCAAGATCCGACCATATTGAGAAAATAAGCAATAGAGTGATCTTTTTAACTCTGCCAAAAAAAAAAAAGAAGAATTTGAAGATCAGTAGAATTTTAGATAAACTTAAATCAAGTATTTTTTAAGATAATAAACCTAAATATCACTGAACAGTTTATATTGTAGTAGATCCACCAAAAAAGAGGAGCTAGTTGCAAGTTCAAATCCACATTGTTTTTCAACAATCATTTGCTAAAAAACTATTTTAAAATCCTAAAACTTGGTGGTGATTGATGTTCACAAGTGCTTAGTGTGTTACCCACATGATTACAATCTTCCTTTTTCAGACTACTGTACATAAGAACTAAGAGCAAAGCAAAGAGGTATGGTTAACAGTGTTCAAGAAGGCCTCGCCTGGGCGCACACCTTATGCCTAGCCGATGAGGCACAAGCCATAACGCATTTTAGGCTTTTAGCACATAAGGAAGGCCCATTCCAAAAGGCCCCACGCCTCCTGCACCAACCCTTGAAAACTCCAGGTACAAAGGCCAGCGCCTCTCGGGTTGGGGGGCATTTGATTGTTAGTCTACTAATCATATTCTCATGTAATGCCATGCACACAGTATTTGAATTATGGATGTGCAAATTGTAGGTTAAATTTGGATGTTATGACATTTGATATATTAATTATTATGGATTTATTAGATTTCCTGCGAATGCGATTTTGCACATATATATATATATATATATATATATAGTTTACAGCACATTATGTATGAATGTGTGCCTTGGCCTCTCACCTGATGCCTTGCAAGTTGCAACTAAGCAATTGGCCCCTTATCGCTTTTTGGTACCCTTAACCTTTTTGAACACTGATCGTTAACAAATTTATAAGTTATGGTGAGGCTTTCAAGCAACAATAAATTTTGGGAAATTCACTTTTTTCATTAATAGGGACTATGTTTCAGTGTACATTTTGTCCCTATGTTTGAAAAAGTAAACTGCAATTGGATTTTGTACATCTAGATTTTGCAGTTGATAAAATCATTTAATTTCCAAAATATATCCACAGCAAGCATGGTCATGTTGACAAGAATTCAGAGACCAAGCAAATTTATATGGTGCAATAAACAGCTAGGTCAAAATCACACAAGGACTTAGAATCAATTCGAAAGCATCATGTAACGAATCGGGATTTTACCTATATATCTAATGAATTTTCAACACATAAGTAATAAATAATAAGCCATAAACACAATGCTACCGCCAATAGCGCAATACCCATTATGACGGTCAAAATCTCAAATCCAGAACAGTCCAGAACAGGTAAACAATCTTGCCAGGCAACCGGCACATTGATTCCATCTCAAATTCTCGAGGAGACCAAAACCTAAAGCCACTCAAAAGATGATACCGAGGGCATCTCATGCTATTATACTAGGGTTTCGAGCATTCGAATCAATTATTCCGTGCTATAGAATTACAAGATATTGAGAGAGAGAGAGAGAGGTACCATCTTTCTTGACTTTTTCATTGATATTCTTAACATAGATGGTTTGATTGGGCGGGATATCGCCGGAAAGCATGGTGCCAGTATCTCCTAGGAGCGAAGCGCCGATGAAGGTTATTGTGCTGTCGGAGAAAAATCTTCGTCGTCTAAAACCCTAGGATAGCAAAAGAAGGCGCTAACCGAGGCTTCCCCAAGATCCGTACTTTCAATATTTCTATTTTTTTTCCTCTCCCCTCGTCGTC
The DNA here is from genome assembly GCA_964016875.1 of Fallopia convolvulus. Classification (NCBI taxonomy): domain Eukaryota; kingdom Viridiplantae; phylum Streptophyta; class Magnoliopsida; order Caryophyllales; family Polygonaceae; genus Fallopia; species Fallopia convolvulus. Next base: position 28,582,938 of record OZ024732.1, read on the forward strand.
TAATGACCCAAAAGGTGAAAAGGGCTACAAGTCTACAACAATCAACAATGGTATTGGGTTTTGGCCCAATAGAAGAAAGGATTATATATCTCCTTCTTTAGAACTTTTTTTTTTTATTGGGAAGTCTTAGGATTTTTTTTTGAATAAATTGAATTTGTGTACTATTTTAATAATGGATTTGAGTTAATTATTAATATATATCTTCTAAACCTGAAGCATTTTTGGGCAGATTCGTCATTACAAATTTATATCCCAGCCACCCTATTTTTAATAATAATTTTTTAATCAATTATATATAATGTAATCAATCACCTTATGAAATTTTAAATTTTATACCCTCATCTTATTTAATTATTTTTTTTATCAATTTAAGATTGGATAAATTTTTATTTTTACCCATTATTTTTATTTTTGCTCATGTTCATTATATTATAATATGTAATTATCATCTATCCATATATTAATAATATATATTCAATTTAGTCACTTTATTTATAAAAATATTTTATATTATAATACACATCAATTTTTTATTTATATAATTTTTCTCATCCATACATATCGTACATGTAATTTTATGCACATACTATATACTTTAGTCATGTAGTTATTTTTTAAAATTTGTCTTAATGTTATTTTTCATCCATATGATAGTTTTTATATATGATAATTAATTTCCTATCCATAACAGAATATAGTCACATAAATCTTTTTAAAATTTGCCTTAGTGTAGTTTTTTTTATCCATATATATGACACTTTATTTAATTAAATGAGATTGGATAAAAAAATTGACTCTACCCATTATTTTTATCTTTATTCATGTGCATTATATTATAATATTTAATTATCTTATATCCATATAGTAAAAATAAAATATACGATATAAGAATTTATATATTTTTTCAATTTACAATGAGATTGGATAACTTTTTATCTCTACTATTTTTTTATCTTTGTTCATGTTCATTATATTATAATATTTAATTATCTTCTATCCATATAAATGTTATAGATAAAATATATTGCATAATTGATCGTATGGTTATTTTTCACGATTACGGTTTGTACGTACAACATTTATTAAAAGTATACTATATGGATAACGAAATTTGCAAAAAGTATAATTAAATTGATCAATTTTAACGATTACGATTTGTCGTACGGATATTAACTTTATCTTGAAATTTTTTTCATTATATTCTAATATTTAATGATCAATTTGGTATGATTATCAATTTGAAAATTTGGTACGAGTTCATGTCATTAAAATTTACGGTTGGTTTGGTCAATTCATTGCGGTTTTTGTGCGAATTCGGATCAACCTAATGAGTAAAGAACGTCAACTTTTATATGTTTATTACATAAATATTATAAATAATATTTTTAATATTAAAATAATATTATATTTATTTTAATAATACAAAATATTATTATAATTAGCTCAAATATTTATAACATTATTTATCATATAAATTATAATACCTACATCATATTTAAATAATACATTATAATTTTTATTTTTAAAAGTCCTCGGGCAAGGCCCGGGTCATCAACTAGTACCTCTACTAATTTTATTAACTTTATAGCTTTTATCCATAATCTATCTATCTATATACATATAGAGCTTACTACACTTCTTAAGAATAAGCACTTTTTATTAAAAAAAGTATTGCTCATTTGGCTTGAAATATGTGAAAAATAATTATATTTCACGCTTTTCAAGATAAATAAGCAAAGTTTTTTTAAAAAGGTACGGTACTTATTTTTTATAAGTGTAGCAAGCCCATAAGACAACTATTTTTACAATAAATACTTATACATTCAATATGAAATTTTATTAACACAAAGATACAATGATACATATTCCAATGCTTAATATGAAATTTTATGCACAAATACATCATAAGACATTGATTATATAGAGAAAGAGTCACGTGAGAATGGATGCCCAAGTGAGAAATAAGAATAAATCTCGCTCGTTCCTTCCAAAAAAATCAACGTCCCTGATTAGACATTAATTAAAAAGATAAAATACGACACGCGCGAATTTTTCCAATATTTTTTAATAAAAACCGATACGGGCGAATTTTTCTCGTACTATTCACGCATTTTTTCAAAAAATACGTTTTTATGAGACGCGCCCAGTTTGTTCATCAAAACTAGCCAATTATTCATCAATATTGACCAATTGTTCATCAATACTAGTTATTTGTGGATCGAGTTTTTGATAACAATGTTCATCGATTTCGAATTTTTTTGATGTTAAATGTTATTTTTTAACCTTATTTATGTGTATGAATACAATATTATCTGGTTTATGATGCACATACAATTATTTTATATATATATATATTTGTTCATTGATATACTCCTATTTGTTAATTGATATAACCTTATTTGTTAATTGATATACCATTATTTGTTCATTGGTATATCATTATTTGTTCATTGATATACTCATTTTTATTCATTGGTATATCATTGTTTGTTCATTGATATACCTTATTTTTTCATGGATGTACCCCTATCTGTTCATTGATATAACCTTGTTTGTCTATTGTTTGTTCATTGATATACCCTATTTGTTCATGGATATACCTGTATTTATTAATTAATATAACATTATTTGTTCATTAATATACCCTTATTTGTGAATTGAAATAAACTTATGTTTGTGTGTCAATACCGTCAATTTATAAATTTAAGACACCAGAATCCCGACTGCGAATCGTATTCACACACACTCAGAGATCGAGAGATAGAGAGAATTAATTGACTATTCCTACTTATAATAGTAAGTGGGATAGGGTTGCAACTTTAGAAAATTTGCATGTCAAAAAATTGGTAAACTAGCTAGTGTTGATTTTTGGAGTGCCATATATTCTATATAAATTAAGTCTACAGCATGCATCGTACATTTTTGCACTTAAAATTTAGATCATCATCTCTGGCCCGAGTGCTTTCTTCCCATAGGCCATAGGCCATAACAACTTTGAATTCAAAAGATGCAAAGTGTTAGCAAAATCCTGTTTCTTACCGTGTTCTTGATGGGATTTAGCTTCGGACAACGTTCGCCTGATTTTTATGCAGCATCATGCCCCAAGGCCCTCTCCACAATCCGAGCAGCAGTCTACAGCGCGGTGGCTGCAGAGGGCGGTGGCTGCAGAGCATCGTATGGGGGCTTCCTTGCTCCGTCTCCATTATCACGACTGTTTTGTTAATGCATGTCTTCTCTCTGTTCGATACGATCATCCGCTCTCTCTTTCTCTAGCTAGCTAGCTTGATTAATTAATTAATCCACGAAGAATGTACTGTTTTGTTAACGCAGGGATGTGATGCATCTGTTCTACTAAACGACACATCCTCGCTCAAGGGAGAGAAAACGGCCAGCCCCAACGCGGGCTCCCTCAGGGGATTCGACGTCATTGATAGCATCAAGTCTCAAGTCGAAAGCATATGCCCTGGTGTCGTTTCTTGCGCTGATATACTTGCGGTTGCTGCCGAGGAATCTGTTGTTGCAGTAAGCGCCCAAACGCTACAAGATCGACCAATATTACTTGGATTTTGAAATATGCATTCATGTTAACAAAATTTCTGTTATTGTCTTAAGTTAGGCGGACCCGGATGGACGGCTGAGCTAGGCAGAAATGACTCCTTGACTGCAAGCTTAACCGCTGCAAACTCCGACCTCCCCTCCCCTTTTATGGACCTCAACGCCCTTATATCCGCCTTCTCCAACAAGGGCTTCACCCCCAAAGATATGGTTGCTCTTTCAGGTGAAGCCAATTTAATTTGACACATTCAAAGCAAAAGGCCAAACAATTATTAATGGCAGTATCTCATATAGTACCATGAGGTCCCTGTTTCGACTCACATGGTTGCTTATCATTACATTGTTTGTTTTTTTGCTTTAATTTCGCAGGAGCACACACGATTGGCTCGGCCAGATGCGTTGTATTTCGAAACCGGGTTTACAATGATAGCAACATGGATGCAAAGTTTGCAACAGGGCTGAAATCGAGTTGTCCAAGCGTAGGAGAAGATGACAATCTTTCTCCCCTGGACACCACAAGCCCTGTCACTTTCGATGTCGGCTACTTCAAGGGCCTTCTGAGCAACAAAGGACTGTTGCACTCGGATCAGCAGCTCAACAATGGCAGCTCCAGCACCACCGCGTCTCAAGTATCGTCTTATAGCACGAGCACCTCGCACTTCTTTCAGGATTTTGCGAGTGCTATGGAGAAGATGGGTAGCCTGAGTCCACCGAGTGGAACGAGAGGGGAGATCAGGATAAACTGTGCAAAAGTGAACTAAGTCATCTCGTGTAGCTGGGTCATTTTTAATATAAAGCTCACCATATAACATGAGAAGTTCTATATATGTATGTATCCCAACTAGTAATATCATATTATCACTTGTGTGTTTGCTTTCGCCTTTTGGGTTGTGTGTATGGATTCACCAAGCTATCTGATTTGGCGCTGTAATAAAGATAATCATGTGACTGATATGTTGGATTCTTCGCGTGTGAAGTATTGATTTTCTTGAAAATATGTCGGATTCAAACAAACATGTGAGAATGATTAAAAATCAAAAAATACGTGCTTGAAAATGACCATTAATATCACAGAACGGAGGGAGTATATACTTAGGCTTAACCCTTTAATCTTCTTCCCCACATAATACTCCCTCCGATCCAAAATAAGTTTCGTTTTAACACTTTACTTTTGATCCATTTTATGTGTCGTTTTAAGTTTTCTAGGCAATTTATTAGGAGTGAGTTATGAAAATACTTATTGGAATGTGTTTTTATTGACTAAAATTATTCATCTATTGGTCCAAAAAAGTGGTGGGTAATAAAATTAAGAAAAAGTTTAAGATTTTGAGTTTGATTAATACTTTTCTTAAAACTTGTGTCAAACTCTAAAATGACACTTATTTTGAATCGGAGGGAGTATTTACTTAATATTGATAATCCTCATAATTTTGTAAATTAATTCCTTTTCGGCCTAAGTCTTTTCATATCCCACATTTAATGAAATTGCACCATTTAATTAGGAATCCAAAGTGATGATCTCTATATTTTTTTCCTTAAATCAAATGAAAAAAACAATATTATATATCTTACAACTTAAAAAGTTATCCTCAAAGACATAATAAATATTAGAGTTTTTATTCATGAGTGAAGATTAGTTCATGGGTCTAATTTTTTATTTATTTATGGGCCTAAATTATTATTCCAATTAAATGTGTTTGAATATATTTCATACATAGTTGTAGCATTGAAATATGTGAACTTCTACTATTTATATATGTACAATATTTTATTTTTATTATATACTTAATATTAAAGATTGTAATGAAATCCAATTACACTAATTTAACATGTTTATTCATACTTCTACACCTTTAGCTTGCATTCTATTTCAAATTGTTTCATAATTACAAAAACTATGTACATTTTAAAAAATAGTAAACATAAACGTAAACTTTACCCCGTCCAACGTACGGGCTAAGCATTCTAGTGGTACTATATACTTTATAGTGTCGTTTCCCCCGCGTATCCTAATCTTTGGGTGGTCGTTTCCCCGTTTCCATTCCGTTTCATTTCACCGTTCCCGTTTCCTTGTAACATACTATTGAACGTATGCAAAATCAAGTACTCAACAATATAGACTAATTTATTTTCATATTACATATCACTCCGTATGAGTTTGGTTCAAATAGAACCAACTCTTATCCTGAAAACTTTTCGAATTAACACTTTTCATATTTTGTAGTGCATTTTTCACATTTTTGTAGTGTAATTTTTCGGATTACATTTTTTGTATTTTGCTATGCACTTTTGTATGAAAAGTGCACTACGAATTAGAAAAAGTGCATTCATTTCACGTTTTATAATAAGAGTTTGTTTCATTTGAACCAAAATCTACATATTATAGTTTAATTTAATTTAACCCATATTCGTTTCACGTTTTATAATAAGAGTTTATTTCATTTGAATCAAACCCTAAATATTACAAAAAATGTTAGAAACCTTATACTAAGTTCCCAGCCACCGTTGAAGCTCTAAAGCCACCATGACTCCCTTCTTGCCCACTTCAATTCTTCTGCAACAACTTACTATCATCTTCTTTCTATTAAGAACCAATTTTGTGATGGAAACATTAGAATTGGAAATTTGATAAAGAACCGATCTTTCTGAAAAATTGTGTGCTTAAACACATGGGCCGAGGAGGCCAATCTCGTTTTTATTTTCTTTAATTCCAGATCTGACTCATTACTACTCTCTCCTAATTCCATTTAGATTTGGGATTCTCACCATATTATGAGATGTTTTAGACCTGATTTTGAGAGGTTTGAACTTCTCATTTGATTTATTTTTTGATTTGTGTGGGCTTGTGTGCTCCAGGCTAGTTCGAATTTGATCAAATCGCCGACCCTGCTGATCCATCGCCCGTCAGAGCTCCAAGCCAGATTTGAGTGTTTTTGAACGCCGCACAATCGTCGCCCCTCTTGGTCCATTCCTCGGCGACTCAACCCTATTCCTTTTGTTGTGCGCTGACTTAGTCCACAACTAATCGAAGATGGAGACTCTCTGTTCATCAACTGATCAAAGACTGAGACCCCATTTTTGAGCAGAACTCTGATGAACCATCTAGTATTTTGGGGGTTTTTTTGGGGGAAAATAGAAAAAAAAGAAAAATCAAGATAAAAAGAGCAGAAAAAGGAAAAAAGAAAAACAAGAAATGGGTTGCGTGGGAACTTAAACATACGTGACTTGCAAGGATTTTTTATGGATTACTTTGAAAAAAGAAAAAGAAAAGGGGAGTGTTACGGAAGAGAAAGAAAAAAAAGTTTTTATAGCTTAATTATTAGTTTAAAAAATTAGTATAGAAATTTCTAGTTGCTTTTGGGTACTTGTCTTCCAAAGCAAATTTGGGAGTTACTTGGGTGATAAGTATCGACTTTTTTTTGCGTGACAAGTCTATTTACTCGTGTGGTAAGTTTTTCTTTCTTGCGAGGCAAGCTTTTTACTTGCGGAGCAAGTTTTGTGTCTACTTGCATTGCAAGTAAAACATTTTTGTTTTACTTGCAAGGCAAGTTCGTTTTCTTTTCTTGCAGGTTAGCTCGATGCTTATTTAATACAATTTTTCGAGGAGTTAGAGCTGAGTTTGACATTGGACCGAGTTGTATTAGGCCAGGTCGCTTGGTGCTTTGAGTCTTCTGAAGATCCTTCATCTCGGTGGAGGGAACGTCAATAGTCCGTTTCGCACGCCCAGGAGGGGTCGACCTGTTGCCTGCGGCGCTATTCATATAGTGCTTTACTCACCCCGATCTCAAACTCGTCTAGTTCTTATTTTTCGGAATGTTGTACTTTTCATAGTTTTTCCTGCTTGTTTTTTACTCTCTTAGCCGTTTTAGGCTGCCGTTTTATTACGGCCTCTCGGATTACCAAGCTTGTTTGGTATTCCGAATTCTTACCTTATCAAAAAAAAAAAAAAAAAAAAAAAAAAAAAACCTAAATATTACAGTATAGTTCAACATTGAATATTGACACCGCCTTTTCTAAAGATGGTGAATCTGAATAGAATTGCAGCGTGCATTTATCACTTCCATGTTCATTGGACATGATTTCCCTTTCACGATCCTCTTCTTAGAAAATCATAGTCGTCTATATATAATATGCTCTAAGATGAAGCACATTACAGAGTGAAAGTTATGAAGAAGCAAAAACCTCAAGGATGATTGAAATGTTCACCTAGAGTTTGCTCCCAGGCCTTCTGAACAATGAGTGCCTTCCTTCAGCTACCACTTGTCCAGATGCTTTGTTCTTGATCACAACTGAAGTTCCAGAGATGAGGCCTCTGTCTCCCAGAAGCTTTGAGGTCACCTCCAATTCATCCTGTGATAGATTTACGTGATAGACTGAGTAAATGCAAAAATACTTTTACCTAGAACCAAGAAAGCAGAGATATCTGGTTCCATAAAGATGCAATTTTGAGTTTGACACAAGGCTTTAACATCAGTATAGTGCCCAATTAAGACAAGAAAAATGCTACAGCATTCACAGCCCTAACGTACATGGAGCTTCGCAGTAGATATGTAGGAGATTGAAATATCAACTGAAACGTTCATAGGGCGATCCGCCTTATAAATCAGAGCATTGCCAACAATGTCGACGAGGTTAGCAATTGCACCGGGAGCCAGGCTTCCATTTCGATCCTGCAACAAGAAATCCAATCATAGAAACACATTTATCACAGACAGGGACACCAGAAAACCCCCAATTTACCAATTTTGACCATAACAAATGAATTTGCCACCGCTTTCACACAGACGACTGAATCTACAAGCATATGCCCTAGAATCCCAATTTCCATGAAATGAATCGGCAAATTAATAGAGAAGATGGCAGCAATCTTACGAGGAGACGAGGGGGAACCGTGAAGGTACAGGAAACTTGGCCGGGTTCGACTCGGTCAACTCGGACGCCTCTAAGCGCAAGGTCCTCGTAGAAACTCGGGCCGACGTGGACCTTATGCGACGGGATTCTGAGTTCCGACACTCGCTCGGCGTCTTCCTGGCTAAGTTGTACGAGGCTCTGGGCTCTCTCCATTGGAGATCCGCTCGATTTTCCCCACCCAACAATACTCAGAATTTAGGCCGTATGTATGAGTAAGAGATTTCAGATTTGTTACCAAATATAGCTCTGGCCTCATACTAGCCCGTCCTTTGAACGGGATTTGTATATCATAATTCGAAAAAGAGTCCGGTGTATGGTAGGGCTGTAAATGAACTAAGCCGTTCATGAGAAATTTGGTGTTCGGCTCGGTTAAATTTTGTTCGTGTTCGGCTCGGTTTGTAAATAAATCGAGCTTGAACACAATTTTAAAGCTCGAAAGATAAATGAACTAAGCATGAGCACAAGATAACTCGGCTCGTTTGCTCATGAGCAAACTCGAATATATGCTCATGAGCAAGCTCGACTATACACTCATAAAAATCTAGATTATACGTTCAAGAGTAAGCTATACTATATATTATATTATATAAAATCTAAAGTTCAGGCTAAATTACTTAGTTTTGGTAGTGTTTCTCAAACAGCGTACTTTAAACTTTAGTTTCATTTACTTGTATAATTGATCAAGTAAACGAATTTTTCATGGATTTGTCTCTCGAAGAAACTAAATGAGAGGTTCGCGAGGAAGCTCGAGTTCGATGAACATTTAAATGAACGAAACCCAAACAAGATTTTAAGCTCGAACCAAGCTCGCGTTCGAGCTCGAGCTCGTCTATTTTTAACCGAGCCAAGCTTGAGCAACTCAAAGCTTGACTCGACTCGGTTCGATTACAGCCCTAGTGAATGGTCGTCTGTGTGGGAAATAAGAGAAAATCTCGATCGTTCATTCCAAAAAATCAACATCCCTGATTAAACATTCATTAAAAAAAAATACGGCATGGGCGAATTTTTCCCGTATTATTCGCGTATTTTTCAATAAAATACGACACGGACGAATTTTTCGAAAAATACGTTTTTATGAGACGCGCCCAGTTTGTTCATCAGAAATAGCGATTTGTCATCAATATTCGCCAATTGTTCATCAATACTAACTAATTGTGCATTGAGTTTTTTATAACATTGTTCATTGATTTCGAACTTTTTTAATTTTTAATTTTATTTTTTTAACCTTATTTATATGTAGGAATACAATATTATGTAGTTTTTTATGCACATATAATTAGTTTTGATATACCCATATTTGTTCATTCATATACTCATATTTGTTCATTGATATACCCCTATTTGTTCATTGATATACTCATGGTATACCATTATTTATTCATTAGTATACCTTATTTTTTTATGGATATACCCTTATTTGTTCATTGATTTTCCTTATTTGTTATTATTATACCCTTATTTGTGAATTGAAATAAACTTATGTATTATGTGTCAATGCTATCAACTTGTACATTTAGGACTATCTATTTGTGCATTTCTGCATTTATTTTGTGCTTTAAGGCTATCTTGAATTCAAAGTATAATACGAATGAAGTGCTTTAAGACTAACTTGTCAATACGAATGAAGTGCTCAATATAGTACCAAATTAAGATAAGTTTTGATATAGAAAATTTGAAGGCGAAAGATAATAGATAAATAATTTGACTTTACAATAATATGGTTTATGCTAAGAGAACGAGATAGCAACAAATCGAAGAGGAGTGCTTGTGCCTTATTTAGCTATGAACAAATTGATGTTATTAATGAACAAATATGCATATAGCAATGAACAAATTGAGGTTACTAGTGAACAAATATACATCTAATAATATACAATTATATGAAAAAGGCAATGAACAAATATGCATAAATCAGTGAACAAATTGATGTTACTAATGAACAAATATGCACAAACCAATGAACAAATATGCCAAAACCAATGAATAAATATTTTCGTTTTTTATGAACAAAATCACAATGTTGATGAACATATTGCATGTAATTTTGATACACCTTTTTTCATTTTTTTATGTACAAACAATAGATTTTTGATGCACAAGCAATAGTTTATTTATGCACAAAATCACAGTTTTGATGAACAAAATTACAGTTTTGATGAACAAATCCATATTATTGATGAACTAATCCACAATACTGATGAACAATTGTAACACCTCTTTCCTATCCTGGAGGTATTACCGCCAGTAACCCCGATTAAGACTAAACCGAAGCTACCCAAGGCTTTAAACTGACTAAACAAACTAAAAACAAGGTAAATGAAACCATTTGAAAACCTAACAAACTTAAGTTGAATATTACAGCGGAAAAACACGTAAAAGGTCTTATACAAACCTTAACTTAAAAGAATAAATAAATAGAACAACCTTCTATTTAAACAAAATCTTCATCAAGTCTTCCTTGAGTTCTTATTTCTGAAACTCAGCTTCGCTTTGAAGTAGTTCAATCATGATCTTCACTCAAGTATAGTCATTGGAAACCTTTCTTCAACTTCTGGAGCTCCAAACTTCGGAATTCGCCTCTTGAATCAACTTCCAAGAAGAACCTGATGTATCGTAAACCAACGGTGGACACCAGCCGGCCATATAAAAGAAAAGAAGATGGACGGGTTAGTCTAATGATAGACTAGCAAGCGGAGAATCTAACTTGGTTCTTATGGTTGTAACTAAACATATTGGCATCCAAATTCGATTAGACTCGGATTATGATCCAATAGTTAGCAGTCTTATAGAGAATAAGAAGGAGACTCGCATAATCAAGAGAGAGAACACCACCGCTTGTGGTTTCTTTAAGAAACATAAACAATTGTTGGGAATTCATATTAATCACATCACATTTTGAAAAGCCTCCATTGACTAATCAGATTGACTTAACCAAAGTTTGATTAAGAATGAATCATAACCGGGAGCAAGAATGGCTTTCCGACTGGACGAACCATTCAGGTATATTAATGTGCCTAACGCACTTATCTTATATTACTTTTAAAACTTTTCACAAACAGGTTGGTGATTCATAATTGGCTCGAACTACTGCCGAAATATTTGGTATCGTAGAGATCATCGGAGTATTTCATCCATGGTCATCTACCCTATACCAAGATCACAAGACTTAAGCTATCCTTGATCTTTCATTTGCATATGGTGAGGTAGAGAACAGAGAGGCCTATTACCCTGTCGTCTACACTGCACCGCCAATTGCACTTAGCTAAAGTGCGCATCACCCCTCTCACACGAAGAGAAGGGGAAGAGTCATGACCCACCATTAGGATTAGGCCCCTCCTAATATAATATTCATTTAAAGAGAGGATATGGAACCACGTTCCCTTCCCTGAAACTACCTTAATCACAATAATGTCTCAGCGTGAGACGTCATACAAGGTCACGCAAAACGGACCTAAATCTAGTTCTACCGCAAAACTGAATAAACAAGATGGTCATTATTTCTAACAAATATAACAACCTATCATATTTTAATAAGCACACAAGTTGTTCCCAACACAAACATTTAATAGGATTCAATTCCGCATTTAATGACCATAATGCAAGAGAGAACTGTCAACTTGCCTTAGAAGGCGTGCTCAACGTCCTTAGCAATTCCAACCGTAATCTTTATCATCCTTCTGACAACTATAACAAAATGATTTCTCAACAACGAGCTCACAGAAACACCTCTTAGTTGTATTCTAAACTCCTACAACTTCCTAATCGATAAACGATTAATTTCCGAATATCGATATATAATAAATCCTTAGTTATCATGCTTTAAGGAGCCATCTTGGCGGAATTATAACTAATTATCCGCTTCACTTTTGAAACAATTTTCTAAACAAAAAGTGTTCCTCAATAACAGTTCTTAAAGGTCACCAAATCTCGGATCAAACGGATTAACAACGAATCCCGAGTAATTATCCGAAGTCCTTTACCTGCCAATCGGTATCAAAACTTGTATTCGCTATAACTGAAGATCCGGACGTCCGTTTCTCGAGCGGTTTGAACCTGTGGGATCGTATCAACGTCAAGATTATAAAAACCATAAATTTAATAAGAAAAACAGAACCAAAAGGCCCTTATGGTGGCTCCGCAATCAACCCGCTAATTAATTTCGATCGTAAATACCTTCACTCGAGCCCATGGCTCGTTCGGCTCGATAGTGGCTCGATCCCTGAGCCCGAGGGTGGCTGGGAGTTGCTTGACAGAGGCTCCCATGGTGGTTGGTGGTCGGAAAAGCCAACGGTCGCCGATGGTAGCCCATAACAAAGCCGAGATATACCAGCGGTGAAGGATTTGAACTCCTTCTTCCCGAAGTCCACGTTTCGTCCTATTCTCTTGCTGGTTCAGCTCCCTCCTTTACAGCAGCAACACAAAGATGAACAAGAAGAAGAGGTGGAGGAAGGTGGAGATGGAGGTGGACGGGGCGGAGAAGGTTGCCGGCGGTGATGTCGCTCGCCAAGTCCGTCGCTCTTCACTCTTTCTCACCCTCTTTGATTCTATCCACATACGTATACATGTGGAAAAAAGAAATGAGATTCCTCCCTCATTAAGCAAACAAAGTCGGCCAATAAAAGGATTTCCCGTCTCGGAATGGGACTCGCGTTAAAGCGGTAAAATTATGTACCCCGGGTGGAAAAACTTACTAAACGAAAAACGTCCCGTAAATTATCTAGACCAATAAAACCAATTTTCCATGATTCTATCTTGCTACCTTCAATTTTTAAGGCTTCCGTTTCGTATTTTAAATCCTTTACAGTACATAATTAAAAAGACGGCTTATCCAATAAATATTCTTTTTCCACTGAAAAATCGTAGAATTCATACCGATCCATAAAATCATTTCTTTGTGATTTTAGGATATCACCAAGAATTTTCTAGGATTTAAATTCCAACAAAAAATATTCGATTAAGCGTTAAAACACACAAATAGGTTAAAAGGATATCCGAGAAAAATTCAAAAATATGCGAATAATACGCGAATAATACGCCTGTGCCGTTTTTTCCCCTTTTTAAGTGAAATGATCAGCGCCTTTGATTTTTCTTGATTCAACGACTCTTGTTCTTTCTCATTTCGCACATGAGCGCCCATTCGCACGTGAACCTGACTCTTATAGTTCTATACTATTTTTTTAGCATTAAAATATCAGATATTCTAAAACATTTCTACACTTTCTTTTTGCCAATAAAACCTTCTTAAGCTAAATCACCATTATGTTTTGGATTAAAATTTACTATAAATGATAAAAAAATATCTGATATTATAATCAATTAGAAACTTCTAGATTGACAATATTGCCAATTCACTCAAAAAAAAAATATTGTCAATTAATCAAATACCTTTAGATTAACAATATCAACAATATTATTGTCGAAACAATATCAACAATATCACCTTAGGTGTCTTTGTCAAGATCTCTTCAACCTTTTGTATAGCTCTTTCCAAAAGCTTAAAGTATAATCTTCGATCTTCTTAAGAGTAGTTGGATTGGTATTTTTTTGATTAGGTAAGAATCAAGAGGGACAAACAGCTTAGCCGTTATCCTAAACTATAGCATCCTTGTGGATGAAAGCTTGAAGTTCTAGGGATTCTTAGGTTAAATCCAATGAGAGTGACACTTGGTTCACTTCTCGAAAATCGTGATTAATTTGTATTGTTGAAAAGGTTTGTAACGAAGCTAGGTTATAAGAGATGAGAATCTTGATTTCCCAAGAGCAATGACAGATTTTATTGATAATAGAGTTAATAATGACGAAGTTATTTCCTTCAGTACAGATTTTTCGGAATCCCAATGTTTTAACATTAAAATTAGATTATGGTCCATTATGGCCCATCTACCTAGTACAATTATAAAGGAGAAACCAAGTATGTAGAAAAGATTGTGCCACTTGTCACCAAATAAAAAAATTAAAATTATTTTGTTGATAAATTTTGTCAAAAAAACCTACCCACTTCCACCACTGACCAATACAACTTCTTTTTTGATGATAAGTTGATTTAAAAATATTTTACAATTCTAATAATTTTATATAAATATTTATTTTGAACTTATCTACAAATATCTTAGTATTCTAATTGATCTAACACAAATTATTTTTAAATTTATCTAACAAACACTATTTTTTTAGTAAATTGTATAAAAAAATTATTACCATAACCATCTCATACAAATTGTTATTTTAAAGTTCTCTAAAAGAAAATATTTATGTAGTTTTTTTTTCCACAATTCAAAATTTGAGAGAATATTGACATGAGATTGCATTCATTTTTCTAATTTTAGGTAATATATTTACAAAATAAATAGACATTGTCAAACACTTATTGATTAAGTATTTTTATAACGGTATATAATAATTAGAAATTTAGAAGCACTACTCCAATTTGATTAAATATTTCTAAACACTTTGATTTTGACCATTACTTTAGATTACATTGTGTTATACGAGTATATACATATTTTGTCTTCTATTTTTTTTTATAAGCGCTTTGATTTTTGACAATTATTTTACAAGTATTATAGCTTATTGTATCTATCTCTGTTATAATCGTACAATAACTTTACAAATATTAAAAGTTATTATTTTCATCTCTATTATAACCCGTACATGGTACGGGACTACCACTAGTTAGCTAAATAAGTTGTAAGTCCAATAGATTAATTGAAATCAATATAAAAAATGCATTTATTTGACAAGAGATAAAACTTTAGTTGTTGTAAAGATGAGTTGATTTGAATTTTTTTCTTAAAAATAAAATTTCTTATTTTATAAAAAAATCGAATAGAGAAAAATAACAAAATTGAATCTAAATAAAAAAAGGAAATTCTGGATGGTACCCCTGTACTTTTTGCAATTCTGATTGGTGCCCTAATTTTTTCAATTCCCGCATAATACCCCTGTGGTTTAGATATTTTCCGTCCCATGACCTTTTATCCCTTGTAAATGTTAAACTTGTTAGAATCCAATTACAATAAAAGGGAAATTAAGAATGTACAATAGAAATTGGGCAGAGAGGATGAGAACGCATAGTCGGTACTCGATCGCTATCGATTTTTAGGAGGCAGCGGACATGGTCGGACCTCTGAGATTTTGTGATTCTAAGGCGTTGGGTTCATCATCACCTTCAACAGCTATTGCCCTAAGGTCTCCCAATCATTGATAGGAGTAGAAGGTGAACCCTCTGAAAATTCCCCAAATGGTCTTTAATTGTCGATTTGAGTCGAAACTAGTTGAAGTCGGGGATTGAAATTGCAACGAGTTTAGTTGAGAGGTTTATTGTGTGGATAACTATTCAATTTGTGAGTGCACCTCGTGGGCATACAATTTGAAGTGGTTTTGCTGAAGGTTCAAGGTGGGGTAGTGGGCTTTTGATATTGAAGTCCGACTTTGACCTCGGTGTGATTTGGAATAAAAAAAATTCCTCCCAATTGATAATACTTCTTTCTATGGTGTTCAAATCCATGGTCTTGAAGGTTCAATTGATGTGCCTTTGTTCCTAAAAATTTTCCTTTAAATTGTCACTCATTCATAGTATAAAATCAACTTAATATTTCTCATTTTTTGGTAGAAACTTAATATTTCTCATTTTAAACGAGCATAATGTGCTTTATATTTGTCTTTGTGTGATTAATCTTCTTAGTTAGTGTTAAATATGGGACTATGTGATTCATAAGCATCCAAGAAAATTCTGAGGGGGCGTTTGGTAGGAAGGAATGGGGAACCAGGTATCGGGTTAGGGAATGGAAATTCTGGATGGTACCCCTGTATGAGATTCTCATACCTCTCACTTGTGGTGGGTATGAATCTCATTCCATATTTCAAATTAAAAGCTCTTTTTTTTTCTCTGTGTTTACATTTTAACTTCACAAAATCATCCAGTTATTTCTTAGTTTGTCTCTCTCTCTCTCTCTCTCTCTCTCTCTCTCTCTCTCTCTCTCTCTCTCTCTCTCTCTTATTCCAAGCAAAACAAAATTCATCTCTCACGAATTCATTGTAAAGATCGAAAGGGTGAATAGGCAAATTAATTAGTGAACAAAGTGGGGGCCAACCTAATTTGTGATCTGTGGTGTGGAGTATACTATACGTGTTGTGACTAAAGAAACAAAATCGAATGTTAGTTTATAAATTCCAATGAACCATATGGGGAGAAAAATTAGATAGTGGAACTAGGAAGAGGAGAATAGAGGTTGTAGAGCTAGTTTTGATAAAGATTGAGATTTAAAAAACCCTAAATTTCATTCCCAAAATATGCCAAACACCGGATATAAAGTATGGGTTTCGAACCCCATACCTATTCAACCCGATACATCATCTCATTCAGTCATTCCCATACCCGGATTTATACCAAACGCCCCCTAATAGAGTTTTGATGTTTGGAGGAGGTAAGGTCACGAGACAAAAAAAATCTACCACATGGACATTATGCAGAAATTGAACAAAAGTAGGGCACCAACCGGAATTGTGAAAAATACAAGGAGTCCGGGATGATTTTGTTTTGACCATTGATGAAATAAATCCACAATGAAAGACCCGAGTAAAAAGTGTGTTTTCTTGGGAGTCCGGGACCATTCAAGCACGCCTGGAATCCTGCAAATGTCCCGCTTCATTTTCAAATCTCTAAACGAGAGTGGGTGTGATAGGATTGGACCATATTGAGTTTAGGTAGGAAATATCCAAAATAACCAAAATTGCTAAACAGTTCCATTAGGGACAATTGGGAGTTTACAGCTTTCAAAGCTCAAGCACTTGCATTGAATGGTCATGTAAATCCAAAATTACTTTATTCTTTCTGTTTTATGAAAGTTGCTGCCAAGGGAGTATTATAAAATCTAGCTGGAGAACAATCTATACAATTAACATTTTAAGAGAACAACTAAATTTGCTGACAAACATAGCCTGAAAAATGTCTCCACCTCGTTTCACATGTAAACAAAAGCAACATTCAGTTACCAGCGCCTTTGTCATCTCTTAAACTGAAGGTATATTCTCTAAACCGCCAAAAAAAATACAAGAATGCATGCAGGAAACACATGAATGTTGGTAATGTTGAATAGAGAGTAGGAATATAAGAACAATATAAAAGCTAGACACATTATCCCTACGAATACAATTGCGTACCTGTAATGAATGTTACACAATTGAATGCATTGGGACCAAAAAAAACAGTTGTGTAAGAAACTCATATCCTCCAAAGTTTCAGGCACTTAATTTTTCAGATCTGAAATTGCAGGATGTAGGATCATCTTTTTCTACTTGCTACCTGTATAAAGCGGACCAAATCTACAGCAAAGACACCAAAATGAGCACACCCCTGTCATCGTTTTCCAACCAAGTAACGCGGCCTTACATTTTTGGAACTATCACCCCTTTCGGGTCGAGATCTCTTCAAGGAATCATCAACCTTAACCTCAGCTTCATCATCAGTATCAATTTCCACCACCCCTGACCGTATCTGCTGGTCCATGCGCTTTGGAAGGTACACGTTGAGATAGTAGTTCACAATCTCTTCTTCCGTCTTGGATGGAAAAGATTTCAAAGCGGGCTTCAGAAACGTCTTGTCCTGGGATACCGGGTTCCTCCTCACAAGCATTTCAAACTTCTTTTGCTGTTCATTAGTCCATGATTTCGAAACATCCTCACCCATTGTATCGAATTTCCAATCTTTGAAAGCGGGGCCCAATTCATTAACAAGCATTTTCCTTTCCTCAGTGACATGACGGTTGACACAATTGACTGAGCCAGGTTGTGCACAGCTACAAGACTCAAGTCTTCCCTTTCCTATCACATGAGTATTACTGGATCTCCCTTCACTGGTAGGCCAAGTTCCTGTTCCCAGCCATCTCGAGTCATCCAAACTGCTACCAACATTCTGTTCAGTCACTTCCGGAACTGTGACTTGAAAACGAGGCCCAACTGGAACTACAAGCCTAGGGGCATCTTTATCGATGTAATGTACCCAATCAACCGACTTCTTTGGTGAACGACCCTTTGACTTCTTTGTTTTTTGCATTTTGTATCTGGACATTTGGCATGAAGTGGACAACATCAGAATATTGGAACCACTTGGCGATTTTATAATAAAATTTACAATGCTTAGGATTCTGTACAACAAAATGAAAGTAGCAATACCAGATTGTGTGAACATTCCCAACATGCAACTGTCCTGAGAGTTGTATCCTTCCCAAAATATAGCGAACCTGACCGTCTCTAGCTTATCTGGCAATTATCTGTGTTCGTGTTAGTATCCAAATACATGAAAAATAAATAGCACTAGCTGACAACAATGGATTTCAAGGCCAGAATATATGTAGCATAACAAACAAGCAAATAGTTTTATATAGAATCACATATTAGTCAAAATGTACACCTTTAAATCGTATGAAAACCCCACTACTGGGCGTAACTGGGATGTTTGGGTGTAAAATTATCAATTAATTTAACAATCAAATCACTCAGAAACCACAACTACAATTATTGTACTTGAAAGGATTCTTCCTTTAATGTATGTTTTCGAACATTTCTCCCATTTTGCTCCATTTTTATCTTGCCTGCAGGATCTAGTGGGCACTGTTAATCCCAAAAAATATGCAGCATAAGCCCAAGTAGGATAGTACATTGTTGTCCCCTTTGTGAATCTAGATGCTCATTGCTTGATAAAAGGATCATTGTGCAATTAAGTATCATTATCCAGTGTACAAACAAGCATTCAATTAGGCAGCTTCATGCACTGACCAAAATTTGACTAGTTCAGACTAAGTCTACCCAAGAAAAAGTAGCCATAAAGCACTTGATAAATGTAGTTATAGGAATCCTACAACCTAGATTATATACTTTTCTTCACCGTTATAAACTCTGTCCTTGAAAAGACCAACTCACATGATTACAAAACATATTAATGGACCAAAGCAACCAGAATAAAAATAGCGATGAATATATCCTTTTCTGTTGACACATCAGATTCGGAAATCTGACTCATTACTTCATGTCAGCGAGGTACATATTTGCAAATTATCTTCCTTAGCCAAGCGTTTCTGTATGAATCTTGGATATGGAGTAGATCTAACACATTTGAAGAGTCAATCCGACCCCATAACCCAGCGTTCATGGTTTTATGTATGAATCTTGGAAATGGAGTAAATTAGAACATGCGAAGGAACGATTTGCCCACTATTGATTTACCAATTCAATACAACAGGCTCTTAGCAGTTTCCACAAGCTTCTAAAAGCAACTAATGACAAATAATTCGTGCAAGACTAACTCGAGAAATCATCGTTTATCATATTCAATGCAACAGGTTAACGAAGAGTATCTTGGCAGTTTCGATAACATTTCACACGAAAGGCACAAGAAAATCGGAAACCGAGATCGATTCTTACAACGCACAGAATTTCAAGAATCACAGGTAGGAGAACAAGAAAACCCCAAATCTCAGTCATAAACCCTAATATACCAAAAAATTCGATCTAAAACAAATCGAACTTCAGGTAAAACAGAGCGCTAGGGTTCGGAATCAATTTAACTAAAAAAGGCAAGGCATAATGGGAGAACATAGGGCTGGATTTCAGCTCGAGACTCACCAGAAAAGATAAACAGCTTTTGGCGTTCCGTGCTCAACAAGAAGAGTGCAAATGCGTGGCTGTAGTAAAGAAAAAGTACTCCATGGATTCGTTTATTCTCTTTCTGAGCTTTTCTTGCTCTCCCTGCAACTCCGGCGTTGGCCCCACCGCTTTCGATCAAAGAGGAGTGAATGACGACGAAGAATCTGATCGAGAGAAAGTGAACTAAGAAAAGGCAAAATTGGATGGAAAGATGGGGAGAGCTGTTGCACAGAGATTCAAATTTTCAAACAGGGAATTAATGAGAGTGGAGAGCTGAGAGCTAGGGTCAGGCCATGTTTGGTTGCGAACTTTGTTCTCTCATGAAGTGATACACAGATGATTTTTTGGGTTATTTCGGATTCGGGTCTAAATCATAGCTACTTTATCCGAAAAAATGCAGGAAATAACCTTACTTTTGGGTAGTTACACAAAATAGCATGAAATTTAAAAGTTGCCGACAAGTAGCCCTTAGTATGGTGTGCATACCAATACTCAGTTGGTCTAGTGGTAAAGTGGTGTTAGACTCCTTAAGTGTTATGCAGGAGGTTCGAAGTTCGAATCTCACTGGCAGCATGTATGGAAAAATTGATATTGGGAGGGTCTCCCCCAAAATGGGGCCACGAAGTACCCGGTCCGGATGTAAAGCGGTGTCCGACCGATCGAACCGGGCGAGCCAAAAGGCAAGACCAAAAAAAAAAGTATGGTGTGCATTGCGATTACTATCCTAGACATCGTTGGATCAAATTTTTTTATTGTTATTTCTGGTTTGTTAAGTTTATTTATCAGTAGCATCGATGTTAAATATGATATCTTGTACTCGTTAACAATAAAAGAAATTTTGTTATTTGTTAGCGATTGCAACCTACCTCGTGGTTAGAGCTATTTTCTTCAACTTTTAAAGTTAAGGTTAGTTTCAACAATCACCTTGAAAGGTGAAATCACTTCTTGCAATTTGTGATAATTCTTCAAAGCTTCAATACACATTTGTTAAAATATTTCTAAATATCATATGGGTGAAGTAAAACAACTATTATTGTGAAAAGATAAGTCTTATTATAAGTTGTAGGATGGGAGAGAATCAAGGATTGAGATTTGACTTGCTATAGAAATTGTAATGCGAAAATACACTTGCAATGAGTGTGATGACGACATCGGTTAGGATTTGGATTGTTGACTGAAATCTCTCTTTAAGTGAGATACTGATTTTCTATAGAGGTTATAAGTGTAAAAATATACTTATAATGAATTTGATGAAGACAACAAATCGCTGATAAAATTCCTCCTTTAATGCTTTAAATGTGAAAAAATAAGAGAGATAAGAAGCAACACTTTGAACCTGCATAAACAAGAGAGATCAAAGGAATGGGGGCTTGGTCCCTCAAATTCACCTTCGATAGTCAAGTTAGAATAGGGTTTCTTAACCTTATATCTCAATAAATCATATAACACAATTTACTTCTCAAAGTCAAGAGAAAGAGTAACTTTATAAATAAGTCAAGAATATTAAAAGAATGTTTTGTCCTTATCTCTTATCTATTAAGAATATTATCTCCATATTACATCACTCTATTTTTGAGTAACAAATTAACCATCATTTTACCCTAATAAATGATACTTGGGTTTCTTGACCACACTTGTAATCGTGGGACTGGATCATTTTTGACACTCGTTTAAGTTTTTAGATTGTTGCAACGTGATGACATTTATTTGGATCAGGGAGAAAAGCGGATATTATTTCCATATTACTTCACTCAATTTGATGTGAGTTCGTCTATCAAGCCTTCTACCGAGCCCTCTAACGAGGTCGTGCCTCTCGGTACCGAGCCCCACGCTGAGCCATCTTGCGTTCCACTCCAGCCCTGCGATGTGCCATGGCGCGTGCCCTTGCATACAACGCGCATAACACCGACACCTAGTTGTGCGACCTTGCTCACGACACGGTTGGGCGCGCTCGTGCCTAGGCTTGATGGGGCCATTTCTTCGAGCACTTTTTACGGTTCTTTGGTCCATGACTTGAGTGAGGATTCTAGCCCTAATGCCAAGTCCAATTTGCACGACAAGGGAGAGTCTTCATTTGGACACATATCCAAGGCTGGTGTCCGGGACGCTAAGGAGCCAAGTCAAGGCACCACGCTCTATCTTGGGCACATCACTCGAGCACATGCTAGGACAATGCTTGATAAGATCAAGGAGGAGTTCATGGATCATAAGTTTCCAAAGTTTTACAAAGAAGAAGGTTGGAGTCTCCTTTTGGTTCGTGTTCCGACAAGTGACTTTTTACTGTTAAGGACAATTAGTTTGTGCTTGGATTTTATGGGTTGTTTTTTGTAATTTCTCTAAGTTTGGTGGCTGATTAGGTGAAGTGTGAAACTTAGGTTATAAATTCGTGCCAAGCCTCCACTTTCCCCTATGACTTGAACAATGACATTGCTCTCTTTTTACTTGTTTTCAATCTAAGTTCTTTGTTTTGTCTTTTATTCAATCTCGTTGTTTGATCGTTGGTGAGTCATATCCGACACTTTTTCAACCTAGTTTGTTGATCTTGGTGCGTATTATCCAAGATTCAACATCCATATCCAACAATCCATCAATCCTCTTCCAATCGTTCCATCCATCGATCCTTCTCCATCCCGGTGGAATTCTGCACCACGTTAGTATATTCGCCATAACTTCTAAATTACACCTTATCGGGATCTAAAATTTTGAGGGGTTAAACTATACTCAAGGATCTAACTCTGGTCTTTGAAATCACCCAATTTCGAGTCCGTACGAGGGAGATCTACCCTTTTAATCTCAGACGAAATTCAGCCACCGAACTCCACCACCTTCGAACCAAGTGAAGATTTCCGTCCACTCTTCGGCGATATATTTGCACCATCATATACACCATCGATCCTTTCGTCAATTGGTATTAGAGCGACGCGAAGGTATCGCCATATAAACCTTGTTCCGACCTTGAATTTCCACTTGTTGCAAGTTCTCTTGTCCGACAATTTCCTTTGTGTGTTGCGAGAGCTTTGTGTGGTGTTTGTTGTCTTTTGTTGTGTGGGAAATTGTTGTTCTTGTTTGTTGTTGTCTTGGCCGAATTGGATGAGCATCCATGGCTGAAAATTTTGTTCAAAATTTCCATGGATAAGAACACCAAAGGTTCTCACAATTTTAGAAGTTGAAGGGTTATTTCTCTATCATGATTATGCCTTCAATTAGTAGTTGATTTGAATGAGTCTTGTCTGATTTGTGTGAGCTGAAAAACGTGGATTTTGTGTCCAAAAATCAGCCTTAATCCTTTTTGCTACATGCTTGTTGAATGGTTCGGTGCTAGGATACGGGAATGACACCAAGATGGAATATCTTGTGTTGTTGTTTAAGTGTCTTTGAAATCTTTTGCTAAAATCAGAAAAACCTTGCCAGCGGTGTAAAGCTAATAAGGGGCCAGGCATAGAAAAAAAGAGATTAAGACTAGAAAAACCTTGTCCGGTGGTGTAAAGCTAATAAGGGGTCGAGCACTTTAGTAGGGGTACCGATGTTGAGAAAGTGCTTCATTGCACCAACCACATTTACAAGCACCTTGCTCAACGGCGCTCAAGTTCTACCACTTCACGGGCGTGGCGGCCTTCTCCCACAGCTCCTAGGGTGCCACTGAATCAGTTCAAGAATTCGGAGATTAGGAAGGATGCGGTTCCTCAACCAAGGAAAGATTTCCCTCCACGTCCTCGACAAGAAGGAGGAGAACGGGCTAGCGATGTGAAGTGCTTCAAGTGCCTTGGCCATGGGCACTAGGCTAGGAATTGTCCCAATGAACGGAAGGTTTTCCTTAACGCCCAAGGGGAGTACGAGTAGGAGGATGAAGGGGCTACGGAAGAGGAAGAGGTGAGCCCCGAGGTTGAGGAAGACGAGCTCAACGTCACCGCCAAGGATGGAGAGTGCTTCGTGGTCCAAAGAACGCTCTTCATGACGGAGAACACCACCATACCTAGTCAACGGGAAGTTATCTTTCACACTCGATGCAAAATCATGGATAAGGTATGTAGTGTGATTATCGATAGCGGATCTTGTTGTAATATTATTAGTCAAGAGGTGGTGGATTGTTTTTCCTTGCAAACTACTTTCCATCCTTTACCTTATCCTTTGTGTTGGTTGGATTCTGACGCCCCGATCCAAGTCAAGGAGAGGGCTCGTATTTATTTTTCTATAGAGCCATACAAGGACGAGGTGGAGTGTGATGTGGTTCCGATGACCGCTTGTCATCTCCTTTTGGGTCGTCCTTGGCAATTTGACAAGGGGGCCATTCATGATGGCGTATCCAACGAGTATCACTTTCAAATGGAGGCAAAGAAGGTGACGTTGCACCCGATGACTCCCCATGAAATCATGTTGGATCACGCAGCGAAGGAACAAAGGAAGAAGCATGCGCTTCGAGAGGGAAAAAAGGACAAGAAGCTAGCTCTAGGCGGCCCCTCTACGCCCCTATTTTTGGCCAAACCGAAAGAGGAAAGTGAAACCTTCTTCTCGGATAAATTTGCACCACCTTTGCAAAAATGGTGTTACTTACAACTCAGTGGTCGAATTGATGTGTACCTGCCCTAGCCCTAGGGTCCCGAGACCGTGGCGACCCCCTTGGGCTAATCCGCATGTCCGTTTGACTCGTGCCAAGACCCGTGGTCCGCCTCACCATCGGCACCATGGCTCTGAACGCTCGAGTCGTGCCAGCGCCGGGCCAACCCGACGTCGGCACATGAGGTTCTTGCGTCGCACCTCTCGTTGCCGACACACTTGCCCCGGTACCGAGCCACCAGCCCCCGGTACTGACGTCAACACTCCAGTTCCGAGTCCCAAGCCTCGGTACCGCCTGCCATGCCCGCGCCTTGGCCTTGTCGTGCCACGCCTAGCGTGTCGCGACAACCCTTGCGCGTGCACCGTGACCATTTATCTTGTATACCATTTTTAGTACTATTTCCTTTCCGAACATTACTATTTATGTCTTTACTATTATTATTGAGCATTTATGGGCTTGGGCCTAAACGTTGGACCGCTTGCATGCACAACCCTAGTTTGCCCCATGCCTCCTTAGGGTTTCTAGGAGCTCCTCTATAAATAGGAGCCTCCTCTCATTGTATTTGTCACGCTTGATTGAATAATACCGTTACTCTGTCGAGATTGCTCCAGAACGATTTCTTTAAGGCGTCACCCAAATTCTCTTCCCATCCCATACTCTTCCGATTTCCCTCAAAAGAGATCACCTTCTTAATCCTTTCACTTCTTCCGTACCAAGTCTACTCGTTAAATCGGCTCAAACCTATCCAAATCCGACATGAGAAGACCATTTACGAGTCCAAGATCGATCCTCTCGTGAATCCTTCAATGGGGTTCACATCAAGTGGCATCAGAGCCAAGGATTGCGTAAGTCTTTCTCACCCATTTATCTCGGTTTTGCACGAAATTTTTTCTTTTTCCATCCTTTTCATTAAGCTTCCGCCATCTCTACCTTCATCCATTAGATCCACGTTTTTGTTTACAAAAAATCCGAAAAACAAAAATCACAAAAAAAAATTGCCACTTCCCCACGACTTGCACTTGTTTGGTCATTTTGCTTCAAGTTATTAGTATTTGCATGCTTAAATTCTTGCTTGTTTGATCGAAATTGTGTGTGTCGTGCATATCTTCTCGTTATTCTCGAGATTTGATTGACAATTCACCATATCTTTGTGTTGCTATTGTGGGGCAAGATCTTGGAGGATAAAATCCACAAGAATCTTGTTAGTTGTCGATTTTATTAAAAAAAATCTATTGGAGGATAATAGCCAAAATAAGGTAATATCCATCCAAATTAAAAAAAAACAATATCTTTGGAAGATAATAGCCAAAATAAGGTAATATCTTTCCATTTTATATAAAAAAAAGATCTCAAAGATCTTGTGGGACACACAAGCCGAAATAAGGCAAGTGTTCCATATTTGTTAAGATTCCTTTCAGCCCCCTCTCTCATCATATCTTATCATATCATGCTAATTGATTTGCATATATTCTTAATTGATTGCATATCTTTTAATTGCTTGATTTGCTAAACACAATCTCGCCTTCCACTTTAGGCCGAGATCTCTTCTAATCTCTTCTTTCCTTTTTTCTAACGTGGTCTAGGCCTAACCCTAGTTGGCCGCCACTCCCCTTCTATCTTTCTTCTTTGTGTGCTTACTTTTACTTGTTGCTTGTGACTTGCTTGTGTAAAGTCGAGACCTATAGCCTCCCAAACCCTTTCAAGCCTCTTGTTCGTGCAATTAAGAGTACTTGGGTGGTGAGTCTTACAAAGTCTCGACGTTTCTTTTTGCTTTGTTGATT
Organism: Fallopia convolvulus; assembly: GCA_964016875.1. Lineage (NCBI taxonomy): Eukaryota > Viridiplantae > Streptophyta > Magnoliopsida > Caryophyllales > Polygonaceae > Fallopia > Fallopia convolvulus. The sequence continues at coordinate 28,609,383 of OZ024732.1, forward strand.
GTTGGACTTGTTACTCTTCTCTGTCCTCTATTATGCCAGGCATTCACCGACGACGCTTTGTCGGGTCTGACGACCCAGGCGCGTTTTTGGCTTGGGCCAAGCACATGGCCACGTACTTCGGCCAAAGACACTACGACCACTACGAGCAATTTGACATTGCAATTGGATGCTTCACTGGATATGCTCGTAGATGGTTTGCAAGAGTACAAGAGGATAGATACTCTCAACAGCGGCACCCCATAAAGACGTGGTCCCACCTTTTACTCAAGATGGTTCCACATTTTCTCCCAAAAGGAATCCATCCTTTGGCGCATGACTCAAGCGCGAGAGCTTTCTACAAGCCATTCGGCGGTCGCCCCAACGATAGCGCCGATGGCCATGGGCCACATGGCATCGTTACCCGTGGTCGAGGCCATTAGTGCGCCCGCTGAGCATGTTACAATGGCTTCCGAGCCAGCCATCCCTCTTGTTCCTCCCATGGCCGAGGCACAAGTGCTCCTTTCCGAGGTCAACAAGGAGGACACGGCCTTTCTTCCTCCTACCGAGGCCTCGTTGGCGCACACCGACTCCGTGGGTGAGAGGTTAGTACCTCCAACTTTGTCCATTACTTTTCATACTAACTTGTTTCCCCTTGTGTGTTCTAGTGGAAGTTTGCAGGATAACACTGAAAGGAAACATGCCAAGCCTCGGGAGACCGGCACGGCGCCGCTAGCACCGGCACAAGAAGCTAAGGGCGTTTCTGGCCATGACACATCTTTCAGCGGCGTTTCTGATTCAAATGGATCAGACATGTTACCTAAATATGTACTCCATGAAGACCGCCCAGGGGCAATGATGACACTAGGCCGAACGTTGATGGACAGCCCCTCGGCGCTCGACGCCGTCTCAGTTTCGGGGACTTCGTACCTTGGATCGATCCAACCATATTTTATCAGCGTTCCTAGTGCGAATTGGCTCCAAATGCAGGGAGCTACGAGCCTCAAGAGTTGGGACCCTGGATCTTCTCCGAGTCCGGACGATGACAAACCACGCCAGCTTAATTTGTTTCCGGCACAACCACTTCTAGTTTCTAAGGATGTCAAGTGTCTTCCACTCCGATGCTCGACGGGAGGACGCGTCGAATCTAAGTGGGGGAGGATGATGTGTACCTGCCCTAGCCCTAGGGTCCCGAGACCGTGGCGACCCCCTTGGGCTAATCCGCATGTCCGTCTGACTCGTTCCAAGACCCGTGGTCTGCCTCACCATCGGCACCACGGCTCTGAACGCTCGAGTCGTGCCAGCGCCGGGCCAACCCGGTGTCGGCACATGAGGTTCTTGCGTCGCGCCTCTCGTTGCCGACACACCTGCCCCGGTACCGAGCCACCAACCCCCGGTACTAACGTCGACACTCTAGTTCCGAGTCCCAAGCCTCGGTACCGCCTGCCATGCCCGCGCCTTGGCCTTGTCGTGCCACGCCTAGCGTGTCGTGACAACCCTTGCGCGTGCACGCTGGCGCGCCGACGCCCTTGTCGCGTCACGCAATCCTTGTCACGGCCTTGTCGCGACACTCGCGACATGACCACCGTGACCATTTATCTTGTATACCATTTTTAGTACTATTTCCTTTCCGAACATTACTATTTATGTCTTTACTATTATTATTGAGCATTTATGGGCTTGGGCCTAAACGTTGGGCCGCTTGCATGCGCAACCCTAGTTTGCCCCATGCCTCCTTAGGGTTTCTAGGAGATCCTCTATAAATAGGAGCCTCCTCTCATTGTATTTGTCACGCTTGATTGAATAATACCGTTACTCTGTCGAGATTGCTCCAGAACGATTTCTTTAAGGCGTCACCCAAATTCTCTTCCCATCCCATACTCTTCCGATTTCCCTCAAAAGAGATCACCTTCTTAATCCTTTCACTTCTTCCCTACCAAGTCTAGTCATCGGCTCAAACCTATCCAAATCCGACGTGAGAAGACCATTTACGAGTCCAAGATCGATCCTCTCGTGAATCCTTCAACGGGGTTCACATCACGAATGATGCTCAAATTTGGAGGAAATAAAGAAGACTCCTTTATCTCAATCTGGAACTTGGAGTCACTCAATTTAGAGTTCGGAGCTAAGAGAACGACCTTGAACAGTTCGGAGCTGAAAGCTGTCCCAAGCTATGATGTACATGCCATTCGGGGAAGTAACACTTCTTCCTTACTTTTATCTCATAACTGGACATCTTGGCTGAATTATTCTCATATTTTTGATAGCTATGTCATGTACCATACAAATAGGATTGCAAAGAAAAGTGGCATAGCTTGTGGTTACATTTTGTCATATCATGTTGTGCTTGGAAAGGAGGTTTGTGTGTTGACTTGTTTTGAAGGTCAGCTGGGTTCGTGGACGAACCCTTTTAAAGGGGAGGATGATGATGTGAGTTCGTCTATCATGCCTTCTACCGAGCCCTCTACCGAGGTCGTGCCTCTTGGTACCGAGCCCCACGCTGAGCCATCTTGCGTTCCACTCCAGCCCTACGACGTGCCATGCACACGCCCTTGCACACATCGCCCACAACATTGACACCTGGTTGTGCGCCCTTGCTCACAACTCCGTTGGGTGCGCTCGTGCCTAGGCTTGATGGGGCCATTTCTCCAAGCACTTTTTACAGTTCTTTGGTCCATGACTTGAGTGAGGATTCTAGCCCTAATGCCAAGTCCAATTTGCACGACAAGGGGGAGTCTTCATTTGGACACATATCCATGGTCGGTGTCTGAGGCGCTAAGGAGCCAAGTCAAGGCACCACGCTCTATCTTGGGAGCATCACTCGAGCACATGCTAGGGCAATGCTTGACAAGATCAAAGAGGAGCTCATGGATCATAAGTTTCCAAAGGTTTACAGAGAAGAAAGTTGGAGTCTCCTTTTGATTCGTGTTTCGACAAGTGACTTTTTACTGTTAAGGACAGTTAGTTTGTACTTGGATTTTATGGGTTGTTTTTTGTAATTTCTCTAAGGTTGGTGGCTGATTAGGTGAAGTGTGAAACCTAGGTTATAATTTCGTGCCAAGCCTCCACTTTCCCCTTAGACTTGAACAATGACATTGCTCTTTTTTTACTTGTTTTCAATCTAAGTTCTTAGTTTTGTCTTTTGTTCAATATCGTTGTTTGATCGTTGGTGAGTCATATTCGACGCTCTTTCAACCTAATTTGTTGATCTTGGTGTGTAATATCCAAGATTTAACATCCATATCTAACAATCCATCAATCCTCTTCCAATCGTTCCATCCATCGATCCATCTCCATCGCGGTTGAATTCTGCACCACGGGTCAGTATATTCACCATAACTTCTAAATTACACCTCATCTGGATCTAAAATTTTGAGGGGTAGTCACCCAATTCTGAGTCCGGACGAGGGAGATCTATCCTTTTAATCCTAGACGAAATTCAGCCACCGAGCTCCACCACCTTCTAGGTTTTGCATTCATATTAAACCTTAATTAGAAACTTAATTGGCTTCTCGTAGAAGTATATGTTCATTCATTCTTCTGTTCTCACTTAATTATATGCCAACTTCCTTTGGGATCCATATCTTGTATGGGCTCATTTGGTACAGTGAGCTTGTACATGGTAAGTGCATTGTGCCAAGCAAAGCCTAAGCCCTATATCTAGGTTTATCCTGTTTTATCTTACCTTGTTGATCTAGTTTGTTTGCACAAATTTGTTTTGGTTATTTTCATCTACACTAATATATCTATGTAGTGACCCATAAGTCAACTATTTGTGTAGCTATGTTGTCCATTTTTTAGACACCAGCAAATTGGATTCCAAATGAAATAAGCGAGAAGGCAATTGTTTTCGTCATGCTATATTGTTTTTTTTTTCACTTAAGTCTCAAAATCACGAATAATGTAGTGATAGCATGAAACTACTCATCAAAGTATATATATTGGATTCAAGTTTTACAAAAATAAAATGCTTTATCATTAATTTGCATTTAGTCCTCCAAAAAAGAATGTTAATTGTCTTGCAAATGAGAGTTATAAAGTGAATACTGTTTTGAAAATTAATTATGAAAAATACTATCTTGAAGTAAAAAAAGAGATTTAGTGAGTGTAGATATTTATTTTTAATATTTGAAGATGGTTTGGATTAGGAATATTTTCTAACACTTTTCATTTGTGGTTGATTAAATAGCCATCACAAAAGGTTAGGAGTCAGCTGATCCTGTTATGATGTCCTTCCTCTTGTATCTAGTTATTTAACTATCTTTTGTAGTTTGCTCTGACAGCTTCGACTTCTTGAAAGGACTGATCAGAAGAAAACTGGATTGAATATAATTGTTGCAGTGAGTGACAATCTTTTCTTCTTCTTCTTCTTCTTTCATTTTTTTTCCAGATAGTTTGAATAATATCCCTCCCTAGTAACATTAGAAATCATGCTTATAATCATGGGTATGTAATTGGTTGGGCTGGTATGTGGTTTTTAAAGAACTTCACCCTAATGAAACTGAAGTTACTAAGGAGAGTGGTGAGTTTGAATATTGTTTCAGACATTTACTGACATTGATCTGAGCAAATATCATGGCATTACCAATATAGTGATGAAGCAAAATTGAAGGCAAACCAAGTCAATCTAGCTATGTGAAGAATGCATAAGAACATTTTCTAACATGTCATAAACCAAGTCAATTGAAGTCATATTTTTTTGTAACTTTTTTGTTCTACAGTTTGCTGAAGAGGGCTGGAGTTAGACGGAGTGGGGCAGGAGGACGTTCAGACCCTTACATTTACACGGTAATTTAGTGCTTTAATGGAGTTGTAGTTCAACATATTTCACAATTTACATAAATTTGTTATATAGCACTTTGATGAAACAACACACCCTATAATCACTAATATAGAGGAAAAATGGCTTCACATCCAAATCTCGATTAGGCCATAGTATATGGCCAAGGGACATAATAAAAAAATGCCATTTTATAAGAATGTTGATTAGATTATGTTAATGTTCTAGATCAGCACTTCAGACTTGCATAAATCCAATCAACTGAAAATTTCCAATACTAATTCTTGTCTTCTCAAGCTTATAGAAAACCATCTACAAGTTTAGGACAACAACTCAAAAGAAAATCTTTAACTTGAATTAGATAGTAAGAAAAAGCCGAAAGATTGGCAAGATTGTGTAAGCTTATAGAAAACTGATTCACTATAAACTATACATAATTACTGCACATCAGAACTTTTATTATATAAGCGAAAGCCGAAAGGCTATCTGTAGAGTATTCTTCAATCTTGATCAAATGTTAAGCTACTAATTGATTGTTAGTTAATTATATAATGATTAATTAGTTTAAGTGCTCTTTAGGAAGTTTTATAATTATTACTTTGTAAGTTTTTCTAACAATTATAAAATGGTGATTAATTAGTGCACCTTTTTGAGCATGGTTATGGATCGAACATGGATGATCAATATGTCTGCATTTGATAGAAGACAACCAAAGTATGTAGAAGGAGTTGATGCATTTTTGGAATTTGCATTTAATGGAAAAGATGTAGGAGATGTGATGAGGTGTCCTTGTAAAAATCGTTGCCTATTCCTTGTTCAAAAATCGAGATATAATGTGGCAACATTTGATGTATTATGGAATTAAGAATGATTACAATCCATGGGAGTTTCGTGGAGAAGATCCTAATCAATGTTCCAGTGATAACGATGAAGCAGAGAGTGAAGGGGATTCATATGTATCTGAAGATGATGTGCTTAGAGATGACATGACACCTTTATTACACGAGGCAAATAATTTAAGATTTTCAACCAACTTGGGAAGTGATGGTTTAAGTACAGGTGTTGAGTACAACGAAGGGACTAATTAGACGCCGAATTTTTTTTGAAAGACTAATGAAAAGTGCTGAAGAAGATTTGTATCCTGGATGTAAGACATTCTCAAAGTTGGAATTTATGATTACCTTACTCCATATTAAAGTGAGTCATAAATGGAGCGATAAATCTTTTTCCATGCTTCTTACTACATTGCATCGGGCTTTTGATTTTGATGAAGCTTTTCCAAAAAACTCGTATGAGGCAAAGAAGTATACTAAAGAGTTAGGTCTTAATTATGTCAAGATTGATGCATGTGTCAATCATGGCATTTTATTTCGAAAAGAATATGCAAATTGCAATGTATGTCCTATATGTGGGTGTTCTAGATGAAAGGATATTGTCCATGAACAAGTTGACAGTGATAGTGAGGAAGATGACGGGCCTCAAAAAGAAAAGGAAATCCCTCAATTAGTCCTATGTTATTTTCCTCTAATCCTAGGCTTCAAAGGATCTATATGTTGTCAAAGTTGGCAAGACATATGCGTTGGCATAAGCAAAGTCGTCTTGATGATGGGTTATCAAGGCATCCGGCTGATTCAAAGGCATGGAAGTTTGTTGATGAATGTTTTCCTAGCTTTGTCGTCGATCCACGAAATGTCAGATTGGGACTAGCAAGTGATGGCTTTAATCCCGTAGCACAAATGAGTAGTGCGTACAACATATGGCCTGTTTTTTTAGTTCCATACAACTTGCCTCCATGAATGTGTATGAAACGTGAAAATATGATATTGTCTTTATTGATTCCAGGTCCTAAATCTCCGAGAAATGATATAGATGTATTTCTTCAACCATTGATTGATGAGTTGAAAGAGTTATGGGAAGTTGGTGTTGAGACATATGATGTGTATAGTAAAAAAATATTTAATTTGCATGTGTTGCTAATGTGGACTATCAATGACTTTCCAGCGTATGCTAATTTGTCCGGTTGGAGTACTAAAGGTGCACTAGCTTGTCCAAATTGTCATAAGGATACAAAATCTGATTGGTTGGATAAGGGGCACAAGTATTGCTACATGCATAGTCATACATTCCTAGCCTTAGATCATAGATGGAGGAAAGATGAAAAACAGTTTGGCAGTGTAGAGCTAGATCCACCTCCTACTCTTCTCAAAGGTGTAGACACTGTGGAATGTCATTTTGAATTTCGTAGCGGTGTAACTTTCGGGAAAACAGCCGGGAAGCGGAAGAGAGGTGATAGGTACCTGGTACCACAATGGAAAAAGTTCAGCGTGTTTTTTGAGCTGCCATATTGGAAGTATTTGTTGATTCGACACAACTTGGATGTAATGCATATTGAGAAAAACATTTGTGACAGTATTTTGGGAACTTTGCTTGATATTCGTGGAAAAAATAAGGATTCATTAAAAGCTCGACTTGATCTTAAAAAATTGGGATTGCATGAAAAATTACAACCTAAGGGAGTGGGTGACATGTATAAAGTTCCAAAGGCCCCTTATAATTTAACTTTAGGAGAAAGGAGGCAAATTGCCAAATGTTTGTATATGATAACACTTCCAGATGATATTCATCTAACATTGGGCGATGTGCATCTTTGGACGATGGTAAGGTGTCAGGGATGAAAAGTCATGGTTGCCATGTATTAATGCAAGATTTGTTTGTGCCCGCTTTTCGCGGTGTCTTGAATGATAGTGTATTGGAGCCATTAGCAGAGCTGAGTTCATATTTTAAGCAACTATGCTCAAAAACACTGTTTGTTGATTTGCTGGAACAAATGGAGATGAATATAGTTATCACACTTTGCAAGCTTGAAAGAATATTCATTCCTGCATTTTTTATGTAATGGTCCACATTGTTATACACCTAGCTACAGAAGCTATACTTGTTGGCCCTGTGCATTATCGATGGATGTATAACTTTGAGAGGTAATAGTTATATACACTATCAATCGTTAATTCTGTATATTTAAAATCAATATCGACTTTGACAAGTAATCATGTATATTTAAAATTAATATGAGTGTCTTACATTTTGTTCGAGATACTTGACTAAGACTGAGACACGCAATAACCGTTTGCAAAGAAATGATGATGCAGTTGATCAACAACATCAGTTTGGAATGCCCATTTTCTCAAAGGCGGGTAGGTCATTAGGAAAAAGGTTCATATACACGACTAAGTTTTGATGCGTGCAGACAAGCTCAAACTTGTGTGTTGAAAAACTGTTCTGAAGTGGATCGTTTTTTACAGTAAGTTACTGAAGCTCAAATATGTATTATATTGAGTTCAAACTAAGCTTTGATTGAATTTTGAATATTGTTTCATACACAGAGAATATGAGAATCTTGATGGAGAAACCTTAGATTTTGACGTATGGTTTGAAAAGAGAGTAAGAACTTTTACTATGAAAGTAGTGAGATTTTGCACTGTTTTCATACATTTATTAATATTGAAATGAAAGCTGACAGTTTTTGTTTTTCTATATGAATTAGATAAAGCAACTTTGGATGCAAGGCGATGAAAATGTAAATGAGGAGTTATTGTGTTTGTCAAAGGTCCAATGAAAGATGTGATTTCCTATCGTGGTTATGTCATTAATGGCTATAGTTTTCATACTAAAAAGCGACAAAGAAAAAGAAAGACACAAAATAGTGGTGTTGTAGTCAAAGGTGATGATGCTAGTGGTTATAGAGATTTTTTTGGAGTTTTGGAAGAGGTTGTTGTTTTAGAGTATGCTCCTTTAGCAGATAACAGGATCCCTAAGGTTGTCTTGCTCAAATGTAAGTGGTTTGATGTGTATAATGAAGGGATAGGAATAAAAAAGGACAAGTTTGGATCTACGCTTATCAATGTTAGCAGGACATTATAAACAAATGAACCATTTGCGTAGCACAAGTTAATCAAGTATTTTATTTCCATACTCAAAGAGAAGCACAATGGAGAGTAATCATCAAGACAAATCCTCGTAATTATTTTGATCTTTCAAAGGATGATCACATGAATGAGGATGAAGAAGGTCTGTTTGGGCCTTGGCAGGAGGAACTACCTAGTATTCAAGTGGTAAGGGAAGGGAGTGATGATGAGATTTCTATTGTTAGAAGCGATATAGAGCCAGACTTGGCTAATATTGAAGAGGAGGAGGAGGAGGAGGAGGAGGAGGAGGAGGAGGAGGAGGAGGAGGAGGAGGATGAAGATGATGATTTTGACTTAGAGGAGACAAATGATGATGATGAGGACTCTAGCATCCCTAAGTGACAAGATCTTCTAAAAAGAAGGTTTGTTTTCCACTGAGCTTAAAGATGATATCTTGTATCAATTAGCTCCTTAAAACCATCTATTCCCCACACATTTAGAGTTTCTGTTACACTCTTTAAATTTGCTTGCTTCATCTATAGTTTTATTTGCTTTCTATTGCAAAGCATTCTAAATACCTCTTGTAATACTGAATTCTATACTAAATTTTGTATAAAAGCATGTATACTAAGTCTGAATTCTGAATTCTATAAAAGGATGTGTACTGAATTCTATACTAAATTCTAAATTCTGTAAAAAAATCATGTGTACTGAATTCTGTAAAAGCATGTGAGATGAATTCTATGCTGAATTCTAAGTTTTGTAAAAGCATGTGTGTTGAATTCTGCAAAAATCATGTGTACTAAATTCTGTAAAAATCACACCTACCGAATTATGTAAAAGCATTTCTGAATTCTGAATTATGTTCTAACATTTCTTATGTGTATTTCATTGACATTTCTTATGTTTGTCCTACTTAGAGAAGTTGGACTAAGGGAGCAACTACATAAGGAAGCAAGGGAAAGAGAAGCTCAACTAAAGGATCAACTTGTCCAGGAGTCCATGGAAAAGGAAGTTGAATTGAAGGGGGAAATTCAAAGACTTAAAGAGGATAAGTCTGAAATGCTAGCAGAGATGGAGAAAATGAAAAAGGATGTTGAAGAGAGAGAGAGAGAGAGAGAGAGAGAGAGAGAGAGAAGAACAAGAAGAAGAAGAAGAAAATGAAAGCAGATTTTCGTGCAATGCAAGAGAAAATTGTAGCTTTGTATGCTGCTAATATCCAAATATAAGGTAATTATTTCTATACAATTAGTCATTTAGAAATTTCTCCCACATGCTTCGTGTTTGCCTTTTGTGCATTAACTGCTTTTGGTATCCACTGGTTTGTGCTTCTGAGTAGTAGGATTAAATACAGATTGTGAATCTAGGGTTATACAAGTCAATTCTATAAAATCACACTTTCTGCTTCTTGTGATTTTTATTGATGGTGATTTTTGTTGGTCTTTTACAGTATAATTCTGGTACATTTAGTTCTTTGTTGTTGGTGATTTATGTTGGTCTTTTGGAGTTTAACTTTGGTACACTTCAGTTCTGTGATATGTTTTTCCTTGTTGGTTAAAGGGGTTTGAGTTCTGGTACACTTTAGCTCTTTATTGTGGGTATTTCTGTTGGCTTTTTTTTAAGATTTGATGTATACAACTTGGTTAAATGGGATGTGAAATCAAATGTGTTGCTCTATAGTGGGGATGTCAAGTGTTAGCTGTATACTAATAGTATATGGGATAAAGATCCTCTCAATAAAAGCTGGAGAAGGATGTTCTATTGTTCTCATGTTTGGCTTGATAAAAATTAGCATGCTCGATTCGTTTTTTCTCATCAAGTTTCGATTGCTTATTTTGAAACCTGTTCGATTGGAGAGTCGATGTTATGTGCTTGGTTTCTAGGAGAAGGATGCACAGTCAATCCTAGAATTTTTTCCCCTCTTACGAAAGTACTATTAACAATAGATGTAACGACTAAAATCGATTACAATACCCTTCCTATTGTTTTTTTAGCTTGTCAATGAGGCTAATTTGGCTTCTGGTGTTTACTATGTTTAGTGTATTCCTAGGAGTGAAGATGATTTATTATTATAAAAAATTTATGCGTTCATGCTGGCCAATAAAGTGTTTGTACATCAAAGCATTTCTCAACTCACTTAGGGTTAGTAACTTTAAGAATCAGGATTGTGAATTTTGCTCTTCGACTAGATGTCTATTATATTTGACTATGCTATTGAATTTCTTTGTATTCCGGCATTTAATTTGATTGTACATTCTTCATGTCAATGTGGCTAATTCGGGCACTGAAATTTGCTCAAAGCTACAAGGTCACTACTTTTGGTCTTGCCTTTAAGATGGATAAACAAGTTAGGTTGAAAGCTTTTGAAGTGTAAGTTCATACTTTGGTGTATATACCTTTTGGAATATACTGATATACCACTTGTTAGATATTGCAAGATTAAAATGTTCTAACAAAGGCTATGATATATACTAGTGCACATTTTTTGCCTATATAATATATGATATATATAATTTTCTTGGAATTTTGGTGTATGATGACATATTTTTGGGTGATTTATTAAGTAATTCTTATGATTCTTATTAATAATTTTTAAAGACAAATTATGGGCAACAAAAGCCATTTTCGAAGCCCAAAACCCTAAGGCGACAAACGACATTTTCAAAGCCCAAACCCTAAGGCAACAAAATACATTTTCGAAACCCAAACCCTAAGGCAACAAACGTCATTTTCGTCGCACTATGTTTTTGTTGGATCGTAAACCGTTAGCAAAGAGCTTGGGAACTGGCAATTAAGTTGTTCCCAAGGCAGCGGAAATAAACAGTTCGCAAGTATTAACGACAGTAAAGAACACAATTCCTTTATAGAGGAACCCCACTACAACCAACTAGTTGTATGGGTAAACCTCTACCTCCGCTTGGAGGATTTTGAATGACTTACTTATATTGATTGCTTTGTTCCTTAGTTACAACAGCCGGATTCACACTTCTCTATTCCTACGAGTTCTTCCTAACTCTAGCAACACTAGTAAATCCTCTCAACTGAGTTCCTAAGCTCACAACAGCAAAATACAAATAACTCAAACCTTACACCGACTTCTCAGTTCCCTTGTCTCTGGGAACTTCGGCTTCACCGTCGTTGAGATCACACACTCGCCGGCGGGGACTTCTCTTTCTTTTCTCTGATGTGGGAGTTTGTGAGTTCTGGGAGAAGTACTCAATCCGAGTACTATTCATTTGGCTTTATAGTCTGGGTGAGCTTGGGCAGTCACATCTTTCGTTTGTGTCCAAAATGCCCTTTGCTTGATGCCCAAGCTGTACTTTCTTCACATGTGACTTTGTTTTGAACTAGGTCAACTTCTTGGATCAATCGGTCCGTTGGATCAAGTGTGACAGTCTGATCCTCAAACTGTTCCTTCGGGCTGTCCAAGACAGAATCCCGCGATCTGCGCTGAACGGTCGTTGTCGTCACATGTGAGTTCCCATGTCATGGGAACTGTCTTGTTTAGAGTTCCCTTGATGGAAACTCTTCATCGTTGTAAGCTTGTGTTCTCTTGATCATTCCTGGGAGTTCCCACTGCATGGGAACTTTCCTCTTCAGAGTTCCCTTGATGGAAACTCTTCATCGTAAGCTTTCTGTGACTTTTGGTCATTCATAGGAGTTCTTGGCTGTACCTACGTTCCTTAGAAATACTTGAACAATTCTCATTAGTTCCTCATGGTGTTTGTCATTATCAAAACTCGGAGAATGACATCGTTGATCCGTTGTTTAGAACCAGAGGTCCCAACAACGTCCCAACAGTTTTGGGCTTCGAAAATCTTTTGTCATAAAAAAGAAAATTTCGGCGACGCTTAAATTATTTGTCGCTCAAACCAAGGGCAACGACCCCGCGTCGAAAGTCATTTTGTAGCCCAAACCCTAAACCTAAGCTAGAAAAGGACGAATTTTTTTGTCGCCCTTGAGCTTTTTTCTTGTAGTGATAATTTTAACAAATAATATCAACATCAGCTACTATCAACCTTAGTAATATGATAAGTACCGATTTAACGAACGAAATTGATGTCATCTAGTTTTGCATGGTTTTGCATGAGCATTTAGGATTATATTTCGTCCTTTTCTAGCTTAGGTTTTGCATTTTGTGTTGATTTCTAGTATAATTCATAGTACGGATATCTACACAAGCTTTGTGTGTGTTTTCAGGCGATTGGTGGTGTTTTCGGGTCATAAAGATGGTTAAGGAGTTTAATGGTGGTAGAGGAGTCAAAAAGAGGTGAAACAAGCTGTTGAGGATGCCCACGGGACGAGAATATGAGCTTAAAGAGGTGCTAGAGACGAGCCAACATACTAGAGATGCGGGTCGTGATGAAAAAGAGGAGAAAATTGACTAAGTGTTGGTCTCTGTCGAGATGGTGGTTCGGTAGCTCGTCTCGGTCGAGACGGCGACAGGCAACCGCATGGATTGCTTTCTTGCACGTAGGGCTTTGTATTTTTGGATATTTTTATCCTTTTAATATAAATACTTTTTAGAAACTCATTTAGGGAGACTTTTATGCATTATTATTCTAGTTTCTAGTAGAGAGAGAAAGAGAAGACAAATTCTAGGATTTTAGTTCTACACTTTTTCGCTTTGGAGATTTGCTTTGCAGTTTGGATCTAATTGTTATTTCAATTGAATTACTAGTAAGTTTCTCTTTTAATATTGTTATTACTTCAAATTCCATTTCTAATTTCATTGATTTGATCATGAATTCAATTATGCTAGGCTAAACTCTATAGTTCTAGGGTTTGGTTGATCCTAACAATGTGAAGCGGATTAGATTCAATACCTTTTGCTTGAATTGAGTTGAAAAATTAATATTATTTGATTCTAGGGCTTAATCTAATAGGTTTAAACTTGGTAGAGTCTTGTTTAGGTTGTGCATCGAGAGTGGTAGTCTAAGTAAGTAAACAAAATAGAGAGAACACATCGAGAGGTGGTTCTATCTATTTGGAAAAACTAGAGTTGAACTTGAGATTAGGATCTCATGTGGTTAATTGTCATAGAACTTATAGATGTTTGAGTCAAGTTTGATGCATCACGAGAGTGGGGCAAGTTTGGTTTACCATCTAGATTTCTAAGTGCTTAAAGGGTTTTTATCGGTTTTGCTTCGTCACGAGAATGGGTTCTTAATTTGATAGAAATACATTAAGTTAAACTTTCATAAAAGTTTTAATTTATGACATTAGACAATAACCTTCATAACAAAATATTCACCTCAGTTTAGGTAGAAGTGAGATTCGAACTCCGTAGATCAAAGTTGTGGGGATTCCTTCCCTTAGAACTTTACTTTCTCGTATACTTTTCATTTTTATAATTTACTTATTTTAAATGCTTTTAGTAGTTAGAAACTTAGAATTATAGTACAAATCACTATATTTGACTTAGGAATTGGTTCATAGAATTAGCTAAAACATATATAAATCACTATATTTGACTTAGGAATTGGTTCATAGAATTAGCTAAAACATATATAATCTCCGTGATTCGATCCTGATCAACTACTATAACAGATTTCGTATTCTTGTGAGTGTGTGGGAGACCATCAGAGGGGCATGAATATTTACATTGTGTTTTGGTCAATTTCCGACCAACGATAACCAAAGATAAACTTGTGAAATTATGGGGAAAATCTAACCGATCAACGCAATTTCGCTGAGCAAAGCAATCGAGTATATTCGAGAGAAATTGTGAGTTACAATGGGCGAATTACAATTGTTCCATCTGACTCTTAATTTCTCGGCTAATCCCCTATTAAGTACAGGTTTTCGTCTCCACGTCCCCTCTCACGACTCCATCTTCCCACGTCGCTCGCTCCACCTTCCGAGTGGTTTTTCTTGAACTACAACCGCCGAGTTTCTCACCCGAGAGACGATGCTGGTGATCCGAGTTTGGCTTCTGGGCCTAAGCGTTGATGGGCCGGACCGATTGCTTGTCTGGTGGTTCTTTGGGCCCAACAATAGCCCCAAAAGATTCGAGTGAATTTTGAATTCACTGGATCTTTTCCGTCTGTTGGTCTCCGGGATCTCAGCTATCTCGGATCTCACACGTGTAAGGTGGAGATCTCTCTACGCGCTTTGCTCTGGCAGGTGAAAAGACATCAGTCTTCTTTATTTACTGCGCCTCGCGGAAGGAACTCATTACTTCACTGCCCTGTTAGCGATCTCTCCCGAGGTACGGCTCTTCTCTTTCTTTCTCCTTCTTTTTCGTTTTCCAGTTCTTCCTTCATCTTTCTATGGCGAGGGATAGAGCGTCTTCTCGACATGGTTTCTCGCCTTCGGGCATCCTTCAAGAATGCGACCGAGTTCCGAACACCATGGGCTTAGAAGAAATGAACCAAATCCTTTTAGAGGGTGGTTTTCCGGGGGGGGGGGGGGGTAGTGGCCTTATGTCCTGAGGGAGAGCATTCCGACTGGGTTCGTCCTGGTTGGGTCTGTTTCTTCGAATTCCCGTTCACCATCTCTTGTCGATTCCCTTTCCCCCCTATCGTCTAGGAATTTCTAGCCCGGTTTAAACTTTCTCCTGCGCAACTTCTACCTTCTGCCTGGAAGATCCTTTCTTGGGTGAGTAAGATGGCGGAGGTTGCTGGGGTAGATTTTACTGTTTCCGATCTGCTTCAGGCCTACCGTATTACTACGGAGAGGCGAGGCCGATTCATCTTACAATCCCGAACCGCTCGCCAGCCGCTCATCTTAAACACAAAGGTCAATGGGAAGGGTTGGGCAAACCGTTTTTTCTTTGTCGAGATTGCGTCTCTGACCCCTGAAAGTCGTCTGTTTTTGCATGACAAGTGGAATCCCGCTAGTAAGATTATCTTGTTCTTTTCCTGTGTTACAAGGCGATCTCTTCTTAACGCCTATTCATCCTCTGTTCCTTTGATTTTGCAGGTATCCCAGACAACGTCGAACCGCCCAGCCATTCGGAGAGGGTTCTATCGAGGCTCTTCCCACTGACTTCCGCACAGAGGACGTTTGGTGCGTCCCTTTCTGAACCGTCGGACGAATCTTCAGAGGACGAAGGTAGTGCTACTTAGTCTGGTTCTGAGAAATTTTGCCTGCCTATTGTCAAGATGTCCGTTGTGCCGACTTCGACCCTTGCTTCCGGTCCTTCCGTGGGTGAGTTCTATTGTTTATCGGTTTAACATGGCTATCGTTGCGCATTTTGACCCCTTTTTTCTTCTGTTTCAGAAACACGTGCACGCAGATCGGGTTCTTCCTTTTCTGCCTCGGATTTGATCCTTAAGAAGACTCGCTCTGGTGATTCGAAGCCTCCGGCTGCCCAGGGTGTCAAGAGAGAATCTCAGGAGGCTCCCAAGGTTTCCCGCAAGCGTCCTGCTCGGAGCAATGATGATTCCCCCGAGCTTCAGGATGACGCGTCCTCTGATTGGCAATCTCTCCAGCAGTACCGGGATCCTAATTTCAAAAAGTACCCGCCCCCCGTTTCTACTCATGCGATGGCGACCGAGGTAGGCTTTGGAGCCTGGAAGGTAACTAGCCTCTTGTGCTGTTCGCTTTATCGGGTAAGGCTACCCTTCAACTTGTGGCCATTTTCTGATTTTTTTCTCTGGTATATGCAGCTCTTCCAGGAGGTTGGCCTGTTTATTGATGAGATGGACAAGGAGTTTGCAGAGCACGAGCGAAGGAAGCAGGAAGTTGCCAAGCATCGCGAGGAGATTGACAAAGCGCGAGAGCGGTCTGCTGCTCGGGCCAAGGCTTTGGCCGCTGAGGAAGTAGCTGCGAAGGCTCGTGTTGCGGAGCTGGAACATACCATTGCTACCAAGGAAGCCAAGGTGAAGGAGCTTGAAGTCAAGGCTGCTGGTGCACTTTCTATGGGAAAGGCGGACGCGGAAGATATTGGGGCTTTCTTCAGTATGCTGGCGCGGCTGGAGACCATCAGGGAGTTTGAAGCGGGAAAGCTTTCAGTTGGGGATGCGGACAAGTTCAACGAGCAATTTCTGGACGCTTTCCCTGGCGGCGTGCCTTCGGCTCGCATTGCTTCCCTGTTGAGCTCTCCGACGGCGGCTGGACAGGCGCACCCGGAAGGTGATGATCAGGCGGAGGAAACGGGTGTTTCTGGAAACCCTGCATGAAGATTCTACTAATGTGAAGAAGTCTGGCGGCTTAGGCCGTTTGTAAAATTTTCTTTTGCTTTCTTGGGGACGAATTTAGTGAAGGACAAGTAGTACCTCACTGGCGTGCCGTTTATCGGGCGTTTGGTGAGGATTTCTCGGATGTTGGCGCGGCCACGAATACTTTGTCTGATGTTTTGGCCCCCGTCACGGGGCGGGGGTGTTTATTTATCGTTATGCTTTTGCTCTTGTTGCGTTTTGCTTGTATTTTCTTTGCTGGCTTTCGTGCAGGTACTTCTCTGCTTTGTGCCGGTCGGTGTTCACGTAGCCCCTGCAGGTGGCTAAGTGCTCTTAGGAGGTGCATAGCTATGGCTTAAAAAGGTGAGGAAAACCTTAACCAGGGTTATGGGTGACTTGATTTTTTTATTTTCAAGCCCCTGTTGGTTGAAAGGGATTACCTGTCTGGAGGCGCGCGAAGGACAAGATCCGTCGTTTCCTGCTGTGCCCTGACGATCTCCGTCGATGATCTGGCGTTTGCTCGTTGGAACTGGCGACGCGGGGTTTTACCCTGAACTGCCGACCGGCGAGCTTCTGCGAAGCGGCCCTTCAACATTGCTTGTGGCTGGCGAATTTGTCGGATAGCGGGTGTCTAGGAGATTACTTCATGTACCCTGTAACCAAGCTTGTAAAGACTGTTGTTTGAATATAAATAAAGTATTCGGTATTAATCGTTTTTCCGGAAGGCTTGTTACCGTTTGGTTATTTTATTTCTGTTTTTTGAAGTTCCTCTTTCCTGTCGATGGCTGCCGAGAGTAACTCCTCTAGGGGAACTTTGGTATTATTTTCCGTCGTCTCTCCTTTTTCTGAGGACGAGTAACGCATGTATTAAAAAAGAAACCATTTACCTGATCGACTTTTACCTGTAACACCCCTATATTACAACATTGGGTATTACCGCCAGTGACCTCGGACTTTACCGTCCAAAGTCACCCTAGGCTTTTAGAATGATATAGAATGATTAATTGCGGAATAAACATATTACATAAATAGGAAAACATGCTCCCGAAGGAGACTTATTTCATTACAAAACACCCTACATTGTCTTTAACTTTAATACTACTTGAAAACAAATACCAAATCCGTCATGTCTCGGAGATAAAGTAATATTAAAACCAAAACGAAAATAAAAGTACATCTTGAGCAATCTTGACTTCCTTCACTTCCCTTCACTTAGCCTTGCTATGGATTCCTGAATCTGACATAATTCGCGAGGGGCGATAGAATGCCAGGCAAACATGCGGAAAGAAGAATTAGTCTAGGAGACTAAGCAAGCGGGAATAGAACTTCCCGAGGGTAATTTGGTAACTTCACTTAACGGTATAATGAGAGAAAAGAGGGTTGTGTTTACGATGGGCTTTATCATGTGGAGATAAGATACGAACGATAACGATAGCATATCCAAAAGGGATAGCGTGATGAGCAAGAGAAGTACTACTAGATTGTAGTCTTCCTTAAGATTTCGATAGGATGTTGGGAACTTTATTTAATTCATACAAGTGAAGACCTCTCGCGCTTTTGGGCGGACCGAGAGCCGGAACGATCATTTGAGACCGGTCCGGTTTTGATATCTTAAATGTGCATACGCACTTATCTTAATTAGTGATGAAATATTCAATCTTGTTAATGACTTTTACAAGAGAGAGTGGTGGGACACGGATAAAACGAGCCACCCGATGGAGAACATCAATTCTCCTGCACTTAGCTAGAGTGCGCTCAATCCCTCCTTGCAATCGGAGCGGATGGAGATCATGATCCCGAAAGTCGTATGGATGTACGACTTAGTAAGATTATGTAGAGGTGTCGACTAACTCGCACCCCTCTCTAGTTTATTCAAAACAAATCTCTGAACGAGACTTGCAATCAATCAAAAGTACACACACTAGCAAATATAATCCTAACAAGGAATATAATATTTACTATGCTGACAAGGGTCGTTATTTCTAGCAATCGATATTTCCTAGGTTCATTTTTATTAAGCATACAAGAAGTTCCTCAACATCGAAAGATATCATAAAGACGGATATAGAAAGGGTACAAGGGGAATTTCCACTTGCCTTAGTGTTACTAGTTTAGTAACGAGCTTTGACGAAACTTAGGCGATTTCCTACTACGAGCGAGGATTCCGACCTAATGATAGAGAATTTACGAAAAGTTCAAAACGCGATTCTTCTACTAAAGTTCGGATCATCTCTTATAATATTTTTATAAGAGGTTTGAGTTTCTAAATTATTATAATAATAATTTAGAAAATTATTTTCCTTAAAATAATAATATTCCTTTATTATTATTTTGGTTTTTGTAATATCCTTAATTCCTAAAATACTCTATTAAAATAATTATTTTAATTAATCCTTTTTATTAAAAGTTTCCTTAAATAGAAATCTCTACTTTTCTTTATAAGGTAACTTGCCTAAAATAGCTTTTTCCCTTCTTTGATCTATTTCCAAAATTCTTTTATACTTTAAGATTCATAAAACTTCTTTGATCATAATTATATAATATGATAGATTATAGTTCTTAACATAGAATCTTTTCTATTTTTGATTTCTTTTCCAAGCAAGACTCTAATAATATTTCTTATTTAATATTCATATGCTAGTAAAATATTTTATCCTATTTTTTTTACATAACTAGCATCTTTTGAATATTTTCTTCATAACTAATATATGTTAAGTTGATATTGAAAATAGCTTTGTACAAAAATCCTTATTTTTATTCTACTTTATAATTTCTATATTATATATATTATATGCCATGCAAGACTTTTCTCTACTTGAACTTTTATTATAAATCTTTGAAAATATGGTATTATTTTTATTGTACAAACTTTTGATTTATAAGGTCATAAAATCATATCCTCTTTTGTATAAAAAATACATGCATGATGTTTCTCAACCTTTTATTTTGATCTAAGGTAAGATAATGCTAAATATGGACTTTTCATACTATACTAATTTTATTTCATCTATTTTTATCTTGTAATAGCATGCATGTAATAATTTCATGAATATAATTACTTATTTCTATCTAGCTTAAGTTACTATAGTAAAAACATATAGTTTCTAGTTTTTCTCCAACTAAC